>LR812528.1:1868837-2111337 GCA_903798195.1 Danio kyathit
TTATTATTATTATATTATTATTATTATTATTATTATTTATTGAATTCCTTATTGTTGTTATTATTATTATTATTATTATTATTTTTTGTTGTATTTTTCATTACTGCTATTACTACTACTACACCCATTATTGCAATTATCATTATTGTTATTATTGTTATTTATTATTATTATAATTATTATTATTAGAAACTGTATTATTAGTATTATTATTATAAACATTATTATTATTATTATCGTTGATATCCTTATTATCATTATTATTATTGTATTTTTTATTGCTATTACTACTACCATCATTATTATTATTATTATTATTATTATTATTATAAACAGTATTATTAAATTCCTTATTTTTACTATTATTATTATTATTATTATTATTATTATTATTATTATTATTATTATTATTATTATATAGTATTATTAAATTCCTTATTATTACTATATTATTATTATTATTATTATAAACATTTATTATAAACATAATAAATAAATATTGTGCTCTGTATTTGAATTTTTAAATCTCTCATTCGAATAAAAGTGAGCAGCACAACACCCTTCACCGCAAATACTGCTATAACAGACCAATCAAAGCCTGCTTTTCCTCACAGATCAGAGCGAATCCTCTGGGAACGCAGAAACAAGAAAGAGAGACAGCAGGAGAATGAAGAACTAGAAGTAGATGCCGATTGGTTGGTTGTGAAGCTCCACCTACCCATTCTGCTGTTCCCCTTTGCTCTCCATCAAGCCCCGTCTCTGGCCCATGGCAACCTCACAGGCATTCTGATTGGAGTACAGGTTTATGGGCGTGTTATAAACGGATGACTGAGGTGTGGCTGAGGCTGGGGGTGGAGCCGGAGCTGGAGCCGGAGCTGTCACTCTTGCAGGGGAGGAGGAGCCAGAAGATGATGTGGAGGAGGAGTTGGCAAATGGGGAGCGGCCAGATGATGATTTGGGGGCGGAGTTAGAGGCAGGGATAGATGTGGAATTAGGAGAGGGTTGTGAGCGGTGGGCCGAGCCAGCTAAAGGGAATGGAGGCTGTGGTGGCTGCTGGGATGGAGCAGCAGGTGTAAAAGCGGAAGAGGCTGATGGAATGGAGGCTTTGGGTGCAGCGGGGGATGGACTGACGGATCGGACAGTGTTTGTGGCCCCGCCGAAGGGCCGAGCTGTCTTATTATAGGCTGGGGCTAGACCGACGGGGCTGCTGGTGGATGCAGGGGTTTGGCTGATGGGAACTGGTTTTATGATCTCCAGAGGCTCCTCCTGATGAAACACATGCAAAACACATGCTCACACACATGCAGGAGTCACCGGCCCTCATTACACATCACAAACACACTGATAACATCATTACAACACTTTCAAGCATGGTTGTGCTTTATAAAAACATAATTAATAATCTGAACTGCTGATTTAAGAGGGATAGTTCACGCAAAACCCTCCACTTTACAATCCTGTTTGAGTTCTTTCTTCTGTTCAATGTAAAAGAAGATAGTTTGTAATATGTTGGAACCTGTAACCATTGACTTCCATTGTATTTGTTTTTTCTTTTATAGAAGTCAGTGGTTACATGTTACAAAATATCTTTATTATTGTTCAACGGAAAAAGGAAACTCAAAGTTTTGAAACCAAATAAGAGAGTAAATTTACATTTTTGGGTGAACTATACCAGTGTTTCTCAACCACGTTCCTAGAGGACCACCAGATCTGCACATTTTCCATGTCTCCTTAACCAAACACACCTGATTTACCTGTAATGGGTGTGACAAAGGAGACATCCAAGACATGCAGTGTTGGTGGTCCTCCAGGAACATGGTTGAGAAACACTGAACTGTACCTTTAATAATAGTGCAAATTTTTACAATTTTACAATTAAAAGTGCGTCAAATTCAATCCACATTTTATTTTGTGTGCGTGAACTGACTGTGAATGAGGGAAGAAGAGTAACCCACAGATCAACACATCATGCTTTTTAAACACACTCCACACACTGCAATGTGTGTCCTAACCAGGCCTGACGCAGAGCTATGAAGATCAGCAGCTGCTACATGTGATTGTATTAGCTGCGTTGTTTATATTCTCCCACTCACAACTGGAAGCCCCGCCCACAGGGAATTCTCATTGGTCCAAACTCTCCTCTATATCAATGTATTTTGATGACTTGCACATATTAAAAGCTTTATTTTTTAATAAAAGTGTTTGGCTAAAGATAAACAAATAAATGGAAAATAGAAAACAAAGTAAAACAAAAAAAAAAAGAAGTTAATTAAAGTACAATAAAATTAACTAACAAAATTAATTAATAAAATAAAACAAAATATATATTTTTTTAAATATAAATAACAATTTTGTTTTTAAAAACAAACACAACAATTAAAATAAAACGTAAAAATGTAATTTAATAAAAATATAAATAAAATAAACACAATTAAAAGTTTTTTTTAATATAAAACATTGCTTTTGGATAAAAGTGTTTGGCTAAAGATAAATAAATAAGTGGAAAATGGAAAAAAAAGTAAAACCAAAAAAAGTACAATAATTTAATAAAAGTACAATAAAATTAATTAATAAAATGAAATAAATTTAAATTTAAATTATTATTTTAATTATTTTTTAAACATGAATAACAATTAAAATAAAACATTATTTTATCAAATAATTAATTTATGAATTATTAAAAGTATCAATGTATAGTTAAAACCAGTTATTGCCTGATACTAGAAATGCTGGTTAAGACACACATTGAACAAACAATTATGTTTGTGAAAGGCACGTACCTTTGGTGTCTCCACTTTAATGACACTGGAAGGTCTGCAAAGACAAAAGAAACATTTAATGTAAGACTTCACAAATGCCAAACACAGTGATCTGCTGAAGGAATAAAAGGCAATATGTAAATAAATCACACACGTTTGAAGTATAGATCAGTGAGTGTGTGTGTGTGTGTGTGTGTGTGTGTGTGTGGGTGTGTGTGTGTGTGTGTGTGTGTGTTTGTGACATATCAGGACACAAATCTGTATAATGACATAGGTATGACACAGGTATTACTAAAAGCAGGTGAAATATGAGGACATTGGTGACGTCCTCACTTCTCCAAAAGCTTCTAAATCACACAGGATGAGTTTGTTCAGGGAGTAAAGCTGTACACTGTCTCCTGTGATGGTTGGGTTTAGGGGTAGGGTGGGGTGAGGGCAATATAATATACGGTTTGATCTGTATAAAATGAATGGAAGCCTATGTAATGTACCCACTTTTCACAAAAACAAACATGTGTGTGTGTGTGTGTGTGTGTGTGTGTGTGTGTGTGTGTGTGTGTGTGTGTGTGACACAGCTATTACAGGAGAAGGCGACTTATATGGATTACCAATTAGAAGTCGTTTTTATAAGGCTTATAAGTCATATGGAAAAAAGTTTTATTTTCACAAAAAGTAAGAATGTACAGCAGAGATGTATAGTAACGAAGTAGAACTACTTCACTACTGTACTTAAGTACTAAAAGGCTGTATCTGTACTCTACTGGAGTATTGTTTTTTTCTCCTACTTCTACTTTTACTTAAGTACATATTTTCGATGAGTTTAATACTTTTACTCCGATAATTTTTGTTTGTGCTGCATCGTTACTCGTTACAACTATAAAAATGTTTTGAATCATTCCAAACCCACATTATCACTGCCAGAGCAGCAGATGGCTCTGTCACAGCCTGTATATTATAAGGCGTAACCATGGTTCTTTTCGTTCTGCTTAATCACATGCCCCAAAAAAGATATTTAAAATAAACAAAACAATGTCTTTTGACTGCTTTCTTTAATAACTACATAACACAATACAATAATAAAAAAGGTCACAGGATGTCTAATAATTATCTAATATAGTGCAGTGTTGGTATGTTTTACATGTATTATAAATGATTAAATTACTGTTATTTATTATGTATAATAATATTTACTACATATAGTGTAAGATATATTTGTTTCCCATCACTGTGAGCCAGTCTGAACTCTGACCGAGTCAACAAAACTCCAGCAAAGATCATCAGGGTTTCTGTATCAAGATGTTTTTCCTTCTGGAGAGCCGCAGAATATTCTCGTTCATCATCCATTCTCATCACGGCGTCTAGACGGCTTCATTAATCAACATCACATTCCTCTGAAATGACCTCCGTCCTCATGCTGACGACACACAGGCCACAGTTCCTCCACATATCTGCCATATTTAGCCATGGGCTGGTATAATATTCTGACGGTATGATAACCAATTGATAGATAAAAATATCACGGTTTAACTGTGATTACTGATCTAAAATATGCTCTTTTTAAGTGTCTGGGTAAAACAAACAAACAAACAAACAAACAAACAAACAAACAAACAAACAAACAAAACAGCTTTTCCAGCATTGAATATAATATATTTGAGGCAGTAAACCTGTCAGGCTACATAATTAAAACAAATCACTGACTTCTGATGAAACCATGACTTTTCCAAACAGTAGTGTAACCTTGAAACTGGTTATCATCCCATGGCTAGCCATATTAGGAAGACTGAGTGCTTTCTGCAAGGGTTAAAGGTGGAAACACAATGAAAACAGTGGCAGACGGAAGTTACGGATTCTCACACAAAGAGCAATGATCAACACTCGAGGGACGAACATGAACAATGAACACAGCAGAGAGGAAGCAGACGGTGTGGAAACGGCTCGGGTCAAACTGCTGATTACATCTGAACACAATGATCAGGGTCTGTGGGTTCACTGATAATAATGGAGAAATTAAATTAAATATTGCAAAAAAAATTTTTAATAATAATGTAAAAATAAAGTAAAAAAAAAAAAAAAAAAAAAAAAAATATATATATATATATATATATATATATATATATATATATATATATATATATATATATATATATATATATATATATATATATAATTAATAATTAATAATAAATTAAAATAAAATAAATAAATAATAAAATAAACATTTCATTTCATTTTTTATTTGTTTGTTTGTTTATTTAACAGGAACAATACACTTGACAGTGTTGTACAAAGACAACGATGCCGCGTATACAGGGCGTATACAAGGTTTCCGCTACATTCATTCATCCGTGGCGGGCCGCCACGCCAAAATTCATCCCGCCACGGCTACATTACAGCTTCTTATTTAAAACATTTAGTCGTGTTTTTTATAGCGGATTATAATCGCAGCAAAACATATTAGATGTAAACAGCGCAAACTTTTCTGTAACCGTAGTAGTGCTGTGCGCTATTTGTTCAAGGTGACATGCTGACTGACTCTCTGACAGACTGACTGACAGGTGCGTGAGTCTAGCAAACACCGCGTAGCTTTCAGTTAAGATGAACACAGTTTCCATAAGTATACTTTATTGATAAAGGTCAATGGCTTTGCATACAATGACTTTATCTTGCTGGAGTTTAATGCCGTTTCACTTTACTTCAGGACGCGTTAATGTCGGAAAACGCACAAAAACGCACTAAATCGCGCTTCAGCAGCGCTTACTGGAGAGCGCACAAGAAGATCTGCACTTGAACGTGTAAATTTGAGCGCGTGCAAGAAGTTCTGTGCTCGAACAGAGGAAATCGGCGCGCAAGCAAAGAGATTCGCATGCTCGTATTACATGAATGCTATCTCGACTTGTAATACTGCGTGTAATATTTGTCTTTGAAATAGTTGGCAGATCTGTGTAAAAAAAAAAGTCCTGCCGCCACTGCTGGAAAAAATCCTAGAGGAAACACTGGCGTATATCATGAAGCTAATTTCAGCCCTCGTCCCTGGTTAGGTTTTACATGAAAAAATAAAAGAAAAAAATTATAATACATAAACAAATAAAAACAATACAACAAACATGAACAGTATATACAAAATGCATACTAAAGAAAAATGATATAAACATAAATGTAATGTAAAATAAATAAAAAACAAATAAATAAAATATATAAATAAATAAATATAAATAGGTCAAACTGCTGATTACATCTGTACACAATGATTCAAGTCTGTGGGTTTACTGATATTAATGGAGGAATAAGATTTAAAAAATAATGTAAAAATAAAATAAAAATGTAATGTAAACATAAATAAATAAAAATTAATAGATCAAACTGCTGATTACATCTGTACAGAACGATCCAGGTCTGTGGCTTCACTGACAATAATGGAGAAATTAAGAAAAATAAACAAGTAAATAAATAAATAAATTAATTAATTAATAATATTAATAATAATAATGTAAAAAAATTACAATATATAAAAAAAAGTAACAGTAAATTAAATAAATGTAATTAAAAATAAATAAATAAAAATAAATAGATCAAACTGCTGATTGCATCTGTACAGAACGATCCAGGTCTGTGGCTTCACTGACAATAATGGAGAAATTAAGAAAAATAAATAAGTAAATAAATAAATAAATTAATTAATAATAATAATAATAATAATAATAATAATGTAAAAAAAATACAAAATATAAAAAAAGTAACAGTAAATTAAATAAATGTAATTAAAAATAAATAAATAAAAATAAATAGATCAAACTGCTGATTACATCTGTACAGAATGATCCAGGTCTGTGGCTTCACTGACAATAATGGAGAAATTAAGAAAAATAAATAAGTAAATAAATAAATAAATTAATTAATAATAATAATAATAATAATAATAATGTAAAAAAAATACAAAATATAAAAAAAGTAACAGTAAATTAAATAAATGTAATTAAAAATAAATAAATAAAAATAAATAGATCAAACTGCTGATTACATCTGTACAGAATGATCCAGGTCTGTGGCTTCACTGACAATAATGGAGAAATTAAGAAAAATAAATAAGTAAATAAATAATTAATTAATTAATTAATTAATTAATAATAATAATAATAATAATAATAATAATAATGTAAAAAAATTACAAAATAGTTAAAAAAAATAAAATAAGTAGCAGTAAATTAAATAAATGTAATTAAAAATAAATCAATAAAAATAAATAGATCAAAAAGTAGAAATAATGTAAAAATTAAATAAATAATAAATAAATAAAAATAAAACAAATGTAATGTAAAAATAAAATAAAATAAAAATAAAGTACAAATGAAAAAAAGAAAAGAAAAAGTAAATGACTTTGACCTATAGATAATTTATTTAAAGAAGGGTACTGGCTAATACAAACTACAGCAAGAGTGAATTGCAATAAAATGATGAGCATACAAAAATCATGATATCGCATCTGTGTGACACAATGACGGTCGAACAGAAAACAAGTGCTAAAGCAAAAAAAGCCATGAGGGAACAAAAGGTCATGAGACTCTTTCATAAAATGTAAAGTCTTGAGGCTCTGAAACTGCTTACAGTGATTATACATGATAAAGGAGGATTGCAAAGACTGTGTGATCAGTGTGTGTGTGCATGTGTGAGTGTGTCTCTAATTTATTTAATTTAAAACTCATTAAAGCGGAGCACTGTATACATATTGTTATTGTTTTTATAATTATATTTTAAATACTTTATTTTGGCAGATATGAAATGTTGGTTTTAGGGTCTGTCTAACAATGTAGCAGGAGAACAATATTAATATCATGTTTAATAAAAATGGAACGCTCTAATCAAAGCTCAGCACGAGGTCTGACTGCACACACACACACACACACACACACACACACACACACACACAACACACACACACACACACACACACACACACACACACACACACACACACACACACACACACACACACACACTAATGTCTCCTCCAGACAGTGTGGTCAGTCTCTGAGCAGGACGAGATCAGCGCTGCTGTTTTTCAGCTCATGAAGCTCTGATGTCAAGAACTATCTTTTTTCCCCATCTTCTCAAGAAAATGACTTTTCCTTCCACACAACCAATACACACCAATGACGTTTCAGGAGATTCATTATCAGCTCCAGCGGGAACCTCTGAAAATAAAAACATCACTGATAACAGGAAGAAATGAGAAATAGTGTTTGATGATACAGCAGAAACGCTGAAGAGGGGTTGGAGCTTAAATCAGCAGCATCAGCACACTGACAGATCAGAAGAGAAAACAGCTCAAAAGAACAAATCGACAAATGAAAACAACTAGACTAAGAAACAACTGAACATTTATACAACAAAACTGAACAACTGAAATGACCAAAAGAACAAATGAACACCTAAACAATTGAACAACTAAATAACTTAACAGAACAACTAAACAATTGAACAACTAAACACCTGAAGAATTGAAGAACTGAACATCTGAACTGAAAAACTGAAGAGTTGAACAACAGATCAATAGAATAACTGAGCTGAACAAATGAACACCTAAACAACTGAACAACTAAATAACTGAAGAATTAAATAACTGAACATCTGAACTGAAAAACAGAAGTAAACAATTGAAAAAATGAACAATTGAACACCTGAACACGAACAATTAAAATCCTGAACAACTGAACAACAGATCAATAAAAGAACTGAACTGAACAATTGAACAACTGAACTAAACAACTGAACACCAGATCAATAGAACAACTAAACTGAACAACTAAACAATTGAACAACTGAACTGAACAATTGAATAACTGAACTGAAGATCTGAACAAGTGAACAACTGAACAACAGATCAATAGAACAACTGAACTGAACAACTAAACAATTGAACCACTGAACAACTGAATAACTGAACTGAAGATCTGAACAATTGAACAACTGAACAACAGATCAATAGAACAACTAAACTGAACAATTGAACAACTAAACTGAACAACTGAACTGAACAATTGAATAACTGAACTGAAGATCTAAACAAGTGAACAAGTGAACAACAGATCAATAGAACAACTGAACTAAACAATTGAACAATTGAACAACTGAACTGAAAAACTGAAGATCTGAACAAGTGAACAACTGAACAATTGAACAACTGAACTGAAAAACTGAAGATCTGAACAAGTGAACAACTGAACTGAACAACTGAAGATCTGAACAAGTGAACAACAGATCAATAGAACAACTAAACTGAACAACTAAACAATCGAACAACTGAACTAAACAACTAAACTGAACAATTGAACATCTGAACTGAAAAACTGAAGAGTTGAACAACTGAACAACAGATCAATAGGATAACTGAACAATTGAACAACTAAAGATCTGAACTGAAAAACTGTACAACTGAACAATTGAACAACAGATCAATAAAATAACTGAACTCAACAAATGAACAACTGAAGTGCACACCTGAACAACAAATCTGAACAACTGAATTGATTTAGTGAACAATTAAACAATTAAACAACTGGACATCTCAACTGAACATCTGAACGGAAGAATGAACAAATGAAGAACTGAACAATTGAACGACTGAGCAATTAAACAAACAAACAAACAACTGAACAACTGAAGTGAACACCTGAACAACAGATCAACAGAATAACTGAACAACTAAAAAAAAATAAAAAACATAAAAAAATGAACTGAACAACTGAACATTTGAACAACAACGAACACTTGAAAAATTTAACTGAATAACTGAATAATTGAACAACTGTACAATTAAACAACTGAACAAACAAACTTATGAATTGAACAACTGAACAATTCAATTACTGAACAATTAAACAATTGAACACATGAACAATTGAACTGAACACTTGAACAACTGAATGAACAACAGACCTGAACAACTGAACAATAGGAAAACTGAATAACCAATTAAACAACTGAAAAATTAACATCTGAACACCAGAACAACTGAACACTTCAGAAAGAAAAAGAGAAAGAAAAAAAGGTAGGAAGAACGAAAGAAATGCAATTAATTATGAAATAAAACAAATAAAATAGCCCAGCAGGACTGAGTTCATTTTGACAAAAGTGTAAGTGCACCATTAGTTTTTTAATAGTAAAAATAATAATGCGACAGCACCGTGGCGCAGTGGTTAGCACTGTCACCTCAAAGCAAAAAGGTCACTGGTTCAAGTCCCGGCTGGACCAGTTGGCATTTCTGTGTGGAGTTTGCATGCTCTCCTGTGTTGGCGTGGGTTTCCTCTGGGTGCTCCGGTTTCCCCAACAGTCCAAACACATGCGCTATAGGGGAATTGATGAATTAAATTGGCCGTAGTGTATGAGTGTGTGTGTGAATGAGTGTCTATGGATGTTTCCTAGTACTGGGTTGCAGCTGGAAGGGCATCTGCTAAGTAAAACATATGCTGGACAAGTTGGCGGTTCATTCTGCTTTGGCGACCCCTGATTAATAAAGGGACTAAGCTGAAGGAAAAATTGAAAACAACATTTAAATAAAAATGTAATTTAATAAATATCAATAAAATAAACAATAAAATAACAAAATGTAATTAAATATTAAAATAAATGTAAATAAAATTGGCTTGACACCTCAGAAAAATAAAAACTCTCTGCAGCTGATCTGACCAGAGGTCTACTAGAAAGACTTTTTGAAAGAAGTAAACAAAGAAATCAAGCATGAGCTGACAGAGCAACAGTGCAGCAGCTGATCCGTGTGATGAAAACATCTCAACAGGGAGCCGAACACGGAAACATCCCATAAAACTTCACGTGAAGTTTCCAGAAAAACACACACACAAACATGTCATCTGTGTTTCTGCTCAGAGCTTTGAGCCGCTCGTGTTTGCAGAAGAGGAATAATCTGTGCTTTAGAGTTTAGGAGTCTCCTGACGCTCTGAAAACACACTGAGACACATAAAGCGACGGTGGTGCAGTAAGTGTGTGTTATTTTTTTTATGTCATAATGCCGGAGCACATGGATCAGGTTTACACATTCAGCTGGAGGACAAACGATCCTGTCAGAACAGGAGGATTTCAGGGAAACCCGAACACTGCGTTAAATCTGTTTATTAGGACGATATACTGTATGTGTGTTGTAGCGGAATGAGTATATGTAGTTTACATTTATGGAGTTTAATAAAATAAAATAAAATAAAATAAAATAAAATAAAATAAAATAAAATAAAATAAAATAAAATAAAATAAAATAAAATAAAAATTAAATTTAATTAAATTTAATTTAATTTAAAATTAATAAATAATAAAATATTAAAAAATAATGACAATTTTTGACAGTATGTACTTTACATTTACAGAGGAAAAAACTGAAAAAAAATACAAATAAAATAAAAAATTTAAATAAAGCAATAGAAAAAAAATAAAATAAATAATAATAATAATAATAATAATAATAATAAAACTTATAATAATAATAATAATAATAATAATAATAATAATAATAATAATAATAATAATAAAAATTCAGAACCTCAGACAGTATGCAGTTTACATTTACAGAGTTAAAAGAGAAACTTAAAATAAAAGAAAATAACATACAACCCCAAATCAGAAAAGGTTATGGAAAACGCAAATAAAAAAAAACAAAGTAGTGATTTCCAAATTTATTCTGACTTATATTTCACTGCAGACAATATGAAAACAAAATATTCCATGTGTTGTCTGTTCAGCTGCATTTCATTTGTAAATATACATCCTTACCTGTCATTCAGACCTGCAACACATTGCAAAAAAGGTGGGACTAGAGCAATTTAGGGCTAGTGATCAATTAAAAGATTCAAGGAATTTCAGTGCGTAAAGGACAAGGACACAAGCCAAAGTTGAACAACCGTGATCTCCGATCCCTCAGGCGGCGCTGCATCAAGAATCCTCATTCATCTATAAGCGATATCACCACATGAGCTCAGGACTACTGCGGCAAACCTTTGTCAAGTACCACAATACAGAGTGCCGTCGACTTCTCTGAGCTCGGAGGCATCTGGGATGGCCATCACACAGTGGAAACGTGTATTGTGGTCAGATAAATCAGCATTTCAGGTGTTTTTTTAGGAAATCCAGACTGCTACCAGCAACAAGTCCAAAAGCCAGGGTTTGTCATGGTATGGGGTTGTGTCAGAGCCCTTGGCAAAGGTAACCTGCACTTCTGTGATGCTCTATTAATGCTGAAAAGCACAGAGAGATTTTGGAGCACAATATGCTGCCTTCTTTTCCATGGACACCCTGCTTATTTCAACAAGACAATGCAAAACCACATTCTGCACACATTACTGAGTCCTGCTGCGGAGGAAGTGGATACAAGTGCTTGACTGGCCTGCCTGCAGTCCCGACCTGTCTCCAACAGAGAATGTGTGGAGCATTTTGAAGGGCAAAATGCAACAACCAAGACCCCGTACTGTTAAGACTTGTTTGCAGGAAGAATGGGACAAAATTACAGCTGAAACACTTCCTCACTTGGTGTCTTCAGTCCCTAAACGCCTTTTAAGTGTTGTGAACAGGAATGGCAACATTACAAAATGGTGAATGCTTTATTGAGACGACTCTTTTTGAAATGTGTTGCAAGAACCAACATTGGAATGTTTTGTTTATTTAGAAAAACAAACAAACAAACAAACAAACAATAAAAATGATGAGGAATACATTAAATAATGTTTGTTGTATTATCTGCAATAAAATACAAGTCAAAGTAAATTTAGAAATCACTTCTTTCTTTTACATAAGCGTTTTCCACACGATCCCAACTTTTTATTTTCTGGGCTTGTAGTTAGTACAACCCCAAACAGAAGTAAAACTTTGTAAAAAGCATAATCGGACACCTTTAAGACTGCAATACACAGCTTTTGACTCAATTTTACCCGATTTACAGTCTGAACAAATCAAAGCTAGTCTAGTCTGCAGCTGACAGATTACATTAAAACAGCAAGATACTGTACTCTCAATAGCTCAAGGTAAAAGTTTCAGAAAGCGTGTGTTTATTAAGAAGCGAGTAGTTGTGGGTGGTTTGGGATCTCAGAGTAAACGTCTGCTCTTCTTAATGCGATGTTATCTCAACAGTAAAGCTGAAGTGCTGTTTGATGGCCTTTGCAGATTCACTGAAAACGCCACTAACAGACTTTAATGGGAGATTCCAGAGCTCGTGCGCGATCGCTCTCATCTAAATGTGCTTTCAGAGGCTCGTAACTCCAGAATATATGGCCGTCCTCACGCTGATCCCAGACCAGCTTCAGTTCACAACTAGATAAATGATGGAACAACATAAGGGTCAGTAAAGGAGGACCTAACTTTTTAAAGTCACTCGTTCGAGTCCCGGCTGGGTCGGCTGGTGTATCTGTGTGGAGTTTGCGTGTTTCCATGTTGGTGTGGGTTTCCTCCGGGTGCTCCGGTTTCACCCACAGTCCAAACACATGCGCTATTGGGGAATTGATGAACTCAATTGGTCGTAGTGTATGAGTGTGTGTGAATGTGAGGGTGTATAGGTGTTTCCCAGTACTGGGTTGCAGCTGGAAGGGCATCCGCTGTGTAAAATATATGCTGGATAAGCTGGTGGTTCATTCCGCTGTGGCGACCCCTGATTAATAAGGGGACTAAGCCGAAGGAAAATGAATGAGTGAATTCGATTACTGATGTGCATGTAAATGTAGTTGGCGATGCAGTGGCGCAGTGGGTAGCACATTCACCTCACAGCAAGAAGGTTACTGGTTTGAGTCCCGACTGGGTCAGTTGGCGCTTCTATGTGGAGTTTGCATGTTCTCCCCATGTTGGAGTGGGTTTCCTCCGGGTGCTCCAGTTTCCCCCACAGTCCAAACACATGCGTTACAGGGGAATTGATCAACTAAAGTGGCTGTAGTGTATGAGTGTGAATGTGAGAGTGTATGGGTGTTTCCCAGTACTGGGTTGCAGCTGAAAGGGCATCCGCTGTGTAAAATATATCCTGGATAAGCTGGTGGTTCATTCTAAGCTAAAAGAAAATGAATGAATGAATTCGATTACTGATGTCCATGTAAACACAGTCACTGTCTAATAACTGTGCTGATAGATGAGCAACAGAGACAATGAAGGCGGAGCAGAAAAACAGGCTGAAACACACACATCTTGACTGCATTATAGAGTGTTTGTGTGTCCCAGGACAGAGAGAGAGGCCTCCCGGAGGGACAGAGGCGGCCAAAAGCTGCGTGAACAAACACATGCACTGCTCTGGAGACTCATATTCACACAATGCCTGATCAGATCTGCACACGCAGGAGCTGCACTGTCAAGGAGAGATCAGCAGAGAAAACACACACACTGCTGCTGCTCCTTCACTGTGTTTCTGATTGAGTCTCTTACACCAGATTATTCCATCAAAAACACATTAAAACACTTCTGCTATCTAACATAGCTGTTTTCTGTTAGAGCTGCACAATATCCTGTGATATAATCGCTATAATAGCCTGTGCACTGAACACAACGCAGACAAGTGTGAGACATCACATTTTATGCATTGGTTTTATATACGAATATAACTAATCAACTGGGGCCTTACTAAACTCGGTGTGGTTTTGTTAAATGTGTTTGTGTGTGTGTGTGTGTGTGTGTGTATACAGTATGTTGTGTGTGTACACTAAGTGTACAGTGTGAGTGTGTGTTACAATCAGTGAATAAAGTTGTGTGCATACCGTAAGAGTACAGTGTGTGTGTCTGTCTGTGTGTGTATAGTAAGTGTACAGTGTGTCTATACAGTGTGTATACAGTAAGAGTACAGTGTGTGTACTGTGTGTGTATACAGTAAGAGTAATGTGTGCCAGTGTCTACAGTAAGTGTACTGCGTGCGTGCGTGCGTGCGTGCGTGCGTGTGTGTGTGTGTGTGTGTGTGTGTATATATAGCAAGTGTGTGTGTGTGTGTGTGTGTGTGTGTGTGTGTGTGTGTGTGTGTGTGTGTGTGTGTGTGTGTGTGTGTGTGTGTGTGCGTGTGTGTGTATACAGTAAGCGTACAATGTGTGTGTACAATGTGTCTGTGTACAGTGAGTGTGTATACAGTAAGAGTAAAGTGTGTGTGTATGTGTACAGTAAGTGTACAATGTGTTTGTGTGTTTGTGTGTGTTGTACACATGTTTGCAATGTGTGCATGTGTGTATGTATGTGTGTGTGCGTGGGTGAACGTGTACTGTGTATGCAGTGTGTGTGTGTGTGTGCGTGTGTGTGTGTGTGTGTGTGTACTGTAAAGCTTTTCTGTGTGTACAGTAAGAGTACAGTGTGTCTGTATATAGTGTGTGTAGTATTTGTGCAGTGTGTGTGTGTGTTTGTGTGTCACCTCATGAGTGAGAGGTTGAGGTTCCCGCTGCAGGCTTTGATCTTGTTCTGGGCCTCCAGGTGTGTCATTCCCTCAGTGTGGATGCCGTCGATGGACAGAACCACATCACCAACACTGATCTTGGCTTTAGCCGCCTTTCCTCCATCCGTCAGCTACACAACACACAAACACACACAATATTAAAATATGTGGAAAAACGTCATTGAAAACAATGAAACAGAATATTGAGTAGGGGGCGGGGTTTTATTTCTGCATAATACTACGTTTTCCAACTAAAACAGAATATTGAGTAGGGGGCGGGGTTTTTTCTGAGTGATACTACATTTTCTAACTAAAACAGAATATTGAGTAGGGGGCGGGGTTTTTTCTGAGTGATACTACATTTTCTAACTAAAACAGAATATTGAGTAGGGGGTGGGGTTTTATTTCTGCATAATACTACATTTTCCAACTGAAACAGAATATTGAGTAGGGGGCGGGGTTTTTTCTGAGTGATACTACATTTTCTAACTAAAACAGAATATTGAGTAGGGGGCGGGGTTTTATTTCTGCATAATACTACATTTTCCAACTGAAACGGAATATTGAGTAGGAGGCGGGGTTTTTTCTGAGTGATACTACATTTTCTACCTGAAACAGAATATTGAGTAGGGGGCGGGGTTTTATTTCTGTATGATACTACATTTTCTAACTAAAACAGAATATTGAGTAGGGGGCGGGGTTTTATTTCTACATAATATTACATTTTCTAACTAAAACAGAATATTGAGTAGGGGGCGGGGTTTTATCTGAGTGATACTACATTTTCTACCTGAAACAGAATATTGAGTAGGGGGCGGGGTTTTATTTCTGTATGATACTACATTTTCCAACTCAAACAGAATATTGAGTAGGGGGCGGGGTTTTATTTCTACATAATATTACATTTTCCAACTGAAACAGAATATTGAGTAGGGGGCGGGGTTTTATTTCTACATATTACATTTTCCAACTCAAACAGAATATTGAGTAGGGGGCGGGGTTTTTTCTGAGTGATACTACATTTTCTAACTGAAACAGAATATTGAGTAGGGGGCGGGGTTTTATTTCTGCATAATATTACATTTTCCAACTGAAACAGAATATTGAGTAGGGGTGGGGTTTTATTTCTGCGTTATACTACATTTTTTCTTTTTACACTGAAACAATATTTATACATCTAAAAGCTGGAAAAATAATCTTTCCAT
The DNA here is from genome assembly GCA_903798195.1 of Danio kyathit. Taxonomy (NCBI): domain Eukaryota; kingdom Metazoa; phylum Chordata; class Actinopteri; order Cypriniformes; family Danionidae; genus Danio; species Danio kyathit. The sequence goes on from LR812528.1 coordinate 1,885,187, forward strand.
TGATTTATGGTTTGGTAGGATAGTAAATTATTTCGTTTGGATTTGACTCTTTGGAAATCTGGAAACTGAAAGTGCAAAAAAAAAATATATATGGAAAATAGTGTCCAAATAAAAAACAAAAGTCTAAATTAGGTTCTAGAGTTGATATATTACAGTAGTAAATTTATTAAATGTCTTCATGCAACTTAATCTTTACTTAATATTCCAAAGATTTCTGGCATAAATAAAAAATCCATAATTTTGACCCATAAAATGCATTTCTGGCAATTGCCAAAAACATACACATTTAACAGAAGACTTGAACTGTGTTCATGATGTAAATATATATTTGTGTATACCTATTTTAATTGGCAAATTCCAATTTATTTATTTATTAAATTATTTTTAGGCAACACTTTACAATAAGGCTGTAATAGATTTTAATATTGAACTATGATTGATAAAGGTACAAGTTTTGTTAATTATTAGTTCATATTAGTAAATGCATTAACTACTGAAACCTCATTGTAAATGGTGATATACACTTGCAGATCTCATTATATTTATTTGTGAATGTATTGCATTTTTTGTGCATCTCTTTGCATTTATTTATGGATCATACTTTATTTATTTATAATAATGCAACATTGCTATGGCCATACTTCCATCCCTGCTATAACTCAACACTAGCACAGACATGCACAACCATCCATTCACTTTGATGCCAAAATGGGATTCATGTAATAAATCTCCAGACATGAAAGTAGTGCTAGACAGATGATGACTATAGAGGAAAATAAGAGTCTTTTGAAAATCATCCCACTGAAAGAAGCTGAAGATCAACAGTTTGGTGACCTCTATCACCTGAGGCAGCACACTGAAGCCAATGCTGGAATGATCTATACAGTATATGCGTGAGTGTGTGTGTGTGTGTGTACTTTTGTATGTGGTTTATGAGGACACATAATAACATGGGTATGACATGTGTGGTGTCCTCATAATTCAAAACGCATAGTGTAGGGGTTCTACCCCTTACCCCTCGTTTTAAGTGTTCCCATGAAGGGGTAGGGGTGTCCCAATTCTCTTCATCTTGAAGGTGTACGGCTAAGGGGAAGGGGTAGATACCCCTTTGAATGAAGATTTTTCAGGAGCACACTCGAAACCAAGGGGTAAGAAAATTTCCCAGAATACACCAGACAAATTGGCAGTTTCGTTGCACCCGGAAGTAAGAAGATTAACAAATTAGAATTTCTTTTTAATCATTATTATGAATTTTTACAACAAACAAACAAACACGTTTTAATATATTCATAACCGCGTTAATGTTTACAGTCATGCTTTTATGAAAAAAAACACTAAAATAAAAACAGCTAAATTTGGAGATCTATAATCCCTAATAATAACTCCTGTACAGCAGTCCCACAACATTCTGACACTCGATAACACTCGAACACCCTGTCAGAAAAGTCTAGTGTCTGAGAATGAGCTTTTCACAGTGTCTGCTATAATGTTAATGTTGTTTTTGGTGTGTTTACATTGATGAATATGGCCACTGTGTTAAATGCACAGTACAGTTATGATCTTATTGCCACATTAGAACGTCATGATAACATAATATATGCCTTCAGTGATGTCCTGAAGATAAATCCCAAACAATAACACAACTGGAATAACTACAGCAGTCGCCATCGTCTGATCTCATATGAAGCAAGAGATCGTGATGACATATGATGACGTGTGCAGGTGCTGTAGTGCTGTCCCAATTCTTAGGGGTAAATTTTGAAGCCCCTCCCCTTTACACTAATTTTTAAGGTGCAAGGGGAAAGGGAAGGGGTACAGAAATAGAATTGGGATTGGGTCCAAGTCATGTAATCTGAACAGCACAGTGATCTGCAGATGTTTAGCATGAACTAGGCTTAACATCTTTAAAATGGTTTTAAAATGTACAAAAATGTATTGTTTGGTTGTTTGTGAGGATTGGGTTTAGGGGTTGGGATGGTATGAGTGGTTATAATAAGAGGTTATTAAAGTATAAAATACATTACACCTATGGAGAGTCTTCGTAAACCACCATAACCAACATATATGTGTGTGTGATCAAGGTCAAGAGTCAAGAATCTTGGTGTGACTCTGGAGTAGTCATGTCAAAGCAATTACTAAATCAGCATACTATTATCTCAAAAACATTGCAGGAATCAGATGCTTTGTTTCCAGTGAAGACTTAAAGAAACTGGTTCATGCTTTTATCAGCAGCAGGGTGGATTACTGTAATGGACTCCTCACTGGTCTTCCCAAAATGACAGTCAGACAGTTGCAGCTCATCCAGAACGCTGCGGCCAAGATTCTGACCAGAACCAGGAAATCAGAGCACATTACAGCTGTCCTCAGGTCTTTACACTGGCTCCCAGTTACATTCAGATTAGATTTTAAAGTATTATTACTTGTCTAGATATGAAATCAGTAAACGGAAAACTCACAGCACACTTTCTCCATTTTAAAAGCCAAACACATCTGCATGAGCTGATCTGAAGACTAATGATGAGCGACAGAGTTTTAAACACCCATCTGTGGCCTGAAAACCTGACACACACACACACACACACAAAACAACACACACAGCCAGAGACATCTGCGTCATCTGGGAAACCTTCACCTGCACACTAATAAAACTGAGCTGAGGTCAGGGTGCATACTGGACACGTCACCGCAGACTACACACACACACACACAACACATAACACACCAAACTAATCATGCATCCAGCAGGACTGATATGCAGTGAAGTGTGTGTGTCTGAACAGGTAGAGCTGATTTACAGGTGTGTGTGAGGCATTATTCAGCCATGCATGAGAATATCAGTCACTCATCACTTCACTTCACTGCACATCTGCTGAGCAACACGCACAACTAACACACAAACACACCTCCTGAGAGAGACCAACACACAACACAGCTAAAACAATACAATACACACACTCACCCACAGACACACTTTCACACACGCATGCACACACAAAACAACAACATCGATAACAACAACAACAAATCGTACACAAGCACCCATCACAACTACACACACATCACAACCATACACATGCCCACACACATAGGCAGCAACTACCACACATACAGTACTCAAGACTACACAAACACATGCAAAATCACAAAAAACACACACATACATACCCGCATGTGTGCGCGCGTACACACACACACACACACATTAGCAGCAGTCTCGGCACTCACTGCTTTTATTATGATCATAAACTGAACCTCAGGCTCATAAAGCCAAAGGCAACCAGGATCAAACCCCAGCGCAGAGAAGAGCTGCACCCGAATCAAGCAGCACATCTCTCAGTCTGCCTTCACAGGTTTATATCTGTCAGATTTATAACAATACTTTTCATCAGGAAAGATTACGAGGTTTAACACAGCCTGCTGATTTATGATGAGCGAGAACATTTAGTAAAAGTTAATAAAAGAAAATTTCCAAGAAATATTACACATGCATTACAAACCAACTAAGTATGGCTATGTGCGGTGCGGTGGCTCAGTGGTTAGCACTGTGGCCTCACAGCAAGAAGGTCGCTGGTTGGAGTTCTGGCTAGGTGAGAATGTGAGAGTGTATGGGTGTTTCCCAGTGCTGGGTTGCAGCTGGAAGGGCATCCGCTGCGTAAAACATATGCTGGAATAGTTGGTGGTTCATTCTGCTGTGGCGACCACTGATGAATAAAGAGCCTAAGCCGAGGGAAAATGAATGAATGAAGTATGCCTATAAACAGCAAAGTTGAATTACTCATATTTTTCAGATATTTCCCAGATTCAGGAATTTTTCACAGTATTTCCTATAATATTTTTTCTTCTAGAGAAAGTCTTATTTGTTTTATTTCAGCTAGAATAAAAACCTTTTTTATATTTTTAAATACTTTATAGTAAATATTATTTAAGCCTTTTTTTTCGACTGACTACTTAACAAACTGCTGTTGTCCGATGACTTGCCTATTTATGCTAACCTGCCTAATTAACATAATGACGTAGTTAAGCCTTTAAATGTCACGCAAAAATAACTAGTAAAATATCATGTATAGCAAAAAATAAATAAATATATACATTTTTAGAAATATATTATTGAAACTTTATGTAAAAATCTTCTCTCTGTTAAGCAGCACTGGAAAAAAAAAAAAGAAAAAAAAGAAATTTAAATAAATTTGGCAACTTGTGATCTGTGGTAGCTGCGCTAAATGTGTTAAAACACCCCGACTGACAATCCAGTAAACAAACATGGTCAATTCCTTTTAAAAATATGTAGAAAAAATCTTAGGAAATATACAAAAAATAAAAATAATTAAAATAAATTTGCATTTAACTTTATATCTGCATTAAATTAAACACACGCACGCGCACGCACGCATGCATGCACGCAAGCACACACACTATTCATTCATTCTCTTCTGCTTTCCAGGGCTGGGTCGCAGGGCAGGAGAGAACCACAGACTTCCCTTTCCCAGGACACTTCCTCCAGCTCCTCTGTGGGAATCCCGAGGCATTCCAAGGCCAGCTGAGAGACATAGTCCCTCCAGCGTGTTCTGGGTCTTCCCTGAGACCTCCTCCCGGTGTGACATGCCTGGAACACCTCCCTAGGTAGGCGTCCAGGAGGCATCCCGTACAGTTGCCGAGCCACCTCAGCTGACTCCGTTCGATGTGGTGGAGCAGCGGCTCTACTCTGAGCTCCTCCTGGGTGACAGAGCTCCTCACCCCATCTATAAGGGTGCGCCCTGCCACCCTGTGAAGGAAACTCATTTTGGCTGCTTATATCCGAGATCTTGTCCTTTCGGTCATGACCCAATGCTTGTGACCATAGGTAAGAGTAGGAACGTGGATTGACCGCTAAATCAAGAGCTTTGCCTTTCGGTTCAGCTCCTTTACCACAACAGACCGGTACATCAACAACATTACTGCTGCCGCTGCACCAATCCTCCTGTCAATCTCACTTTCCATCCTTCCCTCACTCGTGAACAAAACCCCAAGATACACACTGTAAAAAGCAATTAGTTAACTGTATTTAAAAAGTGAGCAAAAATCACATCATTGCAAAACCTTTGGTTAAGTCACAGTTGAGTTAAACTCAACATTTTCAAGTTACAATGGGTTTACCTACATTATTTTAAGTAAAGTCAACTTGTGCTTTTAAGGCAATTGGTTTACTCCCTTTAAGTAACTTATCACTTTTTCCCTTCCTGATAATGTCCGAGGCTCAGACACACTCTCCCAGTTCAAAACTAGATTAAAGACCTATCTTTTTAGTAAAGCATACACTCAATGCATCACATAACAGTATGATGCAGGAATGTGCACCAGGCATCTCGTTTATATACACAATGAACAGCAGCTACGCCAATTAGTCTCTTTATTCTCTATTTCCGCCTGGGGATACTCATCCTGAGGCCCCCAGAGATTATGCAGCGCCACTGATGCAATCCAAGACTCACGAAGAAATGATCCCAAGGTTTCCATAATCCTGGACCAGGCCGTATCCTGAGCAGCTGCTGTGGTGGTCATGGAGGAGTGGAGAGAATGAGACTGATTCCTGTGATGCTCCAAGGACAGACGAGTATCGTTGACATCCAGCATTCTCCAGCGCCTAGACTGCAGCTCTGCACAAGACGTTTGGCTATAGGGGAAATGGTCATGCCCAACTGAGCCTGGTTTCTCTTGAGGTTTTTTATCCTTCACTTTCGCCAATTGGTGATGTTTTTTCCTCGCCACTGGCTTGCATGGTTTGGGACTTGTAGTGCTGCACATCGATGGATTTGCTCTTCAGTGTTTGGACTCTCAGTAGTGAATATTAAATCACACTGAACTGAACTTCAACTCTGAAAACTGGACTGACACAGTTTCAGTTCACTATAATCTTCTACGTGAAGCTGCTTTGAGACAATCTACATTGTAAAAGCGCTATAGAAATAAAGGAGAATCGAATTGAATTTTTACAGTGTACTCAAAGATTCGAAGGCAACAGATTTACTCACTTATTTTAAGTATAGTCAATTAATTATTTTGAAAGCAACAGGTTTACTTCCTTATATTAAGTCAAGTCAACTAATACGTAATTTTTTACAGTGCACTGATTCATTTTCCAGAAAACAATCATGATAAACTCCGACTTAATCCTGATTAGGAAGCAAACGAGTCAGATTTCCTTTGTTTGGTATAAAATGAAGCTTTGACCGCTCCTCGTCACATGTGTTTGGCAGATGAGCATCTCTAGAAAGCCAAACAGATGAGATATTCGCCCTCTTCCCTTTGGCAGACGCTGAACTCTGCAGAACGGTGCTGGTGTGTGTGTGTGGTGTCGGCCTGTAAACACTAATGAACGGTTGCTCAGTTTCTCCGGTCGCTCGGTTCTTCTTTTATAGCCGTCTGAGGGCATCATGGGCCACATCACATGCTTATCACAGAAACCAGGCCACACAGACCAGCACAACACAGCAGAGACATTCTCATAACGCAAACCTTCATCTGATACTTCATTTCGAGACTTGCCGGTTCCCAGCTTAACACGGAGATATTGGAATTAAAACACTACTAGAACAGACCGTTCTCATTTAAAACATTCACATGTACATGATATGTAATGTCAGAATTATTAGCCCCCATGCATATTTTTTCCCTAATTTCTGTTTAACGTAAAGAATGTTTAGATGTGGGATGCAGGATGCGGGAGCTCTCCGATTTGTGCTCTCAGGTGTTTAAAACAACAGGGTAACTAATTTTTTTTTTTTTTTTTTATTTGGAAGAACTCAACTTTTAAAGGCACAGTATGTCATTCATTCCTTTAGACGACACATATTCACAACAAACAAAGGCGTAGTTTGATCATGACATGAATGAGTGTGGAATCATGGGAGTTGTGGTCTTCATCAGCCTACAGGACTCCTGCTGAAATGATTTTGATTATATGTTAATTTATATATATAAATCAGTTGAAACCAGAAGTTTACATACACTCTAATAAAGGAACATAACCATTTTTTAAAAAAATGTCTGATGGTAAATCAGACTAAACGTTTACTATTTTAGGCCTGTTAGGATTACCTAAATCATTTACATTTGCTAAATGCCAGAATAATGAGAGATTGTTTTATTAATTTCTAGACAGTCAGAAGTTTACACACATTTCCTTGGTATTTTTTAGCTTTTAAACTGTTTAACTTTGGTCAAATGTTTTGGGTCTCCTTCCACAAGCTTCTCACAATAGTTTGCAGGAATTTTGGACCATTCCTCCTGACAGAATTGGTGTAACGGAGTCTGATTTGTAGCCTGTCTTGCTCGCACAAGCTTTTTCCACTCTGTCCACAAATTTTCTATAGGATTGAGCTCAGGGCTTTGTGATGGCCACTCCAAAACATTCACTCTGTTGTCCTTAAAGCACATTTTAACTAATTTGGCAGTATGCTTAGGGTCATGGTTTGTTTGGAAGACCCATTTGTGGCCAAGTTTTAATGTCCTGGCTGATGTCTTGAGATGTTGCTTCAGTATTTATACATAATGTTCTTTCTTCATGATGCCATCTATGCTGTGAAGTGGACCCGTCCCTCCTTCAGCAAAACAGCCCCACAGCATGATGCTGCCGCCCCCATACTTCACAGTTGGGATGGTGTTCCTAGGCTTGTAAGCTTTCCCCTTTGTCCTCCAAATGTAACACTGGTCATTATGGCCAAACAGTTCAATCTTAGCTCCATCAGACCACAGGACATGTCTCCAAACATTAGTCTTTTTCCCAGTGTAATTTAGCTAATTGTAATCTGGCTTTTGTGTTGATTCTGGCTTGTTGATTTTCCCATGTTGTCCCACAAGGAAGCAGTGTGTTTGAGATTTTCCTTCTGTTCTACAGTTGTGCCTCTAATTAACTCAAATGTTGTCAATTAGCCAATCAGAAACTTACAAAACCTTGACACCATCATCTGAGCTTTTTCAGAGGCAGAATAATCTTATTGTATGTAAACTTGACTTTCAAGAAACGTTATCACAATTTCTCAAAAAAATCTCTCATTATTCTGCTATTAATCATAACAGAAACAAAACTATATTTGCTTATAGTTATTTTTGTTAATATGGTTTAGTTATCATCCTTTACAATAACATGGCTTTAATAGGAAATTAACTCTCCATTTATCTTTAGATACCTGATGATCTGGGACCTTTAGTCTGCACAAACTACTGTATATGGTTTTAGATAAATGAGAATAATTTTTTAAAATGTCAATTGTTTTTTTAAAAACATTTTTGCTTAATTAAAAGTGTATGTATAAAGCTATACTGTATTTAGCTTGTTTTGACACATTTTTTTTTTAATTTGTGGCCAGGAAATCATTAGTTTGGTGTGGCCAGATTAAAAAAAAATGTTAAATCCTTAGTGTTGAGCCCTAAAAAGTCATGTGAAATAAAAAAAAAAAATAATAAAAATAAAAAAGTTAGAGGCATGTGGACATAACACCATTTAAATCAAGTAATTTTAGCATGCCGAAGTCAAATTTATGCCTATAAAAAATATTTTCCCAACAACAAAATTGTGTCTAGGGAAAATGACGAGTGGCTAGTAATGTTTGTAACATAAAGTAACGTTAGTAAAGTAAAAGTACTAGCCACTGTGGTTGGTGATCAAAAAAGTTAGTCAAGCCCTGCTTGAAATGTTTAACAGATGTTGGTAACAACCAAAGAAATCCATATATGCAAAAACAAACAAACATAAAAAAACAATTAATTACAAATGAAGTTCTGTGTAATAAAATGAAATGACACAGGGAAAAAGTACTGAACACATGAATAAAGGGAGGTGTAGTTCGGCAGGGAAAGCCCAGACAGCAGCTGAAATCTCTCAGTAGTTCTTCAGCAACCCTCTGCCCTTCCTCCGTGTAAATGAATATCAGCTGCTTCAGTCCAACATCTACATTAGCAGGAAGATGAAGATCAAACCAGGGTGGACATTTCAGCAAGACAATGATCCAAAACACAGCCAAGGAGACTCTCAAAGGCTTTCAGAGAAAGAAAATCAAGCTGTAGAACGGCCCAGCCAATCACCTGATCCGAATCCAATAGGAAATACAAAATAAAGCTCAGATTTGATAGACGGAAAAAAAAACCTGACGTGTTCAATACTCAATTCCCCCACTGTAAATCAGCAAAATATCTAACACGGTTCTAGTGGTTTTTGGATATTCTAATAAAAAGATCATACATATCGTGCCTCTAATCTAACCTGAAGGCACAAATGAGGGATATAATGAGAGAGACGTGAGCACAGCCAGAGGAAAACACCAGCCATGTGAAAAATTATAAGTGTGGTGGATCCCAATAATGACAGAGAAGCCCTTCGGAGTCATTGATGAAGAACGAAAACGGCCACATGTTGACGTGAGCTATGCTAAAGCAGACTAAATAAGACATTAGTTTGGGTTCAGGCGTGGACGCCAGCCAAACACTTCCATGTGCAGCTCTCCAATTAGCCACAGAATTAAATTAAGGTGAAATTCGCTATAAAGATGTCTGATGATGAACCCACAGATGATCATTATGTGCTCTCCGTGCACCATATGTCAAAACGTCATCTGTAAATCTGCCAGTGTGTACGAAAGCCTGTTGTCAAAACAAGGCCAAAGGGAAGTTTCCATCCCTCTTGTGTACACTGTACATGTTCATATTAAAAATTGATCAGCTATACAATCTGTTAATGTTGTGAATTCGTACAAATTACCAGGTTGAGAGGAGATATAGAGTTGTGTGGCACCAGTTGAAGTTGAATTATTAGCCCTCCTGAACTTTTACCCCATTTTCTGCTTAAGAAATTATGTTTATCTTTGTCATGATGACAGCACATAATATTTGACTAGATATTCTTCAAGATACTAGAATTTAGCTTAAAGTGACATTTAAAGGCTTAACTAGGTTAATTACCTTAAAGGGTAATTAGTTATGCCCCATTCACACAGGGCTTCAGCGTCAACACTTGACAGAGGGCGTGTCTGAAGTTGGGGCTGACGCGATCATCATAGCAGCATCAGCCAATAAAATTAGTCAGCAATCGGCTACTGTCTGAGCTGGTGTATTTGCATACAGCGATCTGATTGGCTGATGCTTCTGTTGGCGCTTGAAAAGTTGAGAAAGTCCCAACTTCTGCAGCGAGCAACGCCACTGAAACGGCGCCGACGGATCCACAATGCAGTTCGGCAACGCCTGACGTCACCCATTCAAAGTGAATGGGAAGCATTGAAGCTGACGCCCCGTGTGAATGGGTAACAACTATTGCTTAAGGGGGCTAATAATATTGACCTTAAAATGAGTTTAAAAATATATTAAACACTGCTTTTATTCTAGCCGAAATAAAACAAATAAGACTTTCTCCAGAAGAAAAAATATTACAGGAAATACTGTGAAAAATTTCTGAATCTGCTAAACAGCATTTGGAAAATGTTTTTAAAAAATAATAATAAAAATATTGGGTGACGCAAGAAGTGTTTGGTGCGATTTTGTTGCTATTTTCAAAGCAGCGCAACAGTAATTTTCACGTTTTGCACCACGTTGTTTAAATAGCAAATCCAATTACGCCACTTTGTGGACTCATGGGTGTGCTGGAGGTGTGTGAAGGCGCATTGTTGGTGTGTTGCTATTTTGAGGAACTGAAATAGACCGCACCATTGACCAACTAAAAGCTGCTCTAAAGTCCAGCGCAGAGCGCGTTAGTTATGCACCTATGCAGGTCCAAACGCTTACACACTGCTGAATACACACAGGATGATCAGCAACACACAAATATCTTTACAGATGAAAACAATTAAAGGATTAAAATGATACAAAAATGGTTATTTTCTACATCAATATAAACACCACTGCCTCCATGCCTTCTTCACCTCGGGGGGCTTTTTCAGTTTATTCATGACAATCTGCATCTGTATAATGTTATTATTATTAGCAGTATTATTTATTATCTGCATATTTATATTTGTTTTAATAAACACAAGTGTAGATTGGTCCACCTGTGGGGTTTTGGAGACGTCTGAATCAGCATATGGGGCATAAGAACAGGACGCGTGTTTGGATATAACTCAGTTGTTTGACCACACTTCATTATTATTGTTCATTTATTCCTTTGCTGGAAATTAGAAATGAATTTAGAGATAGTCTTGACACAAATCTTTGTGCTTAACAAACTAAATTAAATATGTGGGCTAATGGATGTCTTCAGTGGAGTGAGTTTCCACCGTTGCTTTACTCCACCAAAGTAAAGGAGTAAAGAGTAAAAGTAAAGAGAAAGTAAAGAGGCTGAATGGAGGAGGCTCATTCTTTATCCTCGCGCTGCAGATGCTCTATTTAACTGTTTTCTCGCTAGTGAAGCGTTCAGTTTTTACACTTACAAAGTCCCCCACGTAAATAGCAAATGCACCATGGCGTGACGCATCTGACTCTTAAAGGAAATGTGAGATGAGACTCTGATTAGTTTATTGCAGGTTATGCTCAAAACACATCCAGAACTCGTTAAGAGAATAAGCACAGCCCTGTTAGACCATGCGCCGGGGCGCAGAGCGTATTTTTCAGTCCTTAAAATGGTAAAAGTGGATTCAGACATGGCCTTAATGCTTTTGCGCCATGCGCTTTAGACTTTGCGCCAAGATAGTTAAAATAGAGCCCATTGATTTAATTGTATGACATAAAAATTAAGGGAACAAGACCTGAACCGTTTGATACCCCACAGTGTACCTTTCATCAATATGACTTCATATCCTCATTAACGGACACAAATTGATCATGTTTAGATAGGTAACACCTAAACCAAGCCAATACAGATCCAGTAACACCAACATCATTTTCAAGCCTAGCAAGGGGGAATCTAGATTTAGATCTGCGTTAAATCTGTTAAAACACACACACACCTGTAAAAGGTGATTATTTACTTTAAAAAGGCGAGTAACTTGCCTTAAAAGCAACAAGTTCACTTAATTGAGTAACCCATGGCGGCACAGTGGCTCAGTGGACTCACAGCAAGAAAGTTGCTGGTTCAAGTCCTGGCTGGGTCAGTTGGTGTTTCTGTGTGGAGTTTGCATGTTCTCCCCATGTTGGCGTGGGTTTCCTCTGGGTGCTCCGGTTTCCCCCACAGTCCAAACACATGAGCTATAGGTTTATTGAATAAACTAAACTGGCCATGGTGTATGAGTGTGTATGGGTGTTTCCCAGTACTGGGCTGCAGCTGGAAAGGCATCCGCTGCACAAAACATATCAGAATCAGAAAGAGCTTTATTGCCAGGTATGTTCACACATACGAGGAATTTGTTTTGGTGACAGAGCTTCTACAGTGCAACAGAACTACAGACAGGACTAAAAAACAGATCATAAATATATTTTAAAAAGTGAATGCAAATATACAAATTGACAAGTGTATGTACAGCTATATTACTATATACAACATAATATGTGCAGCTGTTATGTGCAAATTGGCATGTAAAGTGTGTTGTTAAATAAGTGTATGTGTGTATAAAAAAAAAAGTGTATAGCAGGTAGTGATGTTGGTTCCACAATTACTATCATCAAGTGTTCATGAGATGGATTGCCTGAGGGAAGAAACTGTTTCTGTGTCGGGCTGTTCTGGTGCGCAGTGCTCTGTAGCGTCGACCAGAAGGTAAAAGTTCAAACAGGCATTGTGCTGGGTGTGAGGGGTCCAGAGTGATTTTGCCAGCCCTTCTGCTCGCTCTGGATAAGTACAGTTCTTGGAGAGTAGGGAGGGTTGTACCAATGATTCGCTCAGCAGTCCAAACTATTCTACGTAGTCTTCGGAGGTCGGATTTGGTAGCTGAGCTAAACCAGACAGTTATTAATGTGCAGATGACTGATTCAATGATGGAGGTGTAGAACTGTTTCAGCAGCTCCTTTGGGAGGTTGAACTTCCTCAGCTGACGAAGAAAGTACAGCCTCTGTTGAGCTGTGTATAGTTGGCGGTTGTATAGGTGGTTGTATAGGCGGTTGTATAGGTGTGTATAGTTGGCTGGAATAGTTGGCGGTTCATACCGATGTTCAAATCTGGGACTAAGCTAAAGGAAAGTGAATGAATGAATAAATAAAAATGCATGAAACAGGTTGAATGTGGACCTCCATGTGGGATACGATCACCACAAACCTTCAGCCAACTGTGTGTTTAATGACTTATAAAACTCCATAAATGGACTGCGCTGGTTAAAATCTCCACATAACCACAAACCCATTTTTTCCAAGGAGGAATAAGCAATTTTGGCAGAATAAAAAACTAACGTATACGTCTGGTGAAGAACAGACAGCAGACGGGGCTAATGAAAGCAGACTTAGGTCACTTTTAAACTGTGGAAAGATAATATTTGAGAGTTAAATTCAGTGGAACGGCTGCTTTTCCTCTATTAATCTTTATCGAGGCTTGAAAATGTGCCGATGGGTTACATGATTGTGCTGTCAGCGTACTGCGACCACACTAAGAGCAAAATTCCCTGTTTTTCTGTTTTCCCAGAGGCCTCCCGCAGGCAGATTGAAATGTTGATGGGCTTCATTCTCCATCAATGAATGAAAGAGCTTCTGGACTCTGCATTTTTCAGACATGGAGTCACTCTTGTTATGAGTGCTTGTTAAAGCGGTATAACGTCTCTTTAGAGGCCTTATATGGATCTCTGAGACTTCACTTGATGTGTGTCAAACATTCCAGGAGCGTTTCGGGACAAACCAGGTGTTTCGCTGAAACTTGAGGAGGAGACGCTATATTCCTAAAATACAGCCATTACATCACAGACAGAGCATATTATACAATAACACTGTGCAGAAAGAGTCGTCTGGAGAGTACGAGTTTAAGACCCAAGAGACAGTGATTTATATACAGAGCCATGGAAAAAGTACAACTTAAAAATCTCTTCCATTTTTTCACTTCGAAAATCAAACATTGTCATTTTGTTTAGTATTTCCTCCTATTACATATTCTTTTCTATATATTTTAGTTCGGCTAGAATAAAACAAATGTAAAAGGTCAATATTATTAGCCCGCTTAAGAAATTATTTTTTCACATTGTCTACAGAGCAAACCACTGTTGTCCAATAACATAATTAACCCAACTTGCCTAGTTACCCTAATTAAGCCTTTAAATGGCACTTTAACCCTTTGATGCATACAGTGCATCCAGAAAGTATTGATAGCGCTTCACTTTTTCCACATTTGTTTATGTTACAGCCTTATTCCAAAATGGATTAAATTAATTTATTTCCTCAACATTCTACACACAATCCCCCATAATGACCCCCATTTTTGAAATTGTTGCAAATTTACTAAAAACAAATATATATATATATATATATATATATACATACATACATACAGTTGAAGTCAGAATTATTAGCCCCCCTTTGAATTTTATTTTATTTTTTTACATTTTTCCCAATTTATGTTTTCCAGAGCAAGGAAATTTTCACAGTATGTCTGATAATATTTTTTCTTCTGGAGAAAGTCTCGTTTGTTTTATTTCGGCTAGAATAAAAGCAGTTTTTAATTTTTTAAAAACCATTTTAAGGAAAAAATTATTAGCCCCTTTAAGCTATTTTTATTGCGATAGTCTCCAGAACAAACCATCATTATACAATAACTTGCCTAATTACCCTAACCTGCCTAGTTACCCTAATTAACCTAGTTAAGCCTTTAAATGTCACTTTAAGCTGTATAGAAGTGTCTTGAAGAATATCTAGTAAAATATTACTTACTGTCATCATGGCAAAGAGAAAATAAATCAGTTATTAGAAATGAGATATTAAAACTATTATGATTAGAAATGTGTTGAAAAAAAAAATCTCTCTATTAAACAGAAATTAGGGAAAAAAATAAACAGGGGGGGCTTCAACTGTATATATATATATATATATATATATATATATATATATATATATATATATATATATATATATATATATATATATATATGTGTGTGTGTGTGTGTGTGTGTGTGTGTGTATATATATACATACACACACATACATACCTTTACAGTTTTCTATATTTTATTTGTAAGAACTACAAAAAAAATGATTCATTCAGTTTTATTTTAGTCTAAGTAATTATAATATTTTTGTATTAATGAATTCCGTTTTATACCGTTTTAATGCAAATAACCATTTGTTATGTATATTTGGTTTTACCATAATAACTCTGCGTATTAAAAAAAAGGACATTTCAAACAAACACAATCCACAGATTTATTAACTCATGCACACCAATCTCAACATTATTAATCTGAGAACTAGATTTAAAATGGAACAACATAATCAGCTATAATAATTAATAACAGTTTTTTTTTTTGTAATCATTTTTTATGGTTTTGATTTTAAGATACTTGACTTTTGTTATTGTCCACAACTGGAAATGTATCTTTGACTTCACCACACAGACAACATCAGCGTTCACATCACAGAAAAACAGGCAACACAAATACACTCAATGTCATCACATGAATCACATTAAAAACTCATTTAAACATTCTTAAAACCCAGTATTTAATAGTCTATTCGGCACAAAGGACACTTGATACACATTTCTATTTACTTGACATTGCCCAAAATGTCATAAAATGTTACATAAGGGATGGGAACAATCTTCAATAATGACAAGTGCTTTCTGTTTAATTCTCATTCAATAAATGTCATTTGGTTTAAGATAATAACCCTGCTTATTGAAAAGAAGGACGTTTCAAACAAACAAGATATGAAACGTAAACTCTTGTACACAAATCCCAACGTTACTTCTACAAGCACTAGATTAGATATAGAAGAACATAATCAGTTATAATAATTAATAACTGATGGCCTTTCTATCTGCAGGAACACCGTGTGAGGAACATCACTATCAGGCTCTCCAACACAAGTGTGGGCTCTCCTTAATGTTCCTGTGATCATTCTCGGAACGCCGAGATCTGTGCGGAACTTCTGTTTCCATGACAACACAAACAAAACAGAGCATTCCGAAGCCGGAGAGAGGAAAAAAAAAAAGAGGAGCCACAAATACAGCCAGAAACAAACCAAACTAGAGCCTTGATTTCCACCGCTGACACTGAAGGAAACTCACAGAAACATACCAGCACATGAGGGAAAAAAAATGAATAGTACTTCCATTCGCACGACTCTATTGAGAAGCCTAATAAAGGCAGATTTATTGCACATGTGGCAGGTTGAGAGCTCATGACCAGTCCAATGATGCTCATGTTATATACAATGTTAGAGCATTTTATGAAGAGCATTGACAGGGTGAGATATAGCGAACAGCAAAATTAAAATAAAATGATGCATTTTTAATGTTACAATGACAATTTATTGATTCATTGGGGATTTTTGTTGATTATATTCTGATATTTTAAAATAAATTTATATAGAGTGGGGGAAATAAGTATTAAACACGTCACCATTTTCCTCAGAAAACATATTTCTAAAGGTGCCGTTGACTTGAAATTGTCAGCAGATGTTGGTATCAACCAGAGAAATCCATACATGCAAAGAAAACAAATCTAATTAGTTTACAAATGAAGTTCTGTGTAATAAGATGAAATGACGCATGGAAAAAGTATTGAACACATGAAGAAAGGAAGGTGTAGAAATGCAGTGAAAGCCCAGACAGCAGCTGAAATCTCTCAGTAGTTCTTCAGCAACCCTCTGCCCTTCCTCAGAGTAAATGAATATTAACTGCTTCAGTCCAACATCTACATTAGCAGGAGGATGAAGATCAAACCAGGATGGACATTTCAGCAAGACAATGATCCAAAACACAGCCAAGAAGACTCTCAAATAGGGCTGTGTGATATGGGCAAAAGAAACCTATCACAATTTTCTTGAACAATATTGTTAATCACAATTTGGACACACACACACGTTTTATAGTGTGAATCTGAAACATTTTTCCGAAGGAAAACAATTAGATCTTTATCAAAGACCCGAAACATGTCTCTAAAACGGACATAAGGTAAAGCATAAAAATCACCTAGTAAATATGTAAAAGATTGTCTCTAGAACAGACTTATTGTAAAACAAGTTAACAGACTACAGTGTGTGTGTGTGTGTGTGTCATACCTGCCAACATTCCCGTTTTTCCCGGAAGTCTCCAGTATGTCAGACCCACTTCCCGGTTTGACATTTCTCCCGGAAAACTCCCGGAATTTCAACCCCTTCCCCTGGTCCTGGTGATTGGTACAATCTGTAACACCCCATTCACACGGGGCTTCACCAGCATCACTTGACAGAGGGCGTGTCTGAAGTTGGGGCTGACACGATCATCATAGCAGCGTCAGCCAATGAAATTAGTCAGCAATCGGCTACTGTCTGAGCTGGTGTATTTGCATACAACGATCTGATTGGCTGGCGCTTCTGTCGGCACTTGAAAAGTTGAGAAAGTCCCAACTTCAACATTGAAGCGGCGCCGACGGATCCACAATGCAGTTCGGCAACGCCTGACGTCACCCATTCAAAGTGAATGGGAAGCGTTGAAGCTGACGCGTGTGAATGGGGCGTAAATGGTACTGGACACAGACACATCCCAATACCCACACCCCCTCCGGATTTTCAGAGACAAATATTGGCAGGTATGGTGTGTGTGCACGCAGTCAACACAAGACTCCAATGTTTTGTTTGACCACGTCAGAAGTGGTTGCATGTACTTTTGTATGTGTCCAGATTTTTTGGCCATAGATCATAGACCTCCTTGTGACGCTGCCATAAAAATAGGCCATTCACATATCGCATCTTTCGCACAAGGACGTTATTTTCAGTGGAGTCATGCAGCTTGCACGCATATTGGGAATGATGCGCATGTGTATTGCAGGCACTCCCAGTAGAAAACATCCCTACTTTCAGAATGCTGCGAGCGCACCGTGAGAACTGAGCGATCAGCTTCATACTTTATATAGAATATACACATTCCGGTAAACTAATTACCTCAGATAAACACAGAACAGCTAAACACTGCAGTGCTTTTTAATTTTCTTCATAAATAAAACCTGCACCAGAGCTGCAGCAATGTTTTGTTAGTATGTCATCCTCTGAGAAAACAGTTGGTGATCACTGAGCACCAACAAAGGAGCGACTGCAAAACACGTTGAATGCTGAAGAAAGTGATGCGCCTCGCACTTTCCACACGCTTTTAGATGCGATATATGACTGAAAGGTCTTATAAATTACCTGACTCTGCGATACATTGGCCTTCTTGTATTAATCCCACACCACAGATGTTGACTTTTTTGACACCAAGTCCTCCTGTGCTGAACTCATCATCCCTGTTTGTGCAGGCTATTTGTCATTAAGCTCAGTCACCTGTTCTTGTGCTCTGTTAGGAGCGATGCGTTATGATTAGTTCAAACAGCATACTGTGGGAAAATCATGCTGTAAGGAGATTTAGAAATTGCACATGTTCAAATTGCGATTTCAATTATTGCACAGCCCTACTTTCCAAAGCCTTCAGAGACAGAAAAATGCCCCAGCCTATCACCTGACTCCAATCCAATATAAAACACAAAATAAAGCTCAGATTTGATAGACTAGACACACAGAACCATCAAGATTTCTACACTCTGGTGAAGTCTGTGAGAAACTCACACCTGAGCACTGCGTGTGACTTCATTCTCCACATTGGAGGCGTCTTTAAGCTGCCAAGCTGTGTGAGAAAACATGCTGTTTTCTTAAAGTATTGTTTAGTTTAATCACAAGAATGCACACATACATCTGTGATTAACCACACTAATGTGTGTGTAATGGGTTAATTATGGGTCAACAGGATGTGTTTGTCTTAATGAAGATGAGCTTGTTTACTTTCTGAACACACTATAGATGATTAAAACCAAGCCTATCACCTGACATGTGAACATGTGGCATGTGAACAGATCAAAATGAACCAACAGTGAGAAGATTACGGTTTCTCCTCAAACACATCCAACAGTTTTATTAAATCTGACTGAAAGTCGTGCTGTGGTTCGAATGCCACGCAAAGCCAACTCTTTACATTTTCCCTCTCCAGACTAAATAAAAGCAGAATACGAGAGCTTGTTCAGAAAAAAAGTCATTTCAGCCACACCACATTCACCCGGCCTCCTGGCAATCAATCCAAACGCTTGGCATGTTTCAACACACACACACAATCCACAAAGGCTGTAAATCAGAGAGCGGAGTGAGCCAGCCTGACACCACGGACCCGTTTTCATTCAGTTCACGATTAAAAGCAGATCAGCTGGAGATGCTGCTCAAAATGTTGTGGTTGGAGAGCAGAAATCATGGAAAACTCTCTGCATTGTTATGAAAACGCTGTCCTGTCAATCGGTTGAAAATAACAAATGATTTTCTTTCTGTATGGAGCTTAACATATGCCAAAACAATCTGAATCTGAATTACTATTGTCAAAAACTCAAATAACACAATTCATATTCAGATTGTTTTGTCATATTTTAAGCTCCGTATTTCTGGCAGAAGTGTTTTTTTTTTGCTCATTTTCACTCTGTGCGGGATTAATTTTTACATTTTGTGGCATGTTGTTCAAATAGGAAATGCATCCGTGTCCACTTGTGTGCTCATGGACGTGCTGGTCTGAAAAGGAGGTGTGTTTATTGGTGCATTGCTATTTTGATGCAACTGAAACACTGACCAACTAAAAGCTGCTCTCAAGTCAATGGCGCAGGGTTTTTATTTGTTACTTAAAGAGTGCATTAGTGTTATGCACCTATGAGGGTCCAATACATGCATGCACATTGCTTATTACACACAGAGGGATGTACAGCAACACACAAATATCTTTAACTATGAAAAATTAAAAGATTAAAATGTAAATATAAATATATTATTGTCTACATGAATATAAAAACCGCTACCTCCTCCTATGACTTCTTCAGCTCGGTGGGACATTAGTGGAATCCGGCTCTGTTGTAGCCAGCTTTTTTAATAAGTCTACACTACTACTTTGCTAGTTTTAGCTTGGTGCAAGTTTCATTTTCCTGTTTTCCGCCAATTGGAAATGCTTTTTGTCCATTTGTGCGCTCATGGACGTGCTGGTCTGAAAAGGAGGTGTGTTTATTGGTGCATTGCTATTTCGATGCAACTGAAACACTGACCAACTAAAAGCTGCTCTCTAGTCAATGGCGCAGGGTTTTTATTTGTTACT
The DNA here is from genome assembly GCA_903798195.1 of Danio kyathit. Lineage (NCBI taxonomy): Eukaryota > Metazoa > Chordata > Actinopteri > Cypriniformes > Danionidae > Danio > Danio kyathit. The sequence goes on from LR812528.1 coordinate 1,905,342, forward strand.
TAAAGAGTGCATTAGTGTTATGCGCCTATGAGGGTCCAATACATGCATGCACATTGCTTATTACACACACAGGGATGTACAGCAACACACAAATATCTTGAACTATGAAAAATTAAAGGATTAAAATGTAAACATAAATATATTACTGTCTACATGAATATAAAAACCGCTACCTCCTCTTATGACTTCTTCAGCTCGAGGGGACATTAGTGGAATCCGGCTGTGTTGTAGCCAGCTTTTTTTTAACCAAGTCTACACTGCAAAAAACTGCTTTTCTTACTGATGTGAAGCCATGCACGGCACAAGTGTTTTTATTTTTATTTTAGCTCGGTGCAAGTTTCATTTTCCTGTTTTTTGCCAATAGGAAAGGCTTTTTGTCCATTTGTGCGCTCATGGATGTGCTGGTCTGAAAAGCAGGTGTGTTTATTGGTGCATTGCTATTTTGATGCAACTGAAACACTGACCAACTAAAAGCTGCTCTAAAGTCAATGGCGCAGGGATGTACAGCAACACACAAATATCTTGAACTATGAAAAATTAAAGGATTAAAATGTACAAAATGTTTATTATTGTCTACATAAATATAAAAAAACACTCCTCCTCCCATGCCTTCTTCACCTTGGGGGGGCGTTGGTGGAATCTGGCTGTGTTGTAATCAGTTTATTCATGACAATTAAGTTGTATTATTAGTAGTAGTATTTATTGCATGCATATTTATAGTTGTTTTTATTTATTTTTTGTTTAGATTAGTCTACCGGTTGGGTTTTAGAGACGTATGCATCACTATATAGGGGCATAGGTATAGGAAGTGTGTGGATATAACAACGTTTTTGACGACATTTTATTGTCATTGTTTATTTATTAATTTGCTGGAAAATAGAACTGAATTTAGAAATAGTTTTGAAGCAAATCTTTTCATTTCAGAAAAAAAAAATTGCTAAATTAATTATTAAATATGCCTTCATCATTAAAATAGAGCCCTCTGTCATGTCTCTAGTCCAAATATCTAAAGATTCTTGAATCAAGAAGCATTTTCTAGACACGCAAAAAATATAGTCTTGTTTTCAGAAATAATATGTGAAAATAAAGCGAGATTTTCCCTAAAACATGCAAAATAATCTGCTAATTGGACATGCAAAATAGTCTTATTTCAAAGCAAAAACTAGTTTATTTCCTCATTGGCTGTTTATTTTGCTTGCTTGACTAATTAATTCTGAAAACAAGACATTGTTATTCAAGAATGTTTAGATATTTGGACTAGAAACTAGACAAAATCTCCAAGTAAGAAAAGCATTTATGCGGAGTGGTTGTTGTTTAAAGGTTGCTAATGCTCGAGTCAAGAGTCATTCCTGCTTCCTGCTGTGCTTTGTTTCTGAGAGGAAATGACTCCGTTAAACCTCTATAAAAGAGGCTATTTTTAGAACCAGGAAATTAAATCTGAATCGATGAGTTCTGGATACAGAGCCCAGTGCAAAACATTACAAGCCCATAAAGACTAGCGGTTCAGATCCATTTTCTATAGTGACATCACAAAACATTACTTCAAACCATCTTAATCATCAAAAATAAATTGAAATGCTTGCAATACAAAATAATATATTAAAATAGCAACATTTAAAAATAAAAAGAGTCAATGCGTAATTTAATGACATTTTGTGGTTATACAAAATAGCCAAGCAATAAAAGACAACTCTATTTTTTAAAATAGCTTGATTAGTTGAATGCATTTGCTTTTGCTGCATCTGTTTTCTATAATTCAACATATTAATACAGCAATCAGGTTCAATAAGAAAAATATGTGCAGAAAAACTACATCACACATGATGATGCTGTAAAGGAAATTCCACCAATCAGAGAGTTGCAGCTAATTGGCTCCACCCACTCCCATTAAGCAATGCTAATTATATAATTTTGTAGAAACATGTCAAAGTACTTTAATATCTGTCTATATATATATACATACTTTAAAAATTAAAATATGTAATATTTACAGTAAACAAAATACTGTTTTTTTTTTTATTTTTGACTTTGCCCCTTAAATTAACCGCTAAAATACGGCAGGAAAGTAAAATTAATTTACACTAAATGATTATAAAGTAATGCATTAAGATTATATATCAACATTAGATGTAACTCATTCATTCGGCTCAGTCCCTTATTTATCAGGGGTCACCACAGCGGAATGAACCGCCAACTATTCCAGCATATGTTTTACACAGTGGATGGGAAAACTGCAACCCAGTACTGGGAAACACCATACACTCACATTTACACTCGTACATTATGGCCAATTTTTGTTTAACCCAATTCCCCTATAGCGCATGTGTTTGGACCAGCCTGATCTCACGAGGAAACGTAAGTATTTTACGTTTTGTCAGCTTAGTGGCTAATTCGTACGAATTCAGTCGTACGAAAAATGTACGATTTTAAAAAGGAGGCGTGGCACCTAACCCCACCCCTAACCCCAACCGTCATTGGGTGATGGGCAAATCGTACTAATATGTACGAATTAGATCGTACGAATTCATACGAATTAGCCACTAATCAAAAAGTTACGAATTGCCGTGAGATTGCGTTGGTTAGGACTGTGAGGGGAAACCAGAGCACCCAGAGAAAACTCACGCCAACCCAGCCGAGGCTCAAACCAGCAAAATTATGAATTCTATGCAAAATGGAGTCATCTTGCTAAATTATATTCATATTGCAACATATACTGTTTTTAAAGTCTTCATCTAATATTGTGCACTCTAATAAAAACAGAATTAAAATGTGTTAAAATGGCTTTAAAAGGAATAAAAAAGCAGCAGACTACATCAATAATCAAGCCGTTCCGATCTCCAGTTCCCCTCAGAACCCTCCTTTGGTATTATGAACTGGACGATTATCTTGGAAAATGACTTAGAGTTGAGTTTTCCTGTAAATGTGCTCTTTTATTCCAGATCAAAGCGCAAACACACTTCCAGATCATTAGAAAGCCCAGAATCGGTGCTTTTAGCGGCAGCTGGAGCACCTGCAGGCTTTCATCTGAGTGATTCAGGGGTCAAAACAGATCAACGTTCCCTTTGAAACACAAGATCAAATTGAAAGATGTTGCTTCACCTCCATCTCTCAAAAGTGTGTGCGTGTCAGAGAGAAACTTTTATTGCAACAATGAGCTCCAGAAGTTAAAAATACATGTAATTTCTCTCTAGAGAGTGTGAAAGATTTCAGACAGACTCACCATGAGCTCTGAGACTTTTGTCTGTATTCGATATCATGCTTTTCTGATAGATTTTTCTAATAGGTGCTTTAGTTCTTCAAAAAAAAATTGGCCATTACAGTGGTGGAAATAGAAAATGTTGTATAATATAAAGCTGAAGACAACATTATTCATTTAACAGCTCCCTTAAAGTTAAACATGTCAGTTTTATCATAGTTGAATCCATTCAGCTGTTCTCTGGGTCTGGCGGGAGTACTTTTAGCTTAGCATAGATCATTGAATCGGATTAGACCATTAGCATCTTGCTCAAAAATGACCAAAGAAGTCACAATAGATCAACTTTCCCGCTGAAACACGAGTCAGCTAAAGAGCAATAAAACAAATTAAACCATTTATCGTTGGAAATGTCAAATCCATTTTCTACAATGAATCATTAAATTATTAACATTAAATGGATTTCTAATGAGTATATATATATATATATATATATATATATATATATATATATATATACACATATATATATACATACATACATACATACATACATACATACATACATACATACATACATACATACATATATATATACATATATACATAAATATATATATATACATATACATACATACATACATACATACATACATATATATATATATATATATATATATATATATATATATATATATATATATATATATATATACAAATACATATACATATATATATATATACATATACATATATACATATACATATATATATATATATACATATATATATATATATATATATATATATATATATATATATATATATATATATATATATATATATATATATATATATATATATATATATATATATATATATATATATTATTTATTTTTTTTTTTATTTATTTTTTTTTTGGGTGGGGGCAACTTAATTGTTTTATGTTCCAACAACTTAAATTTGTAAAAATGATCAAGTTAACTTAATCGATTTGTGTTAGGAAACCATGAAGGAATTGCGTGGAAACCTGCGTTTTTACAGTGATGTAAACAATTGTATTACTCATGCAATATGGATTTCATAAAAAATTTGCAATGCAAACCCTCATCAGGACATAACTGCACTAAGTGTCTGTTCTGGTGCTCCAAATCTTAAGCAAACTGAAAATAGTCCGGTGTGGTTTCTGTGAATGTCGCTTTAATAATTGAGCCCTGTGTTCTTGCTCCCAAAAATGACAAGTTAGAAAGTGCCGCAAAACATCTACGCTCTCTCAAGTCAAAGCCGCAGCGCTTTTGTTGACTTTTAAGTGCTGAAAGCCACAATAACCTTTTGCTGGAAGTATTCTGAGCCTTAACCACCATCCGCCAACGCCACAGAGCTGACAACATGCCCAGACACACCAACAAAACCCTGCATCCAGAAACAACTGGAGCAGCGCATGCAAGGTTCATATTCAATGGGAAACTATTCCAGAGCATATGCAGTAAATAGTGTTGTCAAAAGTATCAAGTTCGGTACCAATTAAGTCAAATTAATTAGATTAGAGATCATTTTCACACTTGCTTGCTGGGTCGTTTTATTGGGTTATTCTTTATATTTTCGCTCAAGTGCAGGCTCACTCTGAAAAATGTTGGGTTATTTTTTATATTCAAAATGCTGGGATGAGCATTTTTACTATAGTGCTAGGTTATTTGCCATTATCATAATTCACTGAAAAATGTTTTTGTCCTCACCATTTAAATCAATGATAAACATCGATATCTATCTATCTATCTATCTATCTATCTATCTATCTATCTATCTATCTATCTATCTATCTATCTATCTATCTATCTATCTATCTATGTATATGTATATATATCATAATCTACAAATCCTAAATCCGAATGAATCAAATATGATACTCAACAAAACAAATGCACAGACTAAGCACTAAAGCTTCAGTAAATTGTTTGCAGAGTGATTCTTCAGGCTATATTTCACATGTCAGGCTTCGCAGGGTTAAACATTTAATCGAGCTATCTGATCCTTCACGCTAGACCAAAACCACTACTTTCAGACCGAAAGCCTTCGTGGAATCCTTCAGCTATTCGTCAAAAACATCGGCCAAGATTTGTCTCTGGAAACCAGAGACTGATGAAGCAAAGTGGAAAGCATTTATCTTCCTGCTCTGCTTATGTAAGGCTAGATTATTGTTCTGAATGGCATCTCGTCCTCACCTCACACTCACACATTGCAACCAAAACAAGAACACACACACAAAAATTGGTTCACTAATGTAGGGCTGCACAACATATAGTTTCATTTGCAATAGTCACATCACAGGACATGAAATGTTAAGTATATATTTTCACCAGTACAAATGTATTATGTCTTTTTTTAAGGCCTGCGATTGTCTGAGGATTTCAGAAAAGTTTAAAGCATTCAGAGACAAGAAATTTTTATAGTTTTGCAACTCTAATGAAGGTTAAATTTATAGAATTATTAATACGATAAAGACTACACAGTGCTATTTTACATTTGATTATTCAATTTCTGTAGCAGAATACTACAACTAGCAGAAAACAGAACACTACTAATACTAGACTCCCAAGAAAATTTTAATGCACTGTTAATTATCTGGTAAATGGTATTTATATCGCAATATATATTGCAGAAAAACAAAACTTCGCAATGTCAGATTTTTCCAATATAGTGCAACCCTAGATCGATGCATTGCTCCTCCATGAACCATCACCTTGTACCTAAGTGATGCTAAAAGCTATGTTGTCAGGGGCTAATGCACCTGGTAGGTCTCCCAAGCCAAAAAGGTCATAGGTGACACATCAGAATAAGTACGGTTCAAAAACCCTGTATGAGTGCTAAAACCTTGTGGACCTTGATGTCGCCTGGTATGGCGTAGCTGAGGCACCCACCCACCCTGGAGCCAGACCTGGGGTTCGGGCTCGTATGCCTGGCTGCCGGGTTTTATCCAACAAAACTTGGCCAGGCTCAGCCCGAAGGAGTCATCATATCTCCTGCAAGCCCACCACCTGCATGGGGAGTCGGATTGTGGAACAGGCGGTGGTTGAAGGTCAGGACCATGACAACCCAATCGTCAGGCACAGAAACTGGCTCTTGGGTCATGGAGTGTCACCTCACTGTGAGGGAAGGAGGTTTAGTGGAATCATAATCTACACTACTTAACTACTCAAGAAGGGCTGGGCTTTCTTCTACTCTGGAGTTGCCCATGATGAGAGACAGTGGACTGGTGTGGGCTTGCTTATAGCTCCTCAACTCAGCCGTCCCCGGTGAACAAGGGGGTAGTCTCACTGCTCCTTCTGGTCAGGCATAGGTCTCTCACTGTAGTTTGTGCCTACAGGCCAAGCACTAGTGTAGAGTACCCAGTCTCCTTGGAGTCCTTGGGAGGGGTGCTGGAAGATGCCCTGACTAAGGAATCAGTTGGTCTACTGGGGGACATCAACACCAGTGTGGGTAATGACAGTGATACCTGAAGAGGCGTGATTGGGAGGAACATCCTCCCTGATCTCAATCCGAGTGGTGTTCGGGTTGTTGGATTTTAGTGCTAAATCACAGTTTGTCGATAACAAACACCATGTTTGAGCATAAAGGTGTACATCAGTGTACATGGCACCAGGATACCCTAGGACAGAGGTCAATGATCGACTCTGTGGTTGTATCATCTGATCTCCAACCGTATGTCTTAAACACTTGGGTAAAGAGAGGGGCAGAGCTGTCAACTGATCACCACCTGGTGTTTAGTTGGATCTGCTGCCAAAGGGGAAAGCTGGACAGACCCCGCACGCCCAAACATATTGTGAGGGTCTTCTGGGAATGTCTGACTAAACAACAAGTCAGAGGGATTTTCAACTCACACCTCCGGAGGAGCTTTGACCAAAGCCAGAGGGAGGCTGGAGACATTGAGACTCAGTGGTCCATGTTCTCCAACTCCATTGTTGACGCGGCTGTGAGGAGCTGTGGCTGTAAGGCCTGTGGTGCATGTTGTGGCGGCAATCCACAAACCTGGTAGTGGACACTGGAACTGACGTGTACATTCAGGCCAATCATGCTGCAGCCTGGGTGGTTGCAGAAGCAAAAACTCGAGCCTAGGAAAAGTTCAGGGAGACCATGGATGAAGACTACCTTTCGGCCTCAAAGACATTCTAGCAAACCATCCGGTTCCTCAGGAGGAAAATGCAGTTAATGCGTAACATAATATGGAGAGCTGTTGACCTCGAATGGGAATGTTGTCAGACGGTGGAAGGAATACTTTGATGATCTCCTTAACCCCACTGACATGCCTTTCATTGAGGAAGCAGAGACTGGGGATGCAGGGTTGGACTCAGCCATCACCCAAGCTGAGGACACTGAGGTAGTTTGCAAGCTCCGCAGGGGAAAAGCAGCAGGTGGAGGAGATACAACCCATGTATCTCAAGTCTCTGCATATTGTGGGGCTGTCTGAACTGACATGTCTATACAATATTGCATGGAGGTTGGGGACAGCACCTCTGGACTGAACAACTGACCAGACGGGGTGTTCCAACTATAGGGGGATCACACTCCTAAGCCTCCCTGGAACAGTCTATGCAAGCGCACTGGAGAAAAGTGTTTTGCTTTTTTTATGGTTACAAAATGCATTATGGGATGTTGATCTCGGCTCTGTTGACTTTTGATGCTAAAAAATTCAACTCTACAGACTTTTATTGACAGTTTATTAGTTTGAAATAATATAATTTGTAAGAAACAAGTCTGTAAAATAACAGAAAACGTGCTGTGTTTAATAAAAGGTTTCTGTAGTGTAATATACAACACCAACCCAGACAATATAGCACTGAAAACTATTACACATGACGATAAAAGTCACTTTTTAAGTTGTTGGAAGAAAGATCAAGGTTCCATAATACAATTTAAAAGCACAAATAAAACAGGAAAAATAAAAACTTGAATCACAAACTATGCAAAACTGCTAATTACAGATGTTTTGTGGAGCCCTACATTATGTGAAACCCAATCGCAGGGCACATTCAGTATGCTCATATGCTACAAAAGCATTCCTGTGTGCTACGGGGGCAGAGTGAACCATCAGGGAATAATATAGCACTCAACACAGGCAGACGGCTAAAATTAGAGCGTATTTGTTCAGCGTGAGGATCAAATGTCAAGCTGACAGAAAGCAGAGGCTTTGAGAGGTTAAATGCTGATTGGAGGAGGGTGAGCGGCGAGTGAACGGACCCTTGACTGAACTGGAAACAGAGGGAAAGTTCAGCAGAAGAAACCAAAGAAGGCCTCTGTTTCCGTCTGGTGTTGTAGTTAACGATGCACAATGGAGTCGTGAAAGGCCAGGTTGCGTTATGATATCTGTAGCCAAAAAAAAAAAAGAAGACTAGAAAAGACAAGAACAAACACCTACAGTTTCCCTTCACTGATAGAGATTTGGTCCAAAATTATACAGTCGAAGTCAGAATTAATAGCCCTGGTGAATTATTACTATGTTTTATTCCCCATTTTTTGTTTATTCATTCATTCATTTTTACTTTTCGGCTTAGTTTATTAACCTGGGGCCACCACAGTGGAATGAACCGCCAACCTATCCAGCACATGCTTTATGCAGCGGATGACCTTCCAGCTGCAACCTATCATTGGGGAACACCCATACCCACCCGTTTCCACACAAACACTATGGACAATTTTAGCTTACTCAATTTACCTGTACCGCATGTCTTGGGACTTGAAACCGGGGCACCCGGAGGAAATCCACGCCAACACGGGGAGAACATGCAAACTCCACACAGAAATGCCAACTGACCCAGCCGAGGCTCGAACCAGCAACCTTCTTGCTGTGAGGCGACAGCACTACCTACTGCACCACAAAGTCGCCCCATTTTTTGTTTAATTGAAATAATTTTTTTTAACACATTTCTAATCATAATAACTGATTTCTTTTCTCTTTGCCATGATGAGAGCCATAATAATAATAATAATAATAATAATAATAATAATAATAATAATAATAATAATAATAATAATATTGGGGCTAATAATATTGACCTTAAATTTAATTTTTTATATAAATATATATATATATATATATATATATATATATATATATATATATATACATATATATATACATATATATATATATATATATATATATATATATATATATATATATATATATATATATATATATATATATATATATATATATATATATATATATATAGTTTGTTTCTTGACTCAACACTTTACATTCAACACTTTAACAAGTTTAACTCTGGGCGACACGATGGCTCAGTGGTTAAGTTGGTTACTGGTTTGAGTCCTGGCTATATAGATATCTATATCTATATCTATATATATATATATCTATCTATATCTATATATATATATATCTATATATATCTATATCTATATCTATATATATATATATATATATATATATATATATATATATATATATATATATATATATATATACATACATATACATAAAGCTTTTATTCTAGCCGAAATAAAACAAATAAGACTTTCTCCAGAAGAAAAAATATTATAAGAAATACTGTGAAAAATATCCTGAATCTGTTAAACGTAATTTGGGAAAAAATGCACAGGAGGGCGAATAATTTTGACTTCAACTGTACATATAGTGTACATTAGCAGCTTTCTCAGTGGGGACAATGATGCACTGCAACAGGAAAGATGCTCCTTTGCATTTTTAAATGTTTCCCACACAGGAGACAGTGTTTTTTTTTTTTTCTCACATTTCGGTGTTTCTCAGCAGCAAAAGATCGTCATAGTTGGGTAAACATTGAGAGTTGTGAATGGGAAAGAACCACAAATACATTCTTCACATTCCAATCAGCTTATAAATAGCAAAAGAAAAACATTACGACAGCGTTTTTATGACTTTAAAGAAAGTGAAAAATAAGAAAACAACTATTAAATGCCAGACAGTAAAGATAATGTAAAAAAAGTCAAATGTAGAATGTAAAATGTCCAAAAACAGCCTCAAATTTGCATGAACAGTACTTGTTTTCATTTTATAGAAGTTTTGTTTGGTAAGCTGTGCGGGCTTTGGATTTAGTTTATCTTGCCTTAGATTGAATTGATTAGCATGTGATTCAAATGGTTATAATACATGGTGCACAATTTGCAATGTTATTCAAAATCTAAATGAGTGAACATATTGTCCTGAGTTTAAAAAAACATTCTTACGAGAGGTACTTGCACAACACTATGAGTGACTTATATTTACACTCTATAGAGTTATAAAATAACTCTGGTCTACACTACTGGGAGTAGTTTGTTTCTTGACTCAACACTTTACATTCAACACTTTAACAAGTTTAACTCTGGGTGACACGATGGCTCAGTGGTTAAGTTGGTTACTGGTTTGAGTCCTGGCTGGGTCAGTTGGCATTTCTGTGTGGAGTTCGCATGTTCTCCCCGTGTTGGTGTGGGTTTCCTCCGGGTGCTCCGCTTTCCCCCACAGTCCAAACACATGCGCTATAGGGGAATTAATTCATTAAACTGGTCGTATGTATGAGTGTGTATGGGTGAATAAGTGTGTGTGGGTGTTTCCCAGTAATGGGTTGCAGCTGGAAGAGCATCTGCTGTTTAAAACATATGCTGGAATAGTTGGTGGTTCATTCCGCTGTGGCGACCCCTGATTAATAAAGGGACTAAGCTGAAGGAAAATGAATGAATTTAACTCTGAATTGTTTAACTCTATAGTGTACTTAGTAAACATTCGAGATTGATAGTTAAAATAACTTGCCTAAGACAATACCCCAAGAACAACAGAAAAAAATATATCACAATTACAATTACGTTATTAATAATTTTCATAAACAAAACATGTTAACACTTGACAGCCAGCTTTACAAACTTACCAAAATGGCATAAAAATGCATTTTAAAGGCGGTGCAAGATTGCTTTGAAGAATGTCAAATAAACAAGCAAAAGAAAAACTCAATACTTAAAACTAAAAAATGAAACAGAACTGGCATTTCATAACAAATAGTATATTTCCTAAATTTGTAGATTACACTTTGTTAATTAATTTCAAACAAAATTAAAATCTAATGGCTCATTTCCACTGAGTGGTACGGTATGGTTTGGTTCAGTACGCTTTTATGGCCGTTTTCACTGTCAAAAGGCGTACCGAACCGTACCGTACCACTTTTTCGGCACCCTTTCGAAAGGGTACCAAAACACGAGAAAGGGTACCAAAAGGTGGATCTACACACGCAGCTGAACGCTGATTGGTTACAGAGCTACTTCACGAGCTTGTGAAGCTAGCCAGAATGAAAACAAAGGAACTGCCATGTTTTTAAATACACAGCCGAGACATTACATCATAATACTATACAGAATGAATATAATAACGAGCCATGGATGACCCGAGCTCAAACAAACCTTGTCGTCGTCTTGATGAACAGCCACAAAGCCAAGAAGAACTAAATCTGCCGTGTCCTGTTGTTGTTTTACAAGGCCGTCTAAAAGTGCGAGCGGTTTTTGCTTTCTCCAGGGAGCTCGCGATCGCGTCTATATTTGATATAACGAACTGCTTGAGCTGATGATAATAACGTGTGTGTGATGATTATTGAAGTGTCTCCGACATCTGATCCTTTCAGGATGAAAAGGACAAACGCGAGAGTGAAGCGCGAACAAACAAAGGAGCAAATTGTTTCAGCAACCTGAATCACGAACAAACTGCCACGTTCATCACATTTTGGATTATTATGAACTGGGAATGAGGGAATTACTCTCTAACAGAGGCTACATGTGCGGGTGAAGATTACAGACACAGATGAGAGGTTTGCTCTGACTGTGGGCTATATGTTGCGTGTTGTTTTTGAACCCAAATAAGGACTAAATGTATGCTGTGTGTAGTTTTTCTGCCATTAGCAACATATCAGATACTTTAAGGGTGTGTATGTGTTTAAATATGTTAATTTATTTATTTACTTGATATAATTGCAGATGTTGCAGTAGGCTATTTCGCACTGTCATTGATCTGCAGTTAGTAATAAACATTTATACACAAGTATTTATGTGTATAAAGCATCTGTGTTGTGAGAAGTGCTTCTCATATGATTTGTGAACGACCTGTACAGCTTTACTGTAGACTTTTATTTGAGCGAGAATGACGTCGACTGAAACTTTCTGTCGTACACCACGCCCACCAAAAGGGTACGCTTGGTAGTGGAAACACAAGCCTGATAAAGGTGACCAGTACTGACCCGTACCATACTGTACCAGTCAGTGGAAACGGGCCATAAGTAATGTGCATGGCCGATACCTCTAATTATTCAAGAAAAAAGTATAATAATAAATAACCAGCATTTCTTTCAATGGAGATTGCGCAATGTACTTCTTCGACAGTCCTTCTTTGAGTGACACATTTAACACGGTCTTAAAACAGGGATAAAGCATGGCATCAGTGTAATTATGATACCTTCAAGCCAGAAACACCTCTATAATGCTGTCTATTTAGGTGACTCACTGTAGGTTTCGGAACAGAGATTTTCTTTGCATATAAATATTCCGTTGGTTTTTGTTAGATGTGCGCGAGTTGATGCCAATGCACATACTCTCATGAAAAGGGCACAGTATCTGATTCGACATGCTTAAATGATGATGAAAAATGTGGAGCTGTTTTTATTGGTGTATTTCACAAGAGCAGAATCTGACTAAACTTGTCCGTTACTAAGAAACGGCCGGTGCATTGATTTACTGCATCAACACTTGTGCTAGTAAATCATTCGCATTGAGATATGGGGCCAGCGAGTGTACGGATGAAGAAAAAAAAACAAAGACATTGCAAAATGATGCAATTGTTTTGGTAACATCAATCAGTGATATTTTCATGAAATGTCAAAAACACATTCTAAACATATTTTCAGTTTACTGGGAAAATATTAAATCATGTTTTAAAGGAAAATACAGTGTGAAAATAACTTTTAAAAGGGGTTTAAACACAGATGTGTGGCAGCAGTGTGTGAATATATCCAGCCTCTACCAGTAAAAATTCATTTATAATCAGACTTGATAAAAACAGTCTGCAGAAACACTTTGATTGACATTCTCCTTTTTTTAACATGTCATGAGAGGTGGAAAGCCCCGCCCACTAGTGACCATCTCTCCCTCATTAGCATAAACAGCCCTGAGTGAGAAGCAGCCGTCCGTCATTAGAGTTTTGAGCTGCTGAAGATAATGTCAGTGATGCACAGGTATTTGTAACTCCGCCCTCTTCTAAAAAGAGCACAATCTCATTTGCATTTAAAGCTATAGCCACCAAAATGGCACAATTGGGATCAAAGCCTAAAAGGGGCAGTTTTAAAGCTTAATAAAACATTATTTATGGTGTATTTTGAGCTGAAGCTTCACACACACACACACACACACTCCAGGGCAGGGGTCTCAAACTGCCGGCCCACGGGCCATTTACAGTCCGCCCTCCTCCTCCCTCCGGCCCGCAACTGACGTCAAAATATATCGAGATTCGGCCCACCAAAACCTATATTTTGAACCACTATCATTGTGAAATTGCGTCTAGCCACTTGTGGTTTTGACCTGCCACCTAGTCGACATTTAAAGTACTGCATTCAGATTAGTTTCACTTTCATTTTCTCTCAGTGTACGGTCGAGAGTAACACACATGCGTTTTAATTCTGTGGCTGATTTAAACTTTAAAATATATGTCCGTAAGTGCTCTATTTTTACTAAAGCTCTATTTTTGTAAATATTCAAGGGTCGTTTGATTATTATAAGTTTTATTCCACTTGTATTTTGTTGTACAAACACTTCTTCATGGCTTATACACTATGCTGGTGGTGTAACAAATATGATAATTTTGCTAATATTCGATTCAAATGGTCTCATTCAATAGGTTTTCCTCATATGCTTATTAAGATTAGCATAAAAACCATGTACATTAGTTGAATTGTACTGCTAGTTGAATTGAACTTGTTAAAGTAAATGTGAATATGTACATACTTTTACCCTCTTTGTTGTAGTTTTACAAAAAAAGAAAGATATTGAGAAGAACAATTGGCAGTAAAGTTACTAAAGGTATTGGGACAACACAATTGGTTGGGACAGAATAATAATTATGCCTATTATTTGTAGTTTTATTATATATATATATATATATATATATATATATATATATATATATATATATATATATATATATATATATATATATATATATATATATATATATATATATATCAGTGTTTCCTCTAGGATTTTTTCCAGCAGTGGCGGCAGGACTTTTTTTTTACACAGATCTGCCAACTATTTCAAAGACAAATATTACACGCAGTATTACAAGTCGAGATAGCATTCATGTAATACGAGCATGCGAATCTCTTTGCTTGCGCGCCGATTTCCTCTGTTCGAGTCCAGAACTTCTTGCACGCACTCAAATTTACACGTTCAAGTGCAGATCTTCTTGTGCGCTCTCCAGTAAGCGCTGCTGAAGCGCGATTTAGTGCGTTTTTGTGCGTTTTCCGACATTAACGCGTCCTGAAGTAAAGTGAAACGGCATTAAACTCCAGCAAGATAAAGTCATTGTATGCAGAGCCATTGACCTTTATCAATAAAGTATACTTATGGAAACTGTGTTCATCTTAACTGAAAGCTACGCGGTGTTTGCTAGACTCACGCACCTGTCAGTCAGTCTGTCAGAGAGTCAGTCAGCATGTAACCTTGAACAAATAGCGCACAGCACTACTACGGTTACAGAAAAGTTTAGGCGGTTTACCTCTATATGTTTTGGTGTGATTATAATCCGCTATAAAAAACACGACTAAATGTTTTAAATAAGAAGCTGTAATGTAGCCGTGGCGGGATGAATGAATGTAGCGGAAACCTTGTGTGTATATATATATATATATATATATATATATATATATATATATATATATATATATATATATATATATATATATATATATATAGTAGTGTAGTAGTTTTGTTAATATATTATTTGCATGCATGCTTTTGTATTTTTATACAGTAGAAATTTAAACTACCCCATTAATATATACAACAATAAACAAAAAGCTAGAGTTTTGACTGCATATACTCTGTGGAAGAATGACTGAGTGCGTGTCTAACGCTCGGTCATACACACAACAACCACAGATATATTTTAGCAGCTGATGTGTGACATGATAAACGTTGCATTATCACTGGTGACAGGTAATGCTTGAAATATAAACCTCATGTCTGTTGTCCTAAGCAGTGGCGCAAAAAGGGGGTATGCAGTATGTGCGGCGCATAGGGGCGCCACACATACGGGGGCGCCATTGTGCCAATTTTTTTTTTTTTTTTTTTAATTATCCTTATTAAAAGTTTCAAATAATAAAAATAAATAAATATTTTTGGTTTAAAAATGTTTATCCTGCATTTTATGTGAATATAATAATGTGTTATATTAAACAAAAAATTATACCACCCCTTCCCCTGCGTTGACCATTCGATTGATCCGTTGCTCAATCCTTCTATCAAGATCCAGTTTTATACCATATAGATGTTTTTATAAATTTATTATGGATCATACTGATACATCAGGCCTTTTGGTAACTTTTTTGCTCAAAACTATTTCAATTTAGTTACAAAAAAGTTTGCCCATAACATTTTGATAAAATAAATCATTTCAGGCAGTTTGTATATTTTTTACACTAAACATTTTACAGTCTTTTTTGTTCTTTGTAATAGCAGTTTCAGTCAATTGTTCATGCAAAGACAGACCTTACACCTCTCAGTATTCATGTGAGAAGTGATTACATTTTTAAGTTCTTTTGCTCTTGACTCCCATATCTATCATTTTGTTTTGACAAATGTACAGGAGCAAGGCATGTCAAGGTGCTATAATCATTTAGTGAGGAAAATTAAATTGGGAAGAATTTTGGGGTGAGATGAGATGTAATTCTTTGTGACTTAACATGCTTAGTGTAATTATACTTTTACTACTTCATACTATTTCAGTTGTGTTTAGAACATCGACATGTTGATGAGGAAAAAATATTGGGGGGGGGCAAAACTTGAATCCGCATACCCCTCAGTAAATGTGCAGTTGCGCCCCTGGTCCTAAGATGCATCAATTATGTCAGGTTTCCACTTTTGCCTTGTATTTGAATGTTAAAATGGCCCTCCTATGAATTGCCAGTCACTGAAATGGCCCCCCGCCAATTTGAGTTTGAGAGCCCTGCTCTAGGGACATCAGATACTTATTTTTCATCTTGCAAAAAGGGGCGTAATAAGTCTCCTTTAAATTAGATTTTTGTTTTTGCAATTAATTCTGACATTTTTAGCAATTTCTCAGTGAGAAATGTACAATTGCATGCGGCTTTTAGATGTCAAGGGTAGGCATGGGCCGGTATAAGATTCTGACGGTATGATAACCTTGGATAAAAATATCACGGTTTCACGGTATTACGGTATTGTGATTACTGCTCTAAAATATATTCTTTTTAAATGTCTGGGTAAAAACTAAAAGTTTTTTCCCCTTTGAACACAATATATTTTATTTTGAGAAACATTTATAATATTTTGGAGCAGTAAACATGTCAGGCTAAATAATGAAAATGAATCATTGACTTCTACTGTCTTCATTAGTTTCAAAAACACAGATTTACTTACATTTTAAAATGGCATCTTTGGATATCTTTTCTGCTGGAGATGCTGTTGTTAAAAAAAATGTAACAAAATAAAAAAATCTTACACATACCTTAGGAACGGTATTAGAGAAAATTTTGGCGGTATGATAACCTTGACTTTTCCAAACCGCGGTATACCTTGAAAACGGTTATCGTCCCATGCCTAGTCAAGGGTCGTTTGATTAATATCAGTTTATACCACTTGTATTTTGTATCTGCAATTTTAACATTGACATATGCATGCATACAGTTGACATGCGTTATTAACTTAACTGTAGTGTACGCATAATATGCTGAGATTACACAGTCTTGTTTAAATCACAAAAATAAATCATAATCCTCTTCTGAACAAATGCACAATGTACTATAGGCCTGTCACAATAATCAATAAATGGACTTATCATACAACATGACCTCAATCATTTTTGGTGATGCAATATATATCGCTCATACATAAACAACAATTCTAGCAACATTTTAGCTGATTGTGCAACATCTCTATTGGACGTGTCAGTATGGTTAAAAACACTGTAGTATTTACTATAAATTACCATAGTATATTTTAATGTGGGTGTCTGACAGCTGAAATTAGATGTTACTTTTTTACTGTTACTTTTTACCTTGCTCTTTTTTTGTGAACATTTATTATTATTTATTTAGGATATGCATTTTCACATTCTGACACCAATGCCTGATTATTAAACCGTTAAAATGACAATAATTAAATGAAATATTCTTAAGAATAAAATATGATGTGTTCTTTGGAAGAGTGCACTTGCATTGTGATAATATTATATTCTCATTCTGGCATTATATAATGAGTGATATTAAAATGACAATAATATCATTTATCTCAATATATTGTGGTGCAATATATCATACAACAAAAAAATAGATATCGTGACAGGCCTAATATACTAATGTATACCCCAAAAGAAAACCCTGTGTGATTTGCAGCTTTAATAAATGTTTGGCGTTAAACACCTTTAACCATAAACAACACATTAATGTCAGACATCAAGGAAAGTTCAAATAACTTGCATTAAAAGACTTTTAGCACAGGCGTTCACATAATTTTGCCTTTTCCTCCTTTAGAACCAAAACAGAAAGTGTAAAAGATAACCAACTCCCCTGATAAGCCATTCCTGTCATTGCTCACATTATTTATTGTGTTTTAACAGCCTTGTTAAAATCAGTCCAAATAAACCATCCCGTTCCCCACGTCGAGCCAGATCTCTCCCACATCTGAAGGTCAAGGAATCTGAAAGGCCACAGACGAGCAGATATTCAGAGGAAACCGCAGCGTTTTCAGATCATGAGCGCGTCTCGCCGCACATACACAGCATTCACATGCTCAGAGACATTTTAGAGTCTCATTTTATTATATATAGGTTTATCGCACTTAAAGGTGTAATCGCACAATTTATATTTCAAAAGTGAAGAGTAGAATTTAAAAATACGATGTTAAAAGGAACTCAGTTCAGTTCAGTTTTACCATTGTTGTATCCATTCAGCTGATCTCTGGGTCTGGCATGTGCACTTTTAGCTTAGCTTAGCATAGATCATTGAATCGGATTAGACCATTAGCATCTCACTAAAAAAAAAAAAAGAAAAGAAAGAAGAAAAAACATTGTTTACCTATTTAAAGCTTGACTCTTTTCACTGCAAAAAAAAAAAAAAAATGCTTTTCTTGCTTTCCTACAGTTTTTGTCTTGTTTTTAATAATAATAATTCCTTACATTTATATAGCACTTTTCTGGGCACTCAAAGTGCTTTACACATTGGGGGGAATCTCCTCATCCACCACCAGTGTGCAGCATCCACCTGGATGACGCGACAGCAGCCATTTTGCGCCAGACCGCACACCACACACCAGCTGATTGGTGGAGAGGAGACAGAGTGATGAAGCCAATTCAGAGTTGGCTTCAGAGGCCATGATGGACAGAGGCCAGTGGGCAGATTTGGCCAGGATATCTAATTTTAGTCCAAATATCTAAAAAGAAGCACTTTCTAGACGAGTAAAAAGAATATTGTCTTGTTTTCAGAAATAATGAGTCAAAATAAAGTGATAGCCTGCCAATGGAGAAGGCAAAATAATGTTTGTTTTTTTTTTTGCTTTGAAATAAGATCATGTTGTTTGGCTCATTGGCGGATTATTTTGGTGCAAGTGTAGGGCTTGGTGCTGGCGACTATTTTCAGAGTATATACTGTAATAAAGTCCCAGAATTTCACGACATGTTACAGCATTTTCTTTACAGTAAATTACACTAGTGTCACCTTACAGAATTTAACTGTTAAACTTTACGTATTCAGAATTTTATTGTGAAATTAGGGCAGGCATCAGGATTACAGCAAATTACTGTAAAAATGGCTCATTTGCACATTAGTTATAGGAATTCAAACACTTAATATTTTATACAACATAGAAATTAATACAAATTAATCTTTATGCTATGCAGGCACTTTTTTATATTTAGAAATATTTACAGAATTATTGTTATTATGACGTACCTCACAGTAATTTACTGTGAATTTACATAGAGTACTTTACTGTGAAAGTAATGCAATTATTAGCCAGTAATTGACTGTAAATTTAAGGTCAAATATTTTACAGTGTAGTTTCAAGTCATATGTGTCTACAAAATAGGAACTTTTTTTTCCTGTCGGTCTAAGTACATGATGTAACTACAGAAGAATCTGTATTATTCGTTTTTTTTTTTTTTTTTTGAGTGAGTGAGATGCTAATGGTCTAATTCAATGATCTATGCTGAATGAATTTAAAAATGTTAAAAATAGGTAAAAGAGCTGTAAAATGAGCCTATTTCCAAAAAAAGTGGAGTGTTCCTTTAAAACTTGCTCTTTAAATTTGTGGAAGTGCTCAATCAATGCCACAATGCACAGCGATAATGAGTCTACAACACATGCACACTCACAGCTTGTGTTCACACCAGACTCAGCATGCATGAATAAATCGCACTATTCGCGCATGAACAATTTGAGTTTACTTGCTTTATTCATGCATTAAGATGACTTCACAATAGTCATGGACTCACATCCATGGTTTTTATCGAGAGATTAGCTGTGCTTTGTGTGCTTTAGAAAGGCTAAAAAACAGCGTAGATTTGTTCGGCACCTGTCTTGATTCCACTAGATCCTTTCAGAGGTGCACAGTTCTGTGAGTTCATCAACTCCTCCAGAAACTGTACCTGGATGATGGAGGCTTTCAGCGGTGCTTACGACTGAGCCGAGCCCAGTTTGATGAGCCGTGTTAACACAGCACGAAAGTCCGCTAAAGTTCAGATTTTCAAACTCATGCTCAGATTTTCATCTATCTATCTATCTATCTATCTATCTATCTATCTATCTATCTATCTATCTATCTATCTATCTATCTATCTATCTATCTATCTATTTGTCTGGCTGTCTGTCTGGCTGTCTGTCTGGCTGTCTGTCTGGCTGTCTGTCTGGCCAAGGGATTTATCGAACAATAAAACACAAAAATTAAAAATCTAATCTAAGAGATTTATCAAACAGTAAAATACAAACAAAAACGGCATCCCTTCAGTGCTCAAACTCAATAACTACAGAAGAATCAAGCTTTAAACAGGGCAATTATCTAGTTTTTTGGGTTATTTTCGAATGAGATGCTAATGGTCCAATCTGATTTAATGATCTATGCTAAGCTAAGCTAAAAGTGCTCCCTCCAGACCCTGAGATCGGCTGAATAGATTCAAAAATGGTAAAAAAACAATACAAACAAAATCTAATCTTATCTAAGGGATTTATCAAACAGTAAAACACAAACAAAACCGGCATCCCTTAAGTGCTCAAATTCACTCACTCGTTTCATTCACTCCTTTAAGTGGACTAAATTAGTGGACTAAAGTAGGGCACAGTGGGGGAATAGGGGCCATTTCGGATACAGCATGTCTGTCCCGGGGCCCCAAGCATTTGCCTGTTGACAAGCGGCGCCTCTGAGCAAACATTCTTCTGCAGCTCCTAAAATAGAGCGTTTGTGTTTTGTCTAGGAACGAGAGGAAAGGACGTATTAAAATATCACGTTGACAAATTGGCTCTCGGATGCTTTTAGAAAAAAATAATAAATCTCCAAATCTCCCGTCTGTTACTAGAGAAGCAAAGCAGACTGCAGCTCATTCCCCGCAGCGCTGAGTTTTCCTTATTAACGGAAACAATTACACACAGAACAAAGGCTCTGGTAGATCCTGAACAACTGTTTTGTCTGGAAGTTTAGTTGATCCACACGCTCCCAAAAACTGCACACGTCTCTCTCCTGATAAACTTTTGGTATTTTTAATGTACAATTCACCCTATTAAAACCCATCAACACACCATTAACTAGGAGTTTTAGCTCAATAAACTACTAATTAGCTGCTTATTAACAGTAGTGTTGACACAATACTGGAATTTCTAACTTCGATACGATACCAAGAAAAATATCGATATACCATTTTCGATACTGTAAGGAAACCACAATACCACCAATACTAACCAACAGCAAGACTGTATAGTTTTTAATATTCCAGTATTGATACTTGCTGCACACGTCTCCCTCCTCGGTCACACTTTATTTTACTGTACAATTAATTCTATTAACATATCCATTAACTAAGAGTTTAGCTCATTAAACTACTAATTAGATGTCTATGAATAGTAGTGTTGTCTCAATACTGGAATTTCTAACTTCGATATGATACCAAAAAATATCGATATTCGATACCATTTTCGATACTGCGAGGAAACCACGATACCATCGGTATTACCCAAAAACAAGACTGTATCATTTTAAATATTCCAGTACTGATACTTATCGAAATATCAATATTTTTGACAACACTAATTAATAGTTCATAATGTAGTAGTTGCATTTAGGTATTGGGTAGGTTTAGGGATGCAAAATAAGATCATACTTTTTAAATGTGAATAAATAGTTAATGTCCTAATAATATGCAGGTTATAAGCCAGTAGTAAACGATGTGAACTGTTACTTAAACTATCAAGTGTTGATATAGATGATATATAATCGGAAAGATTCACTCAAATCAAGTACAGCAAATACAACAGTGCTTTTACAGTGCAACTCTTCATTTAACTACTGAGTAATATTATTAACTACATGTACTTATTACTGTATATGGTTCGCGTTTGAAAGTGTGTTGTTTAGGGTTAGTTACATGTAATTAACTATCGTACAGGACTAAATACTAGAGGTCGACTAATTGAAAACTACATTTTTCTGTCTTATATTTGATGCCAGTATAAATAAAGGACTATTTTGGTTCTCTTTGACTCTTTTAATGGAAACGCTGGTTTATTCGTAAATGTTTTATATAAATAACTGGTTTGTAAATAATGCAATATTTAATTTAGTAATATGTACTAATAAGTAGCTGTATAGCTATATTTATAAACTGCTTATGTCTATTAATGTAGAGTTAATGCCTAACAAATGATGAATAAACTATTTACTAATGCTTAGTAAATGATTCATAGTGTGCAGTTATTATAAAACTGTTACTGTTTTGTTAAAGTCTTTCAGATCCTGTTACACTCAATGACCTCCAACAAACTCAAGTCAACTGCAAGTGTTTGCTGAACCACTTAAAGCCACTTAAACACGTTCACAGCTTCATTCCTTTGAGGACTGAGGTTTGTTTCCACCACAGTAATGCTAGAATGCATTTAGAGTATGTAAAACAGGACTGTGTGCTTTGAAGAAGCACATGTCCATCCCAATTCACCAACTTCTACTTATACCACTTTAAAGTGTGTAACTTTTTTTGTGAATAAAAAGTTTATACACTTTTGAGTGTGTAACGCGAGTATGCAAGCTTTGGGACAAACTATTTCCTCAATGGACCGTTATAATATGCTGCTTAGTTACATGCCTGTCAATCATCTTGTCATCATCCACATTCCTTACATATTCATATAAAGAAGCAGCAGCAGGTTAATCTGTCTTCCATGCAGAGAAATCTCCTCAGGTGTTTGCAGAATTATGCATTTAGGAGTTAATGTCCAAACACATCTTTAAAAAAAAAGGTCACATTGATGTTTTACAAGAAATATGATGCAGAAAACGTGAAATATATTCCAGAAGGTCAGATTTTAAAAATCATCTTTACCAAAGCCTCTCCACTTAAATGTTGGTCTAGAGCAGGGGTGTCAAACTCAGATCCTGGAGGGCCGCAGCCCTGCACAGTTTAGTTCCAACCCTGCTTCAACACACTTACCTGCAGGTTTCAAACAAGCCTGAAGGACTCAATTAGTTTGATCAGGTGTGTTTAATTAGGGTTGGAACTAAACTGTGCAGAGCTCCGGACCTTCAGGAACTGAGTTTGTGGTCTAGAGCAGTGGTTCTCAAAGTGGGGGTCGCGGGACAATGAAGGGTGGGTCGCCTGGTGATTTCCAAAAATCTATTTATTTTTATTAAACCATAAGAATTACCATATATTATCCATAACCTACAGAAGACAAAAAAATAGTCATTTATAGTTACTATATACTATATAGTTACTAAATAGCTTATAGTTACTAGTTCTATTGGATTGAGACCCCTGGGGTAATTACATTATATTAAAGACACCGCAATAGCATCAGATGCAGCAGATTGATTTTTATAACACCAGGTTAAACTTTCTGGCACATTTACAGCACTGACATACATTTAAAAACATTAAACGAAGAATAGACTTGGGTCTATTGGTGTGTGTGCGCCATTGCATGCAAGGTTTCTGTATTTATAACCACCTCAGAGGATATTGGGGGTCGCGAGTCACTGGCATTGTTATTTTGGGGGTCGTGGGCTGAAAAGTTTGGGAACCCCTGGTCTAGAGGGTGTCAAACTCCTGTCAAATTAGTTTGATCAGGTGTGTTTAATTAGGGTAAAGCTAATCTGTGCAGAGCTGTGGTCCTCCAGGAATTGAGTTTGACACCTGTGGTCTAGAGGATCCACCATGTTTGTAGTTTGTTAACACTTTTTACCCATGTTTGTAGTTCTAATTGAATTTACGTCCAATGTATAGTGGGTGATATTAGCGGATAGAGCACCAGCTTTGATGTGGAGGCTGAAGTATGAGAAGGAGCGCTATCCTGCTGAAGAATTGTCCCTCTCCTGTGGTCTGCAATGTAATGGGCAGCACAAATGTTTTGATACCTCAGGCTGTTGATGTTGCCAGCCTCTCTGCAGATCTCTCGCACGCCCCCATACTGAATGTAACCCCAAACCATGATTGTTCCTTCACCAAACTTGACTGATTTCTAGAGAATCTTGGCTCCATGCTGGTTCCAGTAGATCTTCTGCAGTATTTGTGATGATTGGGATGCAGATCAACAGATGATTCATGGGAAAAATCCACCTTCTACCACAAATGATCAACTAGAAGTCAAGTTATTATTTGTTGCTTGTACAACTGGGATCCACAACAAGACTTTTGTCAGGTAGTGTACATATATCCATGCCTAATATCAGATGGCCAGAAAGGTATCTATTTTTTATAAATTGTTATAATATTGGTGTCTGTGATGCAGCAGGTCCAGATTTTCTCAATTCAAATGAGTACCCAAAAACAGTACTGCATACGCCACAACTTGCAGATGTGCATGACTAAATAATTTGGGATGCACCTTTTGATTTGGATTTTATTTTTGAATGCTGGTTAGGATAAATAGCATGCAAATTGGGATGCAGTTATGGTGTGTGTTTGTGCCGTAGACATCTCTCTGAGAGCCAGAATCTGGGACAAAGGCTCTCTGTGGTGTGGAGTCCTGGCCCATGACCATGGTAATATCAAAACTTCACCCTCGCTCCAAAAGCAACTCTGGCAGCTGCGCCTCGGCCTCCACCAAAGATGAGATTTCCAGCAGGTCCCCGGATGACTGAGGATCTGTCCTAATGCAGCGAGACAGGCTGGGGAAGCGGAGGCGGCGCTCCTGACGGAGAAACACTGATGCAGAGCGATCTTTCTGAGCGAATTCAGCCGGCAGAGATCAGAACGCACTTCACAGGAGGCCAGATCAACAGAACATCCATTAAACACTTCTGAAACTTTTAACCAGATTCGCTGTCAGGAGGGAATTCTTTAAGACGTCTTAGAGTCGCGTTACTCGAGTGGACAGTGACTGAGTCTCAACAGCTTTGCCTTTCATGCTCCTGATGGGCAATAAATCAAACACTGAATCTCTTTCTATAAACTGACTCAAATACAGTGAAATGAATCTGGTTTGTCTGAATAGCTCTACAGTATCACCGTGATATCCCTCAATACTCTCATTATATTTAATGGTTTGTACTTTGTAAGTTAAAGTGGACCTATTATGAAAAGAAAACTTTTATAAGGGGGTTTAAACACAGTTGTGTGTCAGCAGTGTGTGAATATAACCAGCCTCTAATGGTAAACATTTTTATAATTTATAATCAGACTTGATCAAAACAGTTTGCAGAAACACTTTGATTGACTTTTTCCTTTTGTACGTGTCATCAGAGGGGTCCCGCCCACTAGTGACCATCTCTCCCTCATTAGCATAAACAGCCCCGAGTGAGAAGCAGCTGTCCGCCGTTAGTTTTGCCTGATAGATAATGTCAGCATAGATTACAAGGACTTGATTTTGTATTAGATGCTGCACATAAAGCAAACTCTTAAGCAAACAAAATAAACCAAAAATCCAGCCTGAATATATCAAGCAAAAAATCTAGCAAGTGCACATAAACTGGCAAAGCCTTTATGACATCAGTACGAACCGTCAGCAATGCATTTCTATCATACAGTAAAGTGTGTTTGTGTGTCTGCATCAGGCGCATCATCAGGTCTCGACACATCCAGGGTGCGGCTCCAGAGATCTGTATGGCCAGAACTCAATACAGAGTGATGAAAGAGGAAATTATTACTGCTAAGCCTGCACGATACTGGGAAAATATGCAATATTGTTGTTGAGTATTGTCATAACGGTGTAACATTTCCCTGGCAAAATGCTCTTTTTATTAGCTCTGTTTTTAAACAATTTATTTAGAGCATTTACTTACATGATGATATTAAAATAAAGAGCTAAAAATAAATATTATCTAATTCTAATCTTCAGACTAAAAAGGTGCAAACATTTAGTTTTTAAACACTATGAGGGAGTGAAAACCTCAGCAGATATTCTGACTCTGATTGGCTGTTGTCATTTGCCTCTCTGGTCTCGACTCCGAGCTCTGGGTTTAACTTTGAGCCTCTCCAGCCAATAGCAGAACAGCAGCTACTGGGGAGGCGGGGTTAAAGATAGTAAGACCCATCTTTTATTCATTCATTAATTTTCTTTCGGCTTAGTCCCTTTATTTATCTGGGGTCGCCACAGCGGAATGAACCACCAACTTATCCAGCATATGTTTTATGCAGCCGATGCCCTTCCAGCTGCAACCCAGTACTGGTAAACACCCATACACACTCATACAATACAGCCAATGTAGTTCATCAATTCACCTATAGCTCATGTGTTTGGACTGTGGGGGAAACTGGAGCACCCGGAGGAAACCCACACCAACAGGGGGAGAACATGCAAACTTCACACAGAAATGCCAACTGACCCAGCCGGGGCTCGAACCAGCAACCTTCTTGCTGTGAGGTAACAATGCTAACCGTTTAGCCACCATGCTGTCAGGCCCCATTTTATTGGTCAAATTTAGATGCATAATATAAAAGGAATTGATCACACATGTCTGCGATGCATATATTGCACAATACCAATAATTTTGTGATATATTGTGCAGCCCTAATTCCTGCATGAATCAAAAAGAACCGGAGATAATTTCCCCTGCCTGCAAGCAAACCATGAAGGGCTCAGATTGATAATAATAAATACCATCATGTTAGTAAATATAATACTTTGTTAGAAAATATATAAACAACATTAACTACGTGTCCCACATAGTAAAGTGTTGCAAAAATTCTCCTTTTCGCCCGCCCCCTCTATTATCCCAGGTCTCGTGGGTGCTGTGACGCCATTCTGCAATCATATCTGTGCATGGCATGCGAGGCCACTCTTTTAACCCTGTGCCCAGTGGACAGCCAAGCCGCAATCCCTTAAAAAGTTAAGCAGTCTGTTCAGATAAGAAGAGACATATACATATCTCGATATCTGAACATCCCACAGTTTCCTCTCCTGTCACTATCCATTACAAACAACTGTAGAGCAACAGGACAAAGGGGATCTGCACCCCATCATCACTGCCAAACAGAAGCTGCACATTTTTTTTGCTATTTCTGTGCAGAAATTTGTAAAAATAAATCTGTGGATTTGATTTATGTAAAGATTTAGAAAGTATAGTAAATAAACTTAAAAGATGAAACTACATAATATATAATTTAAGGTCTACAATGCAAACCAGAGTGATCAGAACAGGTCCAGTGGTGACCAGAGCAAAGGTTATGCGTAGATTACATTAACTCTTGAGCAAAGCTCTAGTAATAAAAGTAAAATAATAGCAGACACTAAAACCCCAAAGCCAGCAACTTAAGGGCGCCTATAATGCAAAACCATCTTTTGTAAGCTGTTTGGACAGAACTGTGTGTAGGTATTGTGTGTCCACAGTCATATTAGGGTGATATTAACACAATAGGTCTCTTTTTTAAAATTCAATTCCAGTGATTTTGAGGCCGGCGTAGGAGGTGACGTAGGACTGCAGTTTTCCCCGCCCACTGAGTTGATTGACCGCCGTGCATTAACATGTCTCCATAGTAACACGTATAAACATCCACGTGACATGATTTGCGCAAAGCAACTAGGATTAAAAGATCTGTTCAGCTCTCTGTGATCAGCAACACCTCAAGAATGAGTTTTACAAGTTTAAAACGTTATAAAACAGTCCATGTTTCTAATAAAGTAAAGACAGTAAATCACTGTAATTCATCACCACAGTCGCATGTCAGTACAGTTATAAAAGACGACGCTTTAAATTAGGTTTATTTTGTACATCAACATAACGGATATCCAGCAGTGTATATTAACATGTATCCGGTCACATTTCCCGTGCAAAAACAGTGCAAAGCTAAACGTGTCAGTGGGTGAACTTTGTATTGACATTGAGTGTGACTCATCGTTGCAGAAAGGCTTGAATTAACTCCACAACAAATACATCAAATAACCACTGGTAAAGTTCTAATTGTAGTATTTCTCAGAGATCAGCTTGCTTCATGTCCGTCACTGATTGTTAATGTGACGCGAGACACAGGAAAGGAGACACACAGCTATAGACAGAGGGATCTCTGTGGCTCTGACACACACGTGGGAACAGTGGGCGGGGAGAACCAGCTCATTTGCATTAAAGGCACAGGCAACAAAACAGCTAGTGTTTTTAGAGCTCAAAATTCCCAGTTTGAAAAGGTCTAATAAATAATCTGATGGTTGTTTTGAGCTGAACACATTCTGGAGACACAAAAGACTTTTATTAAATCTTTAAAAAGGGGTAAAATAGGTGCCCTTTAAATGAACAAAGTAAAAACGATGAAGAATTCAGACAAACTTCATATTAAAGATCATGCATGTGGTTAAACATGCCTAGATTACGTTTTCTAGCAAATAAAGGAAAAGTGTTTCTCTAAACAGCAGCAGATTTTACACCACATTATAAATGCTTATTAATACTGAAATTCTTAATTCGTTCAGCTATTTTTATTATATTTATTTCAGTAAGTTTTTTAGTGAGTCACTAGTTTCAGTTAGTTTTACTTTTTCATTTATTGTATTTTTATTACAGTTTACAGAAATGCTTTTTGACCAACAGCTTTAGTCCTAGTTTACTGAAATAACCTTTCGATACACACGTCCTGCACTCATGTGGATGCCAGCTGAGAAACCTGCATTCGCGGAAATCAAGATCAATGCTGAAGAAGCTCCAGGAATGATCCAGATGGCCCGAGTTTAAGCAGAACTGATGGGTGAGGCTTTCTTGGCCAAAAATATATCCGGCAACCAAATGCATTAACTGTGTGTGTCTCTTGTTTGGACTGTATCTGTACTTCCTCGAACAGATGCATGTTTTTTCCTGCTGAATATCCTTTGGTAATGTCTAATCCTCTGGTAATGTGACCTCTAAGAGCTAAATTAAAAGCAACATCCTTGAATGATATTTTTTAAATTTATGTCAACATGTAACAGCGACCGCAGCTGCCATAATGTGATGCTTTTGAGAACACACACACAAAAAAAAGATTATAGGCCAGCACTTGATTTATTTTGGTTTTCATTGGACATTGAGGAGATCAGAATATTGGTAGACCTAAAGAAGAGTTGCCAATAGACAAAAATATTAAACGTGATGTCAGGAGTTGTGGGGGGAAAAAACCTAAAATGAAGAAAAAAAAAAAAACTTCTTTCATATATATCATATTATATTATAACATATAGGTAACATAGCATTTAAAAAAAATGCATCTTTCTCTGTTTTTGTCAAATTAATTTTTGATTAAACCTATTTGCATTCAGTACATTAAAACACTGCTCAAAATATGAATCCAAGCACTGTTTGCTCAGGATGGTAATAAGAGATAAAGTACTGAAGACAGGAAAGCCAAAAGATAAAGACAGGAAAAGGAAAGCCAACTGCTCTGATAGCAAAACATGAGCAGCAAAAAACAGGCCTCTTACACTTCAAATCAAATATCAAGGCCCATTTTTAAAGCTTTTCCAGAACTTTACATGTGTGGCAAATTGCATTTACATACTTCATCACGTTATATAAGACGATTATTATTGCTTAATAATGCAATATTATTTTATTCTATAGTATAGTATGGTATGGAATAATATAGTATGGTATAGTATAGTATAGTATAGTATAGCATAGTATAGTGTAGTATAGTAACAGTATGATATAGTATGGTAATGTTTAGTATAGTATAGTGCAATAGTATTTAAGTTAGTATAGTGTATTATAGTATGGTATAGTATGGTGCAAAATTATGTAAACTAGTATGGTATGGTATGGTACGGTGTAATGTTATAGTATTATATGGTTTAATATTATATAGTATAATATAGTATAATGTGGCATAGTAACAGTATGGTATAGTATGGTAAATCTTAGTATAGTATGGTGCAATAGTATATAAGTTAGTGTAGTGTAGTGTATTATAGTATGGTATAGTATTGTGCAATATTATATAAGCTAGTATATTATGGTGTGGTATAGTATGGCATAGTATGGTACAGTATGGTATGGTGTAATATTATAGTATGGTTTAATATAGTATAGTATAGTACAGTATGGTATTGTGCAATATTGTATAGTATAGCGTACTATTGTAAGTGTCGTAATAGTGTACTATTATATAGTATGGTTTAATATTATATAGTATAGTATAATGTGGTATAGTACCAGTATGGTATAGTATGGTAAATCTTAGTATAGTATGGTGCAATAGTATACAAGTTAGTAATGTATAGTGTATTATAGTATGGTATAGTATAAGCTAGTATAGTATGATATGGTATGGCATGGTATAGTATGGTATGGTGTAATATAGTATAGTATGGTTTAATATTATAGAGTTTAGTATAGTGTGGTATAGTAACACAGTATGGTAAAGTATGGTAATTTTTAGTATAGTATGGTACAATAGTATACAAGTTAGTGTAGTGTAGTATATTATAGTATGGTATAGTATTGTGCAATATTATATAAGCTAGTATATTATGGTGTGGTATGGTATGGCATAGTATGGTACAGTATGGTATGGTGTAATATTATAGTATGGTTTAATATAGTATAGTAAAGTATAGTACAGTATGGTATTGTGCAATATTGTATAGTATAGCATGGTGTAATATTTTATAATATAGTGTACTATTATATAGTATAGTATAGCTGGTATGGTATGGAAAAGTATGGTATACCATTCTATAGTGTGGTATAGTATAGTATAGTATGGTAACATATGGTATGGTATAGTATGGTAAAGTTCTGTATAGAATGGTGCAATATTACATAAGTTAGTATAGTATAGTGTATTATAGTATGGCACATTATGGTGTAATATGATATAAGCTAGTATAGTACAGTACAGTACATTATAGTATAATATAGTGTAGCATAGTACAATGTAATATTTTATAGTATAGTGTAACATTACATAGTATAGATGGTATAGTGTAGTAGAACATGGTGTAATATTATATAGTATAGTGTAATATTGCATAGTATAGCTGGTATGGTATAGTATGGTATGGCATTGCATAGTATAGTATGGTGTATTGTTATAAGTAGTATAGTATAGTGTAATATGGTATGGTATAGTACAGTATAGTGTAATATTATGCATGTACTCTCTTTAATGTCATATTCTTGCATCTTGAATGTGTCATCTTTCAATGTGTTTTTATTTTAATTTCAAATAGCACATATTTAATAAAAAAACAGACTTAAATAGTTAATCATTATCACCCATCTAGTAAGATAAACTATTATGAAAGCAACACAATTACATTTTTCAAGCACTGTACTGAAAATCGAAGCCCTTTTCAAACTTTAAGATTAAAATTCAAGTGTTCTCTAGGGCTTCCAGCACACATAAACCCTGTTTAAAGTGTCCATGGCACAGCGGTGGCATGTGCTAGACAACATGCAGAGAATCACCAGCTTAAAACATCAAGAGCGTGTCCCACATTTAAAGGGTTAAGAAGAGTCTGCGTGACACTCACTTTGGAGATGGTTAGAGGCATGCTGAAGTCCTTGCCGCCCTGAAGTCTGAAGCCCCACGGGGAAGGTCCGATCAGGGACACGCTGTAGCTGCTGCTCATGGTGAATACTGCCAATGTCCAATTCACTGCCTGACAAACACAGCAAAGAGACACATTCAAAAAGGAGCACCAAGCAGGCAGACGAAACACAGTCTACTGGGGGCTGTTCCAGAAATCAGATTACGTGACATTAGTGCTGGGCGGTATACAGTTGAAGTCAAAATTATTCGGCCTCCTATGAAATTCTTTTTCACATATTTCCCAAACAAAGTTTAACAAATTCAGGAAATTTTCACAGTATGTCTGATAATATTTTTTCTTCTGGAGAAAGTCTTATTTGTTTTATTTCGGCTAGAATAAAAGCTTAATTGTTTTAAACCAATTTTAAGGTCAATATTATTAGCTTCCTTCAGCAATATTAGTTTTGGATTGTCTCCAGAACAAACCACTGTTATACAATGACTTGCCTAATTACCCTAACTTTACCCTAATTACCCTAGTGAAGCCTTTAAATGTCACTTTAAGCTGTATAGAAGTGTCTTGAAGAATATCTAGTCAAATATTATTTACTGTCATCATGACAAAGATAAAAGAAATCAGTGATTAGAGACGAGTTATTAAAACTATTATGATTAGAAATGTGTTGAAAAAAAATCTTCTTCCATTAAACAGAAGGGCTAATAATTATATCTGGCACAGTGTATCGTTACCGCAGAATGAAAGGTGTAGGATAAAATATTAATTTTATTCCATGTATACCGCAAAATTGAAATAAGTGGACGTGGCGAACTCACGCTCGGCATTTTTGAAGCTGAGGAAGACGCTCAATGGGAGACCTGCAGTGTTGCCAATTGCTTTATATGTTCAACAAGAAGAGACAGCTTAGTTGCATACAAGAATTTAATTGTTTATATTTTTGAAGGAAAAAAAAAAACTGTTTGATATTTCCCTAAAGTGTTTACATATTCATTCATTTTCCTTCGGCTTAGTCTATTTATTCAATAGGGTTCGCCACAGAAGAATGAACCACCAACTTATCCAGCATATGTTTTACACAGCGGATGTCCTTCCCGCTGCAACCCAGTACTGAGAAACACCCGTACACACTCATCTACACACACACACTCATGCACTACGGCCATTAATTCTCCTATAGCGCATGTGTTTGGACTGTGGGGGAAACCGGAGCACCCGGACGAAACCCACGTTAACACAGGGAGAACATGGAAATTCCACACAGAAATGCCAAATGACCAGCCAGGACTCGAACCAGCAACCTTCTTGCTGTGAGACCACAGTGCTAACCACTGACCCACTTGGGATATATTTGATATCTGTGATAAGATGTTACTAGAGTACATTATAATAAGGTCTCATAAAACTGTGAAATGTGACATACAGTGGAATTTGTTGCTCTAATGTCATACTTTAAAGATTCAAGCTTATTTATTATATAAAGCCCTTTTGTGCATAGCCTGGGCTTTATATAATAAATAAGCTTGAATATTTAACATAAGATCATATTTGATTATTTTGCATTTAAATTTAATGTTTCAAATTAATTATGAAATAAATATTAATACATATAAATATGAAAACATGAGTCAAATATTATTCATAAACATCTAATTGATGCAGAATACACATTTTTTTTTAATGTGTTTTTAATATAGTTTTGGAGCATCTTGCAATGTAAAAATAGGCAGTTTTTTTATCATTTCTTAATAAGCATAGTTTATTATTATTATTATTAATAAAAATAATAATAATAATAATTCCACACACCAGCTGATTGGATGAAGCCAATTATGATATGGGGAGGGTTAAGAGGCCATGATGGACAGAGGGCAGTGGGCAGATTTGGCCAGGATGCCGGGTTAAACCCCTACTCTTTTTCGAAGGACATCCTGGGATTTTTAATGACCACAGAGAGTCAGGACCTTGGTTTAACGCATACCTGCCAACACTCCCGTTTTTCCCGGGAGTCTCCCGTATTTCAGACCCGTCTCCCGTATTGTTCTGTCTCCCGGTAAACTCCCGGAATCCCCCCCCCATCAGCCCCCCGTTCCTCAGCATTTTGGTACAGTCTGGGCTGAAACCTGGTGCTTGTGCGCGTGCTCTTCCGGTTGCGCGCCTCCATCTCCCCAAATCTCTCACCCCTCCCGCTCCCTGCTCTTCAGTTCGCGGCTTCGCGCCAGTGTTGCCAACTTAGCGACTTTTCAGACCCCCCTAGCGACAAATTTTCAAAAAAAAAATAAAAAAATTTGACAAATCTAGCGACTTTTATTGTGTGTTACTGGAGATTTTTATAGACTGTCGTTTGTCCATTACTGTACCATGCCTACTCTTCTCAACTAGCTGCGGGTGATGCCGCCGGCCCCTCCCCCGCATCAGAGCACTGACAGGCAGCCCAGTCCTCGTACAGCAGCCTCTCCTACCTGCAGCCTGACAGCAGATCACCCCTCTGCGTACCGACGGCAAATGATTTAGCACCGGCAGTGTGAAGGTATTTCCCTTGTACAGTCAAACTGATCTGCTTCTCCTTTATTTTAACAATTTAATTGGACCGTTTATTTTTTACAATCAGAGATGTTTTAAGTGAGAGTTTCAGAACTTGTCTGAGTTTATTACGTCTGAGAGATTACTGCAAATTCACTACTCATCTATAATGATATACTGTATTCAAAAAGCAATACATTTAGTTAAATTGACAAGCTTACATAAAGCTTAGTGCAAATATAATACCCCATGTATTTACCATAGGCTGTTAAACAAACAGAAAAGGTAGAACATGATGACGTTAGTAATATGCAAATTAGCGCATGACGTCCCCCCCCCCCCCCCCCCTATAGTTGTAAATACAGCTGATGCAATAGCATTTTTAATGTTTAAGATTTATTTAGGCTACTGCAGAATAAAATACTGTTTTCATTGTAACCGAATGTGTGTGTTTATTTAACTATTAATGTTATACTAATTTAGGTGATTGACTGCTGGCATAACTATGTGGATGATGAAACGTTACAGTTAGTACCTAGGCAGTCAAAAACTTGTCATTGCAGTTAATGCACTTTTGAAAGATAGTTTCACTTAGCCAGATTGCTTGCGTTTCCACTTATACACGAAAACAACTTGTTGCGTTTGTTGCAACAGACATTGTCAATGTCCACTCGGGAAATACAACCCGTTCGGTTCACTCCGCAAGCTTACGAGCTGTGTGTGCACGAGTCTGCGACACGAGCTATGTGTGTGCGCTTAGCGCAAGCCTCCGCTGAATGCACGCGCACAGCCGAGAACTGTGAAAGTTTTTATACTTGACGTGCTCGCCGGAAACACGAGCATTTCTCATGTGAGATTGAAGACTGTGCAGTAATGTTTACTCAGCAATAATTCTCCAGTACTGATAGCAGAACCGTTAACGTCAGAGCTTATCGATACTTCAGTCTTTTATAATGTAGCACCGATACCGATAAAGTACAGAGTTTCGGTACCCATCCTTAATTTCCGTTTTTATTGGCTTTTAAACAGAGACACAGAGCGGGAGCACTCCGGTCAGTTTTAAAGGGTAAAATTACTCTTCATTTGTGGCTAGTATACTTTCCAAGTACATAAAATAACATTTGTAAATGTAACTTGATGCTGACAGACACCAAAATAAGAGTTCTCATCTTTGACCCATGTAACTAGTACAGATGCACCCGCATAACAGACTGATCTGGAAAACACTGTCTAAATAAATCCAAGAACAAGTAGGTTCACAGTCTAAACTTATCTCGCAAGCACAGATAAAACAAAAGAGCAATCTCTATTTATATAGTCATGACAGGAGGGGGCCGATCTCCATGTGCACAGGAAAGTATTTTAAGAGCTTACGGGTGAGCGAAACAGTTGTTGTGGAGGTAAAACCCTGGTAAAATCCAGCACAAGCCAAACAGTAAGATTCCAGAGGAAGGGATTAGACAGCGGGGGGTCTCGTTCAGGAATGTCCCACAGCTTTTAAAGTGGCAGTATTCACCTGCTCTTTTCTCTCTCAGGACTTCAGTGTGTGTCAATAACTGAGAATATGCACATACAACGACCACTGACCCTCAAAATACAGCAACGAATCCTGCGAAAGGCATTTTTGTACACCACACTCTGGATTTTCCATGCTCTGTTTACATTTGACGAATGGAAAGATGATGGTTGATTACCTTTTTATGAGTATTAGTAGTTAATATCACAAGTAGAGCTGATTGTATTTGGATAATATATATTGTGTACTATATGTACTATACTGTGTGTACTATGTGTGTTAAAATTGTAAGCCAACTTGCTGCAGAGCTTAAAAAAGCTGTAAACATAGTTGAAAACAAAATGATTCTGCTTTGTATGGACAGCTAGGCGGTTGTTGAATAAACTAAATTGGACGTGGTGTACGAGTGTGTGTGAAGGAGAGTGTTTGGGTGTTTCCCAGTACTGGGTTGCAGCTGGAAGGGTATCCGCTGTGTAAAACATATGCTGGAACAGTTGGCGGTTCATTCCACTGTGAAAGTGAGAGCATGGGCTACATCAGATCAGAATTGAGAGCATCATGTTTGTTATCTCGATGAGCATTGAATGAGTCAATGAAGCTGATGCAATGCTCTTTCCACAGCAAGCATTAAGGGTGTGGTTTTAGAGAACAACATGTATTGAGAACATCCCGAATGCAGCCAATGAATAGCTTTTCCTCGCCTGAAGACATGAGGCCTGTGTGTGTGTGTGTGTCATGCATGCTTTCCAACGGGTAGATTTACTCATCTAATCTAGATAAACAATGCTGTCGTTATTCAGACAGTTAGAATAATAAAGGTGTAGCTTCATTATGGTCTCAAGACTTTTGTTCATATCTATTAGCTTTTAAAGGCATCAATATTGAACAATACTTCAAAATGTCAACTTTAAAGGGGTAGTTCACCAAAAAATTTAAACACTGGCATGATTTACTTGTTTCAAACCTTTATGAGTTTTTCTTTTTCTGCTGAACACAAAATAAGATATTTAGCTGAAAACCTGTAACCATTGACTTCCATAGTATTTGTTCTTCCTACTATGGAAGTCAATGGTTACAGGTTTTCAGCTTTTTTCAGAATATCTTCCTTTGAGTTTAACAGAAGAAAGAAACTCAATAACGTTTGGAACCACTTGAGGGTCACTAAATAGTAAGTACATTTTCATGTTTTGGTGATCTGTCCCTTTAAGTGGATCAAACAAGCTCCAAAGACCACACCCTGTTTTCACTTGAGGCCTGTTGCACAAAATGAAGGTTGCAAATTACGTTTAGGGTTGACAAAACCGAACAAGTTTGACCTAGTTAAGACTGGGTTAAGAGGTTTCACAATGCTTGATATTAATATTCTTTGTTGACTCAAGAGTTTAATCCAGAATTTGTGATTAACTCTTGACCGCATGCAGCTGACAGTGTGACGTGTGCAGCAAAACGCCAATCACAGGACACACAATTTCAGCAAACAGCCAATCACACAACACAGGAGTGCAGCAAACAGCCAATCACCGACACACGAGAGTAGCAAACGACCAATCACGACACATGAAAGCAGCAAACACCCAATCACGCCCCTTGTGTACCCCTCTACTGGCTGCAGATCGCTGGTAAACATGCAGATCACAACAAACTACAAATCCGCCATTACATGGACTACAAGTTTCAGTCATGCACCGCTTACACGCACCTGTTCTGAGTTCCAGTGATTATACAAGCACACACAGACACAGCTGAAGCTCATTCATTCATTCATTACCTGGACTATAAAGAGAGCACTCACACACACGTCCGAGCTGAGTCTTGATATACTGATTGTGAGGATTACATGCATTTTCCTTGCCTTGCCTTCCGTGTTTGAACCTTGCTTTGTTTTACGTTGTCTGCTGCCTGCCTTCTGTTCTGACCACTCGCCTGATATTTGACTACAACTCTGGATTTCCTGTATACATCTGTTTGGCCCTGTGTTGACCAATGCTTGTCTGAGCATTTTCTGTGTAATAAACCCTGCATTTGGATCCGCACCTCTGTCTCATGACATCCAGCATATGTTTTCCAGCCGCAACAAAGTACTGGGAAACACCCATACACACCCATTCACACACACACACACATATAAATACACTATGGACAATTTAGTTCATCAGTTCCCCTATAGCGCATGTGTTTGGACTGTGGGGGAAACCAGAGCACCCGGAGGAAACCCACGCCAACAGGGGGAGAACATGCAAACTCCACACAGAAATGCCAACTGGCCCAGCTTGGACTCGAACCAGTGAGCTTCTTGTTGTGAGGCCACAATGCTAACCACTGAGCCACCCCAAATCATATTTTTTCTGATCTTAATTCTGAAAATAAATTCTGAAAAACACATTGCAGGTTTGTTGTGCGTGCTTGTAGGCCTGCACAAGGTTTTAAGCTCTTAAAAAGAGGAAATGAGCACATTGTGTAGAGTCGGTCCCATAATGCCTCTGAAATGGATGGCTTAATATGTCTGTCACCATATGAGCTAAACCTGTGTGAACACTAACATGTTATTCCACTGAACTGTCAGTCACGGCGGGTTTTCTCATGGTGTGAACGGCGCCAGGCTGCTCGGTGACGGGTATGATGGGATGCCAAAGGCAAGCCCTGGAAAAAGGACAGCTGCCCAATAATAACAGCATTATTTAGAAGTAAAGTAACTGTACATTTCAGGGTCCCAACACTCTAAAATATAAAGCGATGTCATAGAAGAAACCATTTATGCTAATCTAAATGTTATTTTTTTAAAGGAGTGCATTTAGTTTTCTTGGTTTGTTTGGGCCAAAAGAGAAAAAAGGATAACTTCACCCGCCAAAAGATTTTAATTCTGTCATCATTTCCTCACCCACAGTCTGTTAAAGTCCTGTTTAAATGCATTTCTTCTTCTTCAGCAAAGGAAAATATTTGGACAAATGTCAGCTACTCTTTTTTTACCATAGCATTTGTTAATGAACTATGACAATAAAGGGATGTTGAGATCCTTTGTTTACTCATATTCTTACGAATACAGCCCAGGCTCATTGGAAATATGTGCATTAACCTATATTTTTGCAAAGCATAATATACATTGCTCTGTGTACATTTCGTTGCACGTTTCAGATGACAAATCCACTAGATGGCGTGATCTAAATTTTTGTGAATCTAAAATCTAAGTGAATCTAAGACCTTCATAATCATGACATGAGACATGTCATCATAAATAAAAAGATTTTATGCATGCTTATGACAACTGTCACTAAGTGCCATTAACTCAATTATGCCATTTTAAATGCAAAGATGAGAGATTGAGATGTTTTTATTATGACAACTTGACATTTTCAAGACATTTTTTTGCAAAGCATAATATACATTGCACTGTGTACATTTCATTGCACGTTTCAGATGACAGATCTACTAGATGGCCTGATCTACATTTTTGTGAATCTTAAATGCGTTACTTATTGGGATTTAACGATTCACTCATGATTCGATACAATTCACGATGCTAATCTCACAATACGACTTAGTCACAATTTTTTAGCAAAATGATTTTAAACAAAATTTAAGGTGATGAGCCCTTTCATTTTTTTGCAAAATCATATATTTTCTGCAATTCACCGCTGTCATTTTACTCTGCTGTCCCACATCCTAAAGGCACAAAGCGAGTTTGCACCTGTAAACACAGCGCCCCTCTGTTCAAAAAATGTATTGCGATTCATTTAACATTTCTATTGGTTTGAATAGTCATATATTTGAATCCATTTTCAACCGAATCATGATGAATCGTTACATCCCTAGCTACTTAGGGTACGTTTTGTTGTACGTTTCAGATACACGTCCTTCTTGTACAAATCCATGAGAAGGCAGCACCTAAACAGATCAGCTAGCGAACCACTGAGCAAAAACCCTTTCCCAAACCCAACCAATAGTGTTTTTAAAAGTGCAGTTTTCCAACCATGACAATAAATGAGTGATGAGATCCTTTATTTACTGATATTCTTGCAAATACAGCCCAGGCTCATTGGAAATTTGTGTATTAACCTACATTTTTGCAAAGAAGAAAATATGTTACTCTGGGTATATTTTGTTGCAAGTTTCAGATGACAAATCCACTAGATGGCGTGATCTACATTTTTGTGAATCTAAAATTTTAGATTACTTAGGATATGTTTTGGTGTACATTTCAGATACACGCCCATGAGAAGGCGGAGCTTGTCAAACATATCAGCTAGCAAGCTGAGCTAAACCCATCCCTAAACCAAAAAAAATATTAAAAGCAGACAAGAGAAGAGCATTGTGGCCACATAGCTTTACGTTGATTAGTTTTACTTTTTGTCAGAGCGTGCATCACCGACCTAAAACTCGAGTGCTCTGGAGCACAAGTACAACACTGTACAAAGTGAACTACGAGCAAACCGACCATACCAGAAAAGTTGTCAATATGGAGATAGATCAGTGACACAAACATATGCATTACAAATCATAGACAGCACTAATTCATGAGGTATTTATTTGGTGTGTGGAGAACTACATGAAAATAATTCTACATTCATCAATAAGATGTCCCTGTAAATATCATTAGTGTGAAAAGGAACTAAAGTTCATCATCACACTGCCTACTAGTGTTTATTTTACCTACTAGTGTTCATTTAAAGACTTCTGTCAAATTTATGATGAAGAAAATTTTTGCAGTTTCACAAAAACAGAAGCTAAAGCACGTATTTACAATGAGCCCGTGTTGTCCAAATATCTTTGTTTTCATCAGAAGAAATAAATTTATACAGAACTAAAACACTGTGAGGGTGAGCAAAATAAAAATTCTGTTATCATTTATAGTGAACTACACCTTTAAAGGAGACCTAATATGCAAAAATCCATTTTATAAGGGGTTTAAACACAGTAGTGTGGTGGCAGTGTGTGATTATAACCAGCTTCTCATGGTAAAAAAGTATTAATTTTATTTTTTAATATGTATTAAATTTATTTTATTCTAACTTCGTACGTCTCATCAGAGACCTCATTAGCATAGGACGTTAATCTTATTTTTGAATCACTATGCTGACACACAGGCATTTGTAGCTCGCCCCTCTATTAAAAAGAGCACAATCTCATTTGAATTTAAAGCGACAGTCACCAAAACGGCAAATTTAGGATCAAAGCTTAAAAGCGTCAGATTCAGAGAATTATCAAACATTATTAGTGTTGTATTTTGACTTGAAAATTCATACACACACTAGGAACATCAGAGACTTACTTTACATCTTGTAAAAAGGGGCATAAAAGGTCTCCTTTAAGATTGAATACAAGCTGAAAATTCATAAACTGCAATGAGCTGTCTAATGAATGTCCGGTTTAAGGTTTGTTCAGATGTCTTTGGTCAGTGCTGAATTTATATTTCATTCAAACCACACTTGAGTTCATCTGGAAAGGACAGAAATCACCTTTTTCAGTGGTCTCTACCCAGTTGTTAGGGTTCACATAGCAGCGTTCACACTCATTTAAAATGAACCACACTAACAGAGCCACTGCAGCGGAGTTAAACTGAACCAAACCCTAAAATAAATAACCGTTCTATAAATATTAAAAAGTTCTTGAAGCAACGATTGACGCCAATTAGCAACCTTCATTTTTAACAGTGAATATTAGCTTAAGATCAAAGCCAAAAATATGAAGTTAGCCAGAAACAGCAGAACTTTCCACTTTCTGGAAACTTCCATTGAATGGAGGAATTACCTAATTCTACATCCATCCGAGCTCTACAATAACAGACATATGACAGCCGTTAAATCACGGCATGTGTGGACAGGGTTGAGCTACCGATCCATAGGTGGTAATTTTGGAATTTATTACAGCAGCACACACAGAAACAGGGCTGGACCTTCAGTGCAGCATTTGACAGTTTAATGTTTAGCTACGCAGGTCTGACCTCTGAACCCAGAAACTACCAAACATGACCCGCAAACATTCTCAGACGCGGCTCCATCTGAGAGTTGGTTAGCCGGCTAGGAAAGCATTCGAAGCTTCCTTGTAAAACACAGGTGTGCTTTGTAATGCTGACCAACTAATGATTAGCCCGTTTCATTGGTTCTCTTATGTAACTCGAATGCGCAAGAACAAAACGTCCTTGTGTTTTGCTAGGCTATAGGGCTGTACAGTATACCTTTTCAGCATTGATACTGCAATGTGCAAATCTGCAGTGTTGAGTTGGGATTGTAATTAAAAAGATAAGAACATTTCAAATGAAATGAACATTCACTGTCCCTCAAGTGCTTCCAAACCTTTATGAGTTTCTCTCTTTGAGTCAACACATAATAAGATATTTGAAGAAAGCTGAAAACCTGCAACCATTCCTTAGTAGGAAAGACAAATACTATGGAAGTCAATGGATACAGGTCCTCAGCATTTTTCACAATATCTTCTTTTGTGTTCGACAGAAGAAACTTTTTTTTTTTTTTAAAAAAGTAAAGGGTGAGTAAATGATGACAATTTTTATTTTTGTCTGAACCATCCCTTTAACCAGAAAACACAGTTCAGAACAAAGTTTACCCCTAATAGAGAGAAATTAAGGGCTGTGACGTCCCTTTCCCGCTAACATCGGAGCGCTGTTGAGCACGTTCCTAAACAGCGCTGATTTGCTATCGTGCTCAAGTGCTCAACAGAAATGACTGTGATTGGCCATGAAGGTCATCAGTTCACCGAACTCACCGCTGTTTACTGGGTGTAACCACAGATACAGAGACACTAGAGCGTTTCAGGACGTACTCACACTATGTACAGTTGCTATGAACCAGGTCGAAGCAC
The DNA here is from genome assembly GCA_903798195.1 of Danio kyathit. NCBI lineage: Eukaryota > Metazoa > Chordata > Actinopteri > Cypriniformes > Danionidae > Danio > Danio kyathit. The sequence continues at coordinate 1,947,775 of LR812528.1, forward strand.
GCTTGTCCCCTCTCCTGTCTCTCCTGATGGCCCACACTCACATTACATTTGGGCCTGAGCATGCTTACGTCATCGATGATGCGCTGTTCAGTAAGAAGTGCTCTCGCTCAGCACAGTAGAGATTTCTGTAGTTGTTTATATTGTTTTAGTCGTTTGGGATGCGGTGACACGCAGTCAAATATTTCACAGAACAGATCAGCCACTTTTGACACTCATAAACAATCATAAAGCCCTCGTGCTGCAGGACTTAGGAGGTTTACTGAAGCTGTAGCCGTGGTGCAGTGAGGGGTTTGTGTCTTTAATAAACTATGGCAGTTTGCGTTCATTGAACAGTACGAATGATTAATAAACACATGAAACAGTCCCTTAAAAGTCACGTCACATCTTCAGTTTAGGGCTCAGGCGTGCTTTGCACTCACACTACAAGCATACCGCGCCAAAGCCCAAGTGAACCGTGCTCTAGCCCACCTCTTCCAACTGTGCCAGGGCCAGCCAACTGAACCGTGCCTGAGCCTGATTCAGAGCACACACACTTCTTAAACGATCCGGGAAATGGGCCTGGGGACGGTTCGGATAGCATAGTGGGAGTACACCCTCAAAGTCACGTCGATCAGCTGGTTTGTCTATAAGCTGACATAAGAGCGATCCGCTGATGAATCACGGAGAAAGAACACAGACCCACAAGCACGTCTGCCAAAATTGAATTAATTCAGCGAATGCGTGACTGAACTCATTCACTGTGAGACATGCACAGTTGAACCTGCGTACCACAACCTTGTATTTCTCATAGTGAGAAGTAATGGAGAAGACAAGTACAAGACATGCATATGAAAATGGTTGTGGATAAATTATGTGACCTAGTCGCAAAGAAAATAAAAAAAGCTGTTCATTACTAGGTACTCTAAATATATAAATATATAAATATATCAACACCGTGACAAAAGATGCTCAGTGCACTAATCTACCAGATGCAGCGACCAGAAGCAAATAAAAGCAATAAAATGTAACCCACTAGCCTAGTGTGTGTAATTTTTATTAAATTGATAAATCCCTAAACATATGCTTTTCTTTCAGTGTAATTTTATTAAATAGTTTTATTGATGTTATTATTGTAAAGGTTTTGTATGCAATCTTGTTAAATGTGATCTTTAAATGACAGCCGGCAAGGTTCTTGAGGTAAAGTATTTTGTTTATATCCTATAATTATATAATTATAAGGCTTAAGATAATTATATAGGGGAACCATTTCAACCATTTTTAGTGGGTAAAAAAAGATATATACATATAAAAATCTATTTATTTGTAATTTTTTTTTAAAATACCATATCCTCCATTGTAGCCTGCCAGCAGCAATGAGTACAGATTTGACGCTGTAGTGAAAAACGTACCATAAAATGCAGAGTGCTCAGTAATTAGGGTTGGGGGATGTCGACTAATTTGGCATCGTATGATGTCTAATGTGAAACATCTCGATGGACGATGGCATCGTCATTGTAGGCGGTGGTGAATTAATTATTTATGAATAATTAATTAATTCATAAAGTAATTATTATTTGTAGCCTACTGTTTCAACTACCTGACCCACATGGGCTGCGTCCGAAACTGCATACTTCCATACTATACAGTACGCTTAAATCAGTATGCGAGCCGAGTAGTATGTCCAAATTCTTAGAATTCGAAAATCAGTATGCGAGAAGTACCCGGATGACTTACTACTTCCGGCGAGATTCTGACCATGACAAAATGGCGGATGTAGTACGTCCGAATTCCATTCATACTGCTCACATTCATCCTGTATAGAACGTACTTTTCCAATGGCCGAGTTGGAAAAATGGCCGAAATGGCCGAAATGCAGTACCTACTGAATAGTAGGCGGTTTCAGACGCAGCCATGGTCTTTGTTTTACTCATAACTAGGGCCAGACGGAATCTGCGGACGTTTTTTGCAATTTCTGCAGAGAATTTTGGTAAAAATCTGCGGATTTCTGCGGAATTATTTTGGGAGTCTCATAACTAAAACCTTAATATGTGGAATATGTGTAATTTAAAAACTGAATAAATTCAGATTTACACACATTTACTCAAGTAAATAAACAGAATTAATGATGGGCTAAAAATCTGCGGAAATCTGCGGAATTCTGTGCGCGCAGATTCTGTGTGGGCCTACTCATAACCAAATCATAAATAAATAAAGATAAGTTACACACAAATTACCACCTGTCAATCACTTTTTTCCGCTGGACTCTGGCATGAATAGGAGGGGTGATCTGTGTCGTTATAATGGCGTCGACAAACTTGGTTGGTAAAAAAGGTGCACAACCAACAAGTAGTGTTTTCACTAAAATTACTAACTACAAGCGTGAAAGCAAAAGACTGAAGCAGTGTACTGACGCTGTGACACGTTACCTGATACCTGATAGGGCTGAGCTGTCAACATTGCCAATTTTACATTGTCTTGTTTTTTGTGAGTATGTTGTTGTATACTGCACTGTCTGTATTTTTGCACTGTCAGTATTTTGCACTGTGGTTGTATTTTGCACTGTGGTTGTATTTTGCACTGTCTGTATTTTGCACTGTGGTTGTATTTTGCACTGTCTGTATTTTGCACTGTCTGTATTTTGCACTGTGGTTGTATTTTGCACTGTGGTTGTATTTTGCACTGTCTGTATTTTGCACTGTGGTTGTATTTTGCACTGTGGTTGTATTTTGCACTGTCTGTATTTTGCACTGTGGTTGTATTTTGCACTGTCTGTATTTTGCACTGTCTGTATTTTGCACTGTCTGTATTTTGCACGGTCTGGAGCCAGCACCTAAGCTTTTCACTCATCATAGCACACGTGCTGCTGATGATGTGACAATAAAAGTGATTTGATTTGATTTTAATTGATAGAATCAAGAGACCGAAGAGTCATTAGATAGAGACAAGATTAATTAAATATCACATTTAACAGCTATAGTGAGACGCCTTCCAGCGGTACATCCTTGATGAACTGTCCGATGTGCACTGCTCTCTGGGGTTTTGTGCTAAAAACACCTGCTGACTGCCTGGAGCTCAGACATGTGCGTATGCTGTGTGTGTGTGTATTTGTGTGGTCATGTGATTCTGTCCAGGAATGCTAGGTGAAACGCCAGTGTGAACGTGGATTGTTTTCGTTCTAAAATACCTTTTTAATGGACGATGACATCGTCTATCGACCCAACCCTATCAGCAATGACTGTAAAATGTCCACTAAACACCTCGCTACGCTGAGGGTGCTCAAAAAAGCTCTACCACTGAAAACACTCAGCTCGAGAGAAAAAACGCTTCAATGGACACACAGCCTAATTATATATTCATGCAGATTCACTCCCTTACAAAATCATCACAATCAATGTAAAATGATGAGTTATTTCCAAAAGCCACAAGTTATCTTGTGACATTATATTTATATCGCAGAACAAATTAGGGCTGAGCAATATATCGATATCGCAATGTGTGTATCTTCAATGGTCACATCACAGGTTTAGATTGTTTATTAAAGATTAAAGGATAAAGAAATTACATATTATTTTATATCACTGCATAAAATTATTTATACAATGATAACCATTTTATTTTACGTTTGATTGTTCAACTTTTACAGTTCAAAAATGTTAGACTCTGCAAAAAACCATAAAGCACCGTTAATTTAACTAATATTTTTGCTCTTGGGTTTTTATATATGCGTAAATATGTGTTATATATGCTTATAGATGCACTGCATAGAAATAAGCTTGATCACTCAAGAATTAACGAAATCTTTCCAAATAGAGCTATTCAAATCATCAGGTGAAAATGTATTCATATCGCAGCAAACCAAAATATCACAATGTCAGATTTTTCCAATATCATGCAGCCCTAATACACATATTGCATAAAAACCAAATACTGCAATCTCAGTTTTTTGTGCAGCCCTATGCTAGACTATAAGCTACTTATGATTAAACACTCCAAACAGTGGAGTTCCTGATCCCACTGACACCACCTGCAGACAGGAGACTCGGAGCCGCACCCGACCTGTGTTCAGGCATGCAGGCTCTCGTCCTCCTCTAATGACTCAATCCTGTCTAACGGGACGCTCTGTTTGGGGGGGGCGTAGGCAGTGGCTTGTGTTGTGTTTCTATTACACCTACAATCCTTTTATGATCAACTGCTTCCTCAGGCGTCCCCAAAGCAGGTTTTATCAGATTTAGCTCACTTCAGGGGATAATTCTGAAACAAAATATAGTAGGTACACACACGCAAGCCAGCACACACTACTGGCTTTCTTAAAGGCACACTGCACCCAAAAAATGAACATTCAACAGGACAACTTTAACATAATTCTTGCTATATACTGTATATTTATAAATGTATTTTAAAAAATAATAAAAAAAACACACCATCTGCAACAATTTTACTGATTGACTGCTGATAAAATAGATTTAATTATGTATTTTTTATTAATTGTTTTAAGAACTCTCTTTTATTTCAGCTGAGAGAACTATGTTAAAGAATTAAAGAAAAGTTCTACTATTCAATTACTTTCCCTGTTTGTATGCTTGGCTATAGTCTCAGTTTAGTACTTTTTGATATGTCATTTAGGTATCTTTTCGAAGTCACACTAATATATATATATATATATATATATATATATATATATATAAGGTAATATCACACGAGTAGCAGTATGATATGGCTGTATATCGGCGCTGGTGGGAGGTGTGTGTTGGCACGAGGCTGCAGGCACAGTGCCTTAGGGCCTTAGGGCTCAGGCACGGTACACTTGGCCGGCCCTGGCCCGGTTGGAAGAGGTGTGCCAGAGCGCAGTTCACTTGGGCTCAGGCGTGGTACGCTTACAGTGTGAGTGCAAAACGTGCTTGAGCCCGAAACTGAAAGCGAGACGTGACTTTTAAGGGACTGTTTCATATGGATTAATTAATCATTCGTACAGTTCAATGAACGCAAACTGTCGTAGATTATTAAAGACACAAACGCCTCACTGCACGATAGATGCACCTTCAGTAAACCTCCTAATTCCTGCAGCACGAGGACTTTATGATTGTTTATGAGCGTCAAAAGTGGCTGATCTGTTCAGTGAAATATTAGACTGCGTGTCACCACATATCAAACGACTTAAACGATATAACTAAAGAAATGTCCACTGTGCTGAGCGAGAGCGCTTCTCTTCCTAAACTGAACAGCGCGTCATCGATGACGTAACCGTGCCCAGGCCCGAATGTAATGTGAGTGCGGGCCGTCGGGGGAGACAGGAGGGGGGACAAGCGTGCTTTGGCCCGGTTCAACGCAACTGTACATAGTGTGAGTACGCCCTTAGTGTCCCACCGGTGCCGATATACAGCCATATTGCACTGCTACGAGTGTGATATTGTGTTTTTACAACAGTTTGACGTCATAATAGTGTATGTAAAAAAGAAAATCAAAAACAGAGAGTCTAAAAACCCTTTTGTTCAAGGGGAAACTTCTTTCATTCAACTACTACATTCATTTACTTTCATTCACGTCACTTTAGAGCTAGTGTTTGAATGATTCTCTAGCGTAATGTCTAAAGTGACAACAAAACAGCTGATTTTTGCTCACATTTTAAGATTATAAGGCTGAACAGCATGAAATGCCATCAGTCTACAGAGATTTCCCAGTATTTCTCTGTTGCAATCGGGAGATCACAGTAATAAACCCCACAAACTCTACCAGATTACTGTTGTGTTTGCAAGAAGGTAAACCGCTAAACACATGCGGGCATTTCTTCTTTCTTTCTGTTTACCGAACTAGTCTGCACTAGCGAAAACAGGAGACGCATTAGAAACAAACAGATGGCCAACCAAAAAGTAATTGAGGGTTATACAAAGAGTGACCAACACAAAATACATACATTCCTAATATAAGAGTTTCATCTCACGCTCAGTACACTACAATTACTATGGTATAAATACAGCACTACAACATACAAAGAAAGAGATCGACTTAGAATGTAATTTGACTGTTCAATAATATTTTGATCAGCTGTAGTTAGAAATTACGCAGATTTTCTCCTCTAAGGGCTTATTATGCGGTCTCTGTTGCCATTCTTGTGGATGGACATCGTCAACTGTCTTTGCTCTGCTCAATGACAGGCTAATGGATGCCGATGTGTTGTTTCTCTGAAATTATAAATATTTAAAATAGGCACTATCCTTAATAATAAACTGCATAGTTGTAATCTAAACAACTACATCATCACCTAAAAAGCCTCAAAAGTACATTATGTGTCCAACAGTTGCAATATTTGTCAACTGTAGTGTGCTCTGCTTGTTGCTGTATATGTGGGCGGAGTAATACACAAGGGTGAAGAGGCTGTATGAGTGCTGATATTGCAGAATGTTACACGGCTATCAGCCAATCAGATTCAAGAACCAGACAGAACTGTTGTAGAAATATAAATAAATAAATAAATAAATAAAGACAAACTTATATACACACACAGAGAGTCTGGAAAGTGAGCTTCCTGTTGCATAATAAAAAATTTTTGTCGTATTGTTTATATAAACAAAACCTGTGTTCATACTGGATTTTCCAGCCTATATAAACAAAGTCATAAACATCCAGCACAAGTTCACATGTGAATTTTCATCCGCTACACAGATTATTATAATAATATTATACTATTATGCCAAAAGCTCACACCCAACCTGTCAGGAACATTGCCAGCCCTTAACGGATTAAAGGTAATAATGTTCAGTTTCTTACAAAGGAAAACATTTCACTTTATCTACCACCAGGAGCAACGGGCATTTATTTTAAATCACTTTACTTTGCCTGTATTATACGTTTAGTTTGACAGTAGAAAATGGCATCATTACACATGCTAAAAACCTTCATTACTTCTTCAATTCTTCTTCTGAAAAAAAAAAAAAAATGTCACCTACATCTTCTACTTTGAATATTTCATCTGAAATTGCATGAAAGTATGACTTCAAAACAACATTAGGGACTAAGTAACATTTTAGTAACATTACTAATTAATAGAGGTGTGAACCTACACTGGTCTCACGGTTACGATTATCATGCCATCGATTCGGTTCAATTCGATATCTCGGTGCATCACGGTGCATTGACGATGCTTTCCAAACCCAATTTTATATTTTCTTCACAGCACAGCAATTCTTGTATTAAAATGTATGAATATATTTATATTTATATACTATTTGTAATACAATTTTGTCCTTTAATGCAAACAGTCAGATATATGAACTGTACCTTTAAAAACTCAAGTACATGCACAGAGCAACCCGAGCATTTATAGCAAATAAACAAATATAAATATGCTGCTCGCCTTCTGAGCCTTGTCTGGCGATTTCTTTCTTACACCCCTTTGATTGGTCACGCGCTCAACATAAAGATCTGCGATTGGCTCTTACGCGCTGGCGCTCTGCACCGATGATAAACACTGATACACGGCAGCGCAGCGGCGATCACAGCTGATCCATGGCTAAGGATCCATGATAGACGCGGTGGGGGAAACTCTGCCGACACTCGCTCGAGTCTGTATCCAGAAGTAACACTGTAACAGCCGAGAGGAGATGAAAAGTCACGCCAGCAGGTCAAATGGGCCACAGTGAGAGAGAGAAAAGGAGTACTTTCATTTTCTCAATCACAGTGAAATAGGGGCTTCTGCTGTGTGTCAGTGAATCACTGTTCAGTAAACACACACGCAGTGAAATTGTGCACATTTTCTGATTTTTTTAAGTAGTTGAAATGTTTTAAATACTTGCGCTCGCCACACTCGCCATAGTAAGCTACAGAGACATAGCGGATATGAGATAAATGACGTCAGTCATAATAACCGGTTATGATTATTACTGAACCGATACCGAATTGTCCGCGTCTGCATCGCGGTGCACCGAAGAAACAATTAATTTTGACACCCCTAATAATTAATATTAAAAACATCACTAGAATACTTTTCTGAAATTATATTATTAAGGAGAAAGTCTGAATGTGTGAATATAAAACCATCGTTACCTCAATCCTGAAGGCGAGTAAAATAACAGCAAAGCTTATTTTTTGGGTGAACTCTTCCTTTAAGGTCACTGACCGCCAAGTCATTTAGGAACGAGCAAAATTACATAAAATGACTGCTAATTATGTTCCTAGAGCATTTAAACAGCGTTAGCTAACATCACCATTATCCACTTAAATTCTCCTCATTCTCCTTCCCCAAATCACTGTTATTCTGCATGCAAGGGAGAAATTAGCATGCCTTCAACTTGAGCACAATTGCACACGCTTGTTTTAGCATTACTCTATTTTGTTCACAACAAAACAATCATACTCAATGACAACAGAATGACTCCTACAACTCACACAAGCAAAAACAGCCATCAAAATCAACTCATTACTCCTCTAGACAACATAACTGGTCAAGACTGAGGTAAAGTTGGTTGTATATTTGCACATTAAGACATTCCCCTTAATAATATAACTTCAGAAAAACATTATTTGCAAATAGTGAAATCATATTAGCAGCCAACCAAAGCACAACATTGTTCACAGACAAATAAATAGTGCTAATGCTGTTCTGATGTCATACTTGCATGTAATTTTAGACCCAATATTCAGAGTACAAAGGAAAACAATACAGGGAGCATGTCGCTGAACGAACGTGTGAATGTAAAATCAATTTAACATCGACCTTGTCAAGTATGTGTAACTAAAACTCAGCTTATTTACAGTGAGTTAAAGTTGGTTTTATAATCACGCATTGATTCATTCAGTGGCAACTTGTGACCTGCTCCCTATAATGTTGACCATGGTACTTTGAATATTGGGCCAGAAATCAGATGCAAATATAACTTTAAAACCACATTAGCACTTTTTAATCGACTGTTTAATTCTAAATGCAGCGGACGCCCTTATAGCTGCAACCCAGTACTGGGAAAAACCCATACACACAGTCATACAGTACGACCAATTTAGTTGATCAATTCCCCTACAGAGCATGCATTTAGACTGTGGGGGAAACCGGAGCACCCGGAGGAAACTCACGCCAACACAGAGAGAACATGCAAACTCCACACAGAAACGCCAACTGACCCAGCCAAGGCTTGAACCAGCAACCTTCTTGCTGTGAGACGATCGTGCTACCCACTGAGCCATCGTGCCGCCAAGAAACATATTATTACTATTATTATTATTATTATTATTATTATTAAAGTTTAAGAGATTCAACAATGAAAAAGTTTCAGCAAGGAAAATATTAAATCTATAGGTATTGTCTTTAAGAACTTATTTTTGTGTATTAAAAATGTACAATGTAACACAATTCTTCGGCTTTCTTCCATTTATTCATCAGGGGTCACCACAGCGGAATGAACCGCCAACTTATTCAACATATGTTTTACACAGCGGATGCCCTTCCAGCTGCAATCCAGTACTGAGAAACCGGAGCACCCGGAGGAAACCCATGCAAACATAGTGAGAACACACAAACTCCACACAGAAACGACAACTGACCCAGCCAGGACTCGAACTAGAGACCTTTTTGCTGTGAGGTGACAGTGCTAACCACTGAGCCACCTAGTCACCACTGAGATGATGATTATTACCAGAAAAGTACAGAAATATATATTTTACAGACAAATATAAATCGCATAAGGATGATGAAAAAAAAATAATGTTACCCTAAATAGATTTAACGTGGGTGCAGTTATAGAATTATATTCAGACATTCAGACTTTCTCCTTAATAACAATTACAAAAAATATTATTTGCAAGCTATTTAAAAATAGGGAAATCATATAAGCAGCCAATAACTATGGAAGTACAACACTATTCGCGGTCAATTAGATAGTGCTAATATTATTTGAAGTCATACTTGTATGTGATTTCAGGGCGAATATTCAAAGCATGGTAAACAACATAAGAAGCAGGTCACAAGCTGTCATGTGCGAATATAAAACCAACTTTAATGCCACCTAAATCATACATGCTACTTTTTATCAAATGCAAAAAAAAAATAACATGAATAAATTGTAGAGAAAATACAATAACAAAAGTAAAGAGACAGAAAAAAACTATTACAAAGCCTCAATCATTAAGAAAAAGACGATTATTATTATTATTATTATTATTATTATATATTAATAATAATAAAATTTTGAGCGATTCAACATACAAAATGTCAGAAAGGAAAATATTAAATCTAGGTATTGTCTTTAGGAACTTATTTTTGTGTATTAAAAGTGTACAATGTAAAGAGATCGAGATAATGATCACTACCAGAAAACTACAGAAATAATAGATGTAAAGTTGGTTTTATATTGCCACATTCACTCAGTGACAGCTCCCTGTATTGTTTACAATAGTACTTTAAACATTCGGACTGAAATGATGTTGTTTTGAAGTCATACTTGCATACTAATTCCAATCGAATATTCAAAGTAACATGGTATCAGAAAAGACACAACAGCTTGTTTATGTTCATTAGATATAATGTAAATTAAGTTTTCAGTCAGTGATAGTCAGGGAATATAACAGTATTAGCTTAAAGCCTGCGCATGTCTTTCTCCGACTGAGCAAATGGAGCGCAGAGTGGGTTTCATCGAATACAGCGCTCATCTGATTGGCTGAAAGGTACAAGTCGCCTGCTGCTGCTGCCAGGAGAGTCTCAAAACACACACACACACACATCCAGGGGGAGTCGTACGTGAAAGAGGATTTTCACATTCTCATTCAGGATGAACTCGCGAATTTTAAACATTAAAAAGTTTTTGCACACTCTTTTACATTTGCAAATGGTGTTTTGCATTTGTGAAACGTATTTTATGAAAATGTATTTTAATTTTGTGCACGTGAATTGTTTTCGTGAATATAAATAAATATTTTACGCACGTGAATTTGGCTACTCATGTGTACATCGTGTCTTTTGCGTGAAGTACTTTTGAGTATTTTCTGATTCCATAAAGTAACATGGTAAACAATATAGAGACTTCTAAATGAACGAATGTGTGAATATAAAACCAACTTTACCTCTATAAAATTACCTTGCATTTGTTAATACTACACAAACATATTGGTGCACATTTTAGTTTCTCCTTAATAAAATCATTACAGAAAAGTATTATTTGCCAATTCTGAATAGGGGAATCACATCTGCAGCCAATGACTTTCAAAATACAACATTGTTCACAGTCAACTAAATTGTACTGATGTTTTTTGCAAATTCTAAATAGGAAAATCATTAAATAGAGGTAAAGTTGGTTTTATATTCGGATATTCAGACATTCTCCTTAATAATATAACTTCAGAAAAGTGTTAATTGCAAATTCTACACAGAGAAATCATATTAGCAGCCAATGACTATCAACGTACAGCATTATTCACAGTCAATTAGACAGTGTTAATGTTGTTTTGAAGTCACACTTGCATGCTAATTACGATCGAATATTCAAATTACATGATAAACAATATAGAGACTTCTAAATGAACGAATGTGTGAATATAAAACTAACTTTACCTCTATATATGATTTCACAACTTAGAATTTGCAATGAATACATTTCTGAAATTATATTATTAAATAGAAAGTCTGAATGTGCGAATATAAAACCAACTTTACCTCAATACTGAAATATATATTCTACAGACAACTATAAAACACATTTAAACGGACGATATAAAATACTGTTATCCTAAAGAGATTTAACGTGAGTGCAGTTACGTGAGTACATGCAACTAAAACCCAGCTTATTTACACAATACTGACACACACACACACACACACACACACACACACACACACACACACACACACACACACACACCCTTGTCAAACTTCATGAGACCATTTGAGCAACTAACCACTTCCTCATTGACAGTCTTCATAACTACTTGAAATCTGACAGAGCGAAAAACATTAAGACAAACAAACTCCAACGACAATGATTAACCGTCAAGCATCGGTTAACGTTTCCTGAACAGAGATTCAGCAGGACCGCGATTCCTGATATCCTCACGCTGGATATTCTCTGTATAATATACGAAACTAACTGTAATGAGAGGGAAGAGTTTGTCTCACCTGGGAGCTGCTGTAAAGTCAAGCTGAGAGTGAGGAACTTTAGGAAGTAGAGCTGAAAAACTTCGGCAACTGAACTCTGCTGTCTGACTGACTTCCGCCCCTTTAACACGCGCTGGGGGAAACTCACTCACTGCACCGCGTTCGCTGACGTCACCGCAGATGAACATATACACACACACACACACTCTCTCTCTCTCTCTCTCTCTCTCTCTCTCTCTCTCTCTCTCTCTCTCTCTCTCTCTCTCTCTCTCTCAATTCAATGCAATTGCTTTATATGCATGACAAATGTTACAAATGTATTGCCAAAGCATTTATAAAGTTTACATTACAAAGAAAATACATACATGTTTATATTAAACACAGTAAAATAATAATAATAATAATAATAATAATAATAATATTATATACAAATATTAAGATACAAATAAATCAGAATAAACTGTACATTTAACAATCAACATTTATGGATAAACAGTAATAATAAATAATAATAATAATAATAATAATAATAATAACAATAATAATAATAATAATAATAATAATAATAATAATAATAATAAAATAATAATAATAATAATAATAATAATAATAATAATAATAAAAAATAAAAATAATAATAACAATAATAATAATAAAAAAAATAATAATAATAATAACAATAATAATAATAACAACAATAATAATAAAAAATCAAAATAATAATAACAATAATAATAATAACAATAATAATAATAAAAATAATAATAATAATAATAATAATAACAATAATAATAATAACAATAATAATAATAACAATAATAATAATAAAAAATAAAAATAATAATAACAATAATAATAATAACAATAATAATAATAATAATAAAAAAAATAATAATAATAACAATAATAATAATAACAACAATAATAATAACAATATTAATAATAAAAATAATAACAATAATAATAATAATAATAATAATAATAATAATAATAACAATAATAATAATAATAACAATAATAATAATAACAATAATAATAATAACAACAATAATAATAACAATATTAATAATAAAAATAATAACAATAATAATAATAATAATAATAACAATAATAATAATAATAACAATAATAATAATAACAACAATAATAATAAAAAAATAATAACAACAATAATAATAATAATAATAATAACAATAATAATAATAACAATAATAATAATAACAACAATAATAATAAAAAAAATAATAATAACAATAATAATAATAATAATAATCAGTATATTTACAATGACTCGTGATTCATTTAATCTAGATTTTTGTTTTTTCTCTTTCTCTCCCTGTACGCTATGCTCTGTTGACTTTATTTATTTACATATAAATGCTGAAAACTTAAAACACACACACACACACACACACACACACACACACACACACACACACACACACACACTGTTTACTGTATTTGTATTTATTTATTTATTGCTGTTGATTGTACACTTCTTTGTGTTTCATCCATTTTCTTTTCGGCTCAGTCCCTTTATTAACCAGGGGTCGCCACAGTGGAATGAACCGCAACTTATCCACCATATGTTTTACGCAGCAGAGGCTCTTCTAGCTGTAACCAAACACTGGGAAACACCCATACACACTCATTCACACACATATACTACAGCCAATTTTAGCTTACCCAATTCCCCTATAGCGCATGTGTTTGGACAGTGGGGGAACCGGAGCACCCGGAGGAAACCCACACCAACATGGGGAGAACATGCAAACTCCACACAGAAACACCAACTGACCTAGCCGGGACTCGAACCAGTGACCTTCTTGCTGTGAGGTGATCGTGCTAACCACTGATTTTTACTATTTATTTTCAATAAAAAAAAATATTTGAAAGAGGGCGAATTTGAAAAGTGAATAATAAAAGTAAAATAAATAAATTGAAAGGTTCGAGTGCTGTCAAAAACTCCACTCTGGAACTAATCTAATAAAAATTGTCCAAAAATAGTGCACCCAAATAAATATCTTGGTGAAAAATATTAAATAAAAAATTAAAAGACAGAAGAAATCAAGAGAAACAAAAGTATATATAAAATTTTAGTAATAACTCATTTAAATTTAAATGCATCACCTTATTGACCTTGATCTTATTTGAATGAGTATAAAAATATAATATAATATAATATAATATAATATAATATAATATAACATAATATAATATAGGGTGTCATGGTGGCGCAGCGGGTAGCATGATCGCCTCACAGCAAGAAGGTCGCTGGTTCGAGCCTCGGTTGGGCCAGTTGACATTTCTATGTGGAGTTTGCATGTTCTCCCCATGTTGGCGTGGGTTTCCTCTGGGTGCTCCGGTTTTCCCCAACAGTCCAAACACATACGCTATTGGGGAATTGATGAACTAAACTGGCCAGAGTGTATAAGTGTGTTTGTGAATGAATGTGTTTGGGTGTTTCCCAGCACTGTGTAAAAACATTTGCTGAAATAGTTGGCAGTTCATTCCGCTGTGGCGACCCCTGATGAATAAAGGACTAAGCTAAAGGAAAATGAAATGATATAATATAATTGCATATAATATAATGTAACTGGGGCGATGCGGTGGCGCAGTAGGTAGTGCTGTCACCTCACAGCAAGAAGGTCGTTGGTTCGAGCCTCGGCTGGGTCACAGGCATTTCTGTGTGGAGTTTGCGTGTTCTCCCTGTGTTTGTGTGGGTTTCCTCCGGGTGCTCCTGTTTCCACCACAGTCCAAAGACATGTGGTACAGGTGAATTGGGGAAGCTAAAATTGTCAGTAGTGAATGTGTGTGAATAAGTGTGTATGGGTGTTTCCCAGCGATGGGTTGCAGCTTCATTCCGCTGTGGTGACCCCAGATTAATAAAGGGACTAAGCCGAAAAGAAAATGAATGAATGAATGAATAATATAACTGACATCAATGTTAAGGAGATCTGTAGGTGAAACTGAGGCAAAAGAATAAGGGTAAAGTGGAATTTATAAAACTGTTAGCTCAGTAATATTGTCTCATTTCATTTCTAAGAATATAAGCAAAACTCCTGAGTTTCCTGCAAAATGCATCACATTTATCTGTTTTAATGATTATTTTAACTAAATAACTAACTAACTCACTCACTCACTCACTCACTCACTCACTCACTAACTAACTAACTCAGCTCATGCCACTGTCACTCCCACAGAGATCACTTCCCCATCACAGCTCTTAAAAGAGTGAAAGTGCATGCCATAAATAGCAGCACATTCCTCTAGTTCATGGCAAGAAGAGCTAACTTGTTTGTGAACGAATAGATGTTGATTGCTGTCATGTGTTGTTTTCAACAGATAACATCTTTTCAGTGATCAGGTGAGGTCTGTTCTCCATCATTTTTTTCTGAGTGATGTGCTTTAACCCTAATTCAAATAGAGTAGTCAAATGCTGCCATCTACTGGATAAAGCAGTACAGACGAGACTGCAAACAGATACTTATGGGTCAAAGACGGAGGTTTTCCAATATCTAAAAAACAGGCACAGCGAGATTTTATCGAGATTAATATAGCCTAACACACACACTAAAATGTCATTAAGGGGTCAACTGGGTCAGTTGGCGTCTCTGTGTGGAGTTTGCATGTTCTCCCCGTGTAGGGTTGCCACCCGTCCTTTGAAATACGGAATCGTCCCGTATTTGAGAATTAAATTGCGCGTCCCGTTTTGAACCAATACGGGACGGGTTTTGTCCCGTATTTTTCATCAATTTTTAAAGTAGCTTTTCATGCAAATCAGTCCACACGCATTTTATGCAGATACCTCATTTCCTACTTTTGATTGGGTAATACTTGATGCCATCGTCAGTTTGATTGGTCTTTGTCCAGTGAGGAGGAGGAGGGCGTGTCTTTTAAGCAGAGTCTGTCAAGAGAGCAGCCTAATGGCAGAGGCTTCTCCGGGTAACCCCCCGCGTCTTAAAGTTTCAGAGTTTAAACGCAAGCGGCTGCAAAAGTACCGCAGAGAATGGGAGTAAACAAAAACCTGGCTGCAGAGGGGTAGACATTGTTATCAAGCCAACTTCACGATTTGTCGGAGAGCGTTCTCTTTGGCTCATGCGGGACGTGCGACTACATGCTTCCGGAGAGCAGCATTCCCGCAATGACAGGGCTCACAAAAATCAATGCCGTCAGACACAGACAGTACTTCGTACCCCAAGTCTCTCCCGAAGCAGACATGGTAATGACAGTGACCCAGTATGTGGAAATCTTTTTTTTTTTTTTTTTTTTGTAATTTACTGTTTATTATATGAAATAAATAACAGTCTGTGAAAATAATAAAAATATATTTAATATTAACTGAGTAAAACCATATCAACAACTGAAATCACAGTGAAATGAATGGCTACAATCAAACTTTCTCACAGAATTAGATTTGGCCTGGTTTTCACACACTGGGTCACAAATTGTCATTTGTAAAAATTCTGTAAATACAATGTAGGCCTAAGTGGATCACGGTTCAATGTAATATTATGATTTGTTTGTTAAAGTTGAGTCAGGCACATAAGCATTAATTTATTACTTGAAACATTACATTTATTACATTAATAAACAACATAATGCCCATGTAAGGAAAATAAACTAATAAATTGCAATTTCCATATTTTTAAATTAGAAATAGGCTATTTGTAAACTTTACTAGCTAATGTTTGTAGCTAGTTTATGTATGTGCTGTTTCCATGTTTGGATATGTGTTACTACAAATAATGACAAATATTTTAGCCAAAATCTGTTATCAATACCACCCTTTAAAATTAGGTTGATTAGTATTTTCTCCTCTAGGTTACAGCAGCTGAGTTAACGCAGGTGTACCACAGTATTACACATAACATCAGCTATAACTGTGCTGCAGAGTTGTAAAAGAGAAAGACTGACTGCATCTGATCTGTTTACACAGATTTCAATAAAAGACAGTTTATTTTAATGTCCAAGTGTTGATACTTTCCTGAAAACATTTTAAGTTGCAATTTACCACCACTGGCATGCTATTGGGCCTGTCATTGGGGATGTGGCCCCCGCTGGAGTATGCGTCCCTTATTTTTTTGTATTAAAAGTGGTAACCCTATCCCCGTGTTAGTGTGGGTTTCCTCCGGGTGCTCCGGTTTCCCCCACAGTCCAACCACATGCGCTATAGAGGAACTGATGAACTAAATTGACCGTAGTGTATGAGTGTGTGTGTTTGAATGAGTGTGAATGAGTGTTTCCCAGTATTGGCTTGCAGCTGGAAGGGCATCCGCTGTGCAAAACATATGCTGGATAAGTTGGCGGTTCATTCCTCTGTGGCGACCGCTGATGAATAAAAGAACTAAGCTAAAGGAAAATGAATGAAACCTATAGGCTAGTTACTTAACAAAGCTCATGTCTGAGCATCTACTTCATTCAGTCAGTCGCCACATTACTAAACACACTCACCCTATGTTTGTTGACAGCCTCACTGACGACAAGCCTACAATGTTGAGGAAGTTTGACTCGTCCATGTACTAAACAGACTGTACATAGTTCTGAAATGTTGCAATAAGAAGATCTGCTGAGCTCTTCAAGCAACAAAGATTTTATGGTTGGGATATCACCTCCACCTTTTTTGAGCCAGGAAAAACCATGGATAGATTTGATGGAAATGGATATAGTATGTAATTGCAACAGCAATTAAGTAGCCGATAATGAACAAACCAAAGACCAAAGACTATAGATTTTAGCCTAGGATTACAGGAATCTTTTTGGATTTTCCAAATTGGTCTTAGACAACCACATCTTGGCTGAAATTGCACAGTGTTAGTGAGGCTGATACTGAGATAACCAGCATTAGATAGTATGATTAAATTAGACAGCATGATTATTGCACAGCTGTGCCTTAGAGTGTACTCACACTATGCTATTTGAACCGTGCACGTTTCCCAGTTCGTTTGACAAGTGTGAGTGCTCTGAACTGGGCCCAGGCATGGTTCAGATGGCCGGCCATGGCCCAGTTGGAAGAGGTGTGCCAGAGCTCAGTTTGGTTGGGCTTTGGCACTGTATGCTTGTAGTGTAAGCATACAGTACATCAGTACATACATGTAAGCTTGGAGTGCAAAGCATGACTGAGCCTGAAACTGAAGACGCGACCTCACTATTAAGAGACTGTTTCATATGGATTTATTAATCGTTCTTACTTTTCGATCAATGCAAACCGTCATAGTTTATTACAGATACAAACTATGGTGGCCGGGAAGTGCAAAACATCATTACAACGAGTCTACAACTATAAAAATCATGGATCGTGTTGTCGTTGTTGGTGAACGCGGTAAATTCGTGTTGTGGATTACATAGCGTAAATAAAGTCTATGGTGACCGAACATGGACTGCGGTCGAGGTTTGTTTTGTCCGTTTTGTGGCAAACACATGAGCAGCGTAGCGTGATTTTGCTTTATGTGTGGTCGGTGTTTGGAGTTTCTAAAGGATAAGGACCAGACGGAAACACCAGACATACTGCATCAATGTGTTCAATATTTAACGAGGGCCACTCGTACGCTGTAATCGTGGACATGTCAAGTCTACATCTGCTTGAGGACTCTTAAAAGTAAACTGAGCTGGTGTTACAGTTTAACTGGTGTCCGTGTTAACTGGTGCCCCTTTCCAGATGTAAACTATTCACGTTTGCAGATTTGTCACTTTTTCACAGTAGCAAAACATGCCCACACCAAATTAATATTCTTATTACTTGGTGTCAGTGTCATTGTAAACGTTACTGGTTTTAATATTTGTGTGGCAGAACAGTATATAACTAAAATTAATGTAAAGGCATAATTATAATTTACATGTCATCAACAGGATTCGAACCCAAGTCAAAAGGTTCAAAACCCAAGTTTTAAATTTCAGCATGGTTTATGTCCGTTCAACACACCTCCTTTTCAGATTAGCCTGCTCATGGTTGCACAAATAAGCGCAAATGCATTTGCTATTTAAGCCAATATGATACTTGCGGCAGGCTAAAGCTATCAAAAAACATCTGCATCACACCATTGATATGACAGGGCCCCAAATGTTCTATAGGTCACCCTTATAAGCACTAAAACCTCAGTTTATACAAATAAGATCAATGGTTTGATGATGACAGGTAAATTTAGACTGACGCTTAATCAATTGCTGCATTCTGTGATCAACATTGATTGATGATTCAGAGAAAACAAGAAGCTGTGAGGCCGTTCGGTTGACTTCACTTTTACATCGAAAAATTGATAAAGGATTAACAGTGTACATAAGCACAGTTGGGAAATATGTATGAAGTCATTTAAAGATAGATTTAAATAGAGTTGATAATTTAAGAATGCAATGCTAGGGTCAGGATAAACAGAATGGAAAGGGAAATGAGCAGGTAGATGAGCTATATTTTGGCAGTGGTGTATTTGCTGTCAATTCTTTAGTTGTTGGGTTTATTAGTGACAGGATTTGTTCACCATACAACCTTAATTGGACAGGTATACTTCGGACTCCGAGTACATAAGGGCAGGCTCGCAGTCTGATGTCATCGATGGAGAGGTACACTTTCCTCCTAGGCTCCTTTGACAGTGCACTTCCCATTGCAGGTGGTGATGAGGAGCATTTCATAACCTCCCCCTTTCTCTAAAAAATCAAATCAAATCAAATCACTTTTATTGTCACATCATCAGCAGCACGTGTGCTATGATGAGTGAAAAGCTTAGGTGCTGGCTCCAGACAGTGCAAAATACAGACAGTGTAAATACAACGACAGTGCAAAATACAGACAGTGCAAAAATACAGACAGTGCAATATACAGACAGTGCAAAAATACAGACAGTGCAGGATACAGACAGTGCAAAAATACAGACAGTGCAGGATACAGACAGTGCAAAATACAGACAGTGCAGTATACAACAACATACTCACAAAAAAACAAGGCAATGTAAAATTGGCAATGTTGACAGCGATACGTAGGCAGTATTGTTTTAAGTATGGATTGGTTAAAGTGCAGTGCATGCTACATCTTGACGGTGTGCAGTGCGGGGTATGGAAGAGTTTGTGTGGGGTGTGTTAAGTGTTCATCAGCCTGATAGTCTGAGGGAAGAAACTTTCCTTCAGTCGGCTGGTGCGTGACCGGATGCTGCGGAACCTTCTGCCTGAGGGTAGCAGAGAGAAAAGTCTATGGCTTGGGTGGCTGGAGTCGCTGATGATTCTCTTGGCTTTCCTCATGCACCTCCTGGTATAGATGTCCTGGAGGGAGGGAAGCTCACCTCCTACTACACGTCCAGCAGTTCGCACGATCCTTTGTAGACCTTTGCGATTGCTGCTGGTGCTGCTTCCGTACCAGGTGGTGATGCAGCCAGTGAGGATGCTCTCCACAGTGCAGGTGTAGAATGAGCGGAGGATGTGGGGGCTCATTCCAAACCTCCTGAGACGCCTGAGGAAGAAGAGACGTTGTTGTGCCTTCCTCAGCACTGCGTCTGTGTGGGCAGTCCATGTCAGATCCTCAGCGATGTGTACTCCAAGAAACTTGAAAGTGCTGACTCTCTCCACTGGTGTCCCGTTGATGGTGATGGGAGTGTGTTCTCTCTTCTCTCTCCTGAAATCCACCACCAGCTCCTTGGTTTTGCTGATGTTGAGTGAGAGGTGGTTTTCCTGACACCACTGCGTCAGAGCGTGCACCTCCTCTCTGTAGGCCGTCTCATCATTATCGGTGATTAGGCCCACCACCGTTGTGTCATCAGCAAATTTAACGATGACATTGGAGCTGTGTTTGGATGTACAGTCATGTGTGTACAGGGAGTACAGGAGTGGGCTGAGAACACAGCCCTGTGGAGCACCAGTGTTGAGGATCAGTGTGGATGAGGTGATGTTGTTCATTCTGACCACCTGGCGTCTGCTTGACAGGAAGTCCAGGATCCAGTTGCACAGAGAGCTGTGTAGGCCCAGAGCCTGGAGCTTCACCACCAGCTTGGCAGGCACTATGGTGTTGAATGCTGAGCTGTAGTCCACAAACAGCATTCTCACATATGTGTTTTTGTTTTCCAGGTGAGACAGAGCAGTGTGCAAGGTGAAAGCAATAGCATCATCTGTGGAGCGGTTGTTTCTGTATGCAAATTGCAGAGGGTCAGTGTTAGCGGGCAGTACAGAGCAGATGTGGTTTTTAATCAGCTTCTCAAAGCACTTGCTGAAGATGGGTGTCAGTGCAACCGGACGCCAGTCATTCAAGCATGTGGTTTTAGCTGATTTCGGTATTGGCACAATAGTAGCCGTCTTAAAGCATGTAGGAACCACAGACCGAGAGAGCGAGAGGTTAAAGATGTCCGTGAAAACCCCCGCTAGCTGGTGTGCGCATGCTTTAAGTACACGTCCAGGGATGCCATCTGGGCCCGTAGCTTTTCGGATGTTCACGCGACGGAAAGATCTCGTTACATTCGCTACAGAAACGGAGAGTGTGCTGGCGGTTTCTGTGTCGGCCGCGGGAGCGCGCTGCGTGTGTGCGCTGTCCTGGGCTTCAGAGCGGGCGCGTTGTGTATGTGCGCTGTCCTGGGCTTCAGAGCGGGCGCGTTGTGTATGTGCGCTGTCCTGGGCTTCAGAGCGGGCGCGTTGTGTATGTGCGCTGTCCTGGGCTTCAGAGCGGGCGCGCTGTGTATGTGCGCTGTCCTGGGCTTCAAAGCGGGCGTAGAACGAGTTGAGTTCGTCCGGGAGAGACGCAGCAATGTTCACAGTGGCGGATTTATTACTTTTAAAGTCCGTGATGTAATTAAGACCCTGCCACATGCTCCTTGCATTATCGGTGTTAAATTGACCCTCTACCTTGTCTTTGTATTGACGTTTTGCTGCTTTGATCGTTTTCCTGAGGTTGTAGTTTGCTTGTTTTAGTTCCTCAGCATTTCTGGATTTATAGGCGGAAGTTCGCACTGATAGGGCTGTTCGAACTTCGCGATTGATCCATGGTTTTTGGTTAGGGTAGATACGGACAGTTTTTGTTGGAACTACGTCTTCTATGCACTTTCTGATGAAGCACGTAACTGTATCTGAGTACACTTCGATGTCGTCATCAGAAGCTGCCCGGAACATCTCCCAGTCAACGTCATCAAAACAGTCTTGAAGTATGGAATCCGATTGGTCTGACCAGCTCTGAAACGTCCTGAGGGTGGGAGGTTCCCGTTTCAGTTTCTGCCTGTAAGCAGGCAAGAGCAGAACAGAAGAGTGATCTGATTTGCCAAATGGTGGGCGGGGGAGGGATTTGTAAGCATCCCGGAACGGAGAGTAGCAGTGGTCCAAAATACGATCCCCACGCGTGTTTGTGGTGATATGTTGAAAGTATTTTGGAGCGATTTTCCTGAGATTGGCGTTGTTAAAGTCCCCTGTAACAATAAACGCTGCCTCCGGGTGTGCGGTTTCCTGCTCGTTTATGCTCCCATACAGTACCCTGAGCGCCTGCTCTGTGTTGGCTTGAGGGGGGATGTAAACAGCCGTAATAATCACCGATGTGAATTCCCTTGGTAGCCAGTATGGTCGACACCGAAGCATAAGGTATTCCAGATCAGGAGAACAAAATGATCTAACTGAGTGTATGTTTCTCTCATCACACCATAAGTTGTTAATAAAGAAACAAACACCTCCTCCTTTGCTTTTCCCTGTGAGTTCCTTCGTTCTATCCGCGCGGTGCACGGAGAACCCCGAAAGTTCAGCAGCTGTGTCTGGTACCTCCGCAGATAGCCAGGTTTCTGTAAGACAGATAATGCAGCAGTTTCTTGTTTCCCGTTGGAAGGAAATGCGCGCCCGTAGCTCGCAAAGTTTGTTGTCCAGTGACTGAACGTTAGCCAGCAGAATGGTGGGGAGGGGAGGTCGAAGTCCACGGCGTCGTAGTCTGACCAGAACGCCGGCTCTTTTCCCTCTTTTCCGGCTTCGTTTACGGCGCCGTGTCGGTTGTGTGGTCCAGACAAAGGGCTCTGTTGTTGTGTTTGTAAACAGAGCGTCGTTGAGGAACTCAAAGTCCGGTCTTCGGTGTGCGACGAGGGAGCCAATTTCCCGAAGTGTGTGTTTGTCGTAGGCAATAAGAGTGTGTACATCCAGCACGAAAAACAACAAAAATACAAGAAAAACATACAAAACGCAACGAAGTTTGCTGGGAGCTCGCAACACGGCAGCCATGCTCGGCGCCATCTTGTGACTCTACTGAATATCTTGAATCTTCCTCATGGGACAGAAAGACCCTCAGATTGAGGATGGCACCTGGAGGAGAGATCAAGATTATGGAATGCTTGTTGCAACATACTTTGGGTTACCTGCCAATAAAACTAGGTGAATCTATGTATAACTTCAAAGGTAATACTTTGTATGCAGGGAGATCCTGGTCCATGATGAAACCCACCCCTAGATGTGAGTAATAATAATAAGAGGTAGTGGACAGAGTTTGCCAAATGACAGATGATGAGGAACCTTGGACACCCCAAATTCCTGGTATCCCTGTGCGAATAATGCTGAACATTGTTTGCTATACCTAGCCACCAGACATGACATTGTAGCAGAAAAAAGATACAGTAGTTTGTACCTGTGTGTCTAATGCCCAAAAAGGAATGTAGGGAGTAGACAAACCAAACTCGCTGCCCAGCCGTGTCCTCTGTACCCCACAGATATGCATTCAGACCTCCCATTATTGTTACCATCAACAATAAGTATTGTCTCACTTGTATTCATTTTTGCTGGCCAGCACTCATTAGTCCAGTGTCTCTACACTTGCTTTTTTCATGACTTGAGTGCTTGCAGGCCCAACAATCTCACCGCTTGCTGTTGCTGAGGTCTTGGTGAATACTGCTCCCACCTCACTCTCATGCATCTCAGTGCCCTCATACTTTAGCGTTGTGGATACTGTGGGCCTTTCTCTGTCAACTGCTCTGCCTAAACTAGGGGTTGCCTTTCAGATTGTACTGCTTCAGAGTCAATTCCATGACTCTACTCTAGAGTCTGTTCCGATACATGACTTTACTCCAGAGCCTGTTCTAGTTCGTGACTACGCTCCAGAGCCTGCTCCAGTTCATGACTCTCCAGAGCCTGTTCCAGTCTATGACTCTTCTTCATAGCCTGTTCCAATCTTTGACTCTACTCCAGAGCCTGCTCCAGTTCATGACTCTTCTCCAGTGCCTATTTCAATGTTTGACTCTACTCCAAAGACTGTTTCAGTCCATGACTCTACTCCAGACCCCATTCCAGTCCATGACTCTACTCTGGAGCCTGTTCCAGTCCATGACTCTCCCAGAGATTGTTCCAGTCCATGACTCTACTCCAGAGCATGTTCCAGCCTTATGCTTTGCTCACACCAGATGTGGAACACGTTAATAAATTGCACTATGCCAGCATAAATAGACGAGTGAACATTTTGAGTTTATTCGCTTCATTCTCGCATCAAATTCACATAACAATAGACCACATTTACTTCACAACACTTCACATGGGCAGGGCTTCTGTCTGCCCAGTGACTCTAGATTCGTTGCTAAATGGCTAACATGCATTTTCTTAAGAGAGAGTAGCTATGCTTTATGTGCTTTAGGAAGGCTGAGAAACAACATATTTTCGTTTGGTGCCGACTCCACTAGATCCTTTCAGAGGTGCACCCAGCTCTGTGAGTTCATCAACTCCTCCAGAAACTGTACCTGGATGATGGAGGATTTCAGCCGTGCTTCCTACTGAGCCAAGCCCAGCTTGATGAACTGTTGTCCAGTGCTGGCAAGAGACTTTTCCCTCGGGACACCAACAACAGGCGCTACATCATAATCACTCCCTTACAAGAGCAAGCTCATGATTGGTTAACTCGGCGTGAATGTCCGCTGAAGTTCAGATTTTCCAACTCAAGCGATTCGTGAGAAATGCACAAAATGCTCAACTCGCGCTGCTTTATTTGTGTGAATCTCGTCATTCACACAAAATGCACGGCATGATGTCTTTTCACGTCTTTGCATTGACTTAACATGTAAATCACTCGTGCTTGACACTTCATCCCCATCGGGTGTGAACGCAGCATAAGACTCTTCCCAAGCCCGTTCTAGTCTACGCCTCTACTCCAGAGCCTGTTCCAGTTCACGCCTCTACTCCAGAGCCTGTTCCAGTCCACGACTCTACTCCAGAGCCTGTTCCAGTCCACGCCTCTACTTCAGAGCCTGTTCCAGTCCACGACTCTACTTCAGAGCCTGTTCCAGTCCACGACTCTACTTCAGAGCCTGTTCCAGTCCACGACTCTACTTCAGAGCCTGTTCCAGTCCACGACTCTACTTCAGAGCCTGTTCCAGTCCACGCCTCTACTCCAGAGCCTGTTCCAATCCACGCCTCTACTCCAGAGCCTGTTCCAGTCCATGACTGTGCTCCGGAGCCCGTTCTAATCTATTACTCTACTCCAGAGCCTGTTTCAGTCCATGACTCTATTCCAGAGCCTGTTCTGCTCTGGAGCCAGTGCTTTGCCTGCTTTGCCAGCTCTACCCCCTTCACTCCCCTGCCAGCTCCCCTAGCTTTGCCTACGCTTCCTGTTCCACCTGCTACATCTTAGCTCTGAATTTCTGTATTTGCTCCTGACCTGCTGGCTCAGCTTTGGCTGCATTCTTGATCTCTTTGCTCCCGTCCTGTTCTTCCCTGTGGACTTAGCCCCTTATCCTTCCTCTTTCTATGTTTCTGCTACACCTGCTTCCTGAACCGTTTGTTTGAAACCTCTAAAAGCCAGTGCTTTCAGGGGTGGGGAGATTATATCACAGTCTTGATTGTCTTGTCCCTGTTGTTTGTTCACCTCTCTTTGTTGCCTGAGTCACTCCCTTAATTGTTGCTACGATTTTTAATTATCAACACCAGTGTTTTCCATACTTGTTCCTGGAGGCACACCAGCACTACACATTTCAAACTATTCTTAATCAAACACCTGAATCAACTCACCAGAACATTGGAAGAGACTCTAAAACAGGGACGCCCAAACTCAGTCCTGGAGGGCTGGTGACCTGCAGAGTTTAGCTCCAACTTGTTTCAACACACCTGGCAGGATGTTTCTAGTATACCATGCAAGACAGCGGTGTCCAAACTCAGTCCTGGAAGGCCAGTGTCCTGCAGATATTAGCTCCAACTTGCCTCAACACACCTGCAAGGATGTTTCTAGAAAGCCTTGTAGGAGCTTGATTAGCTAGCCCAGGTGTGTCTGATTGGGGTTGGAACTGAACTTTGCAGGACACCGGCCCTCCAGGACTGAGTTTGGGCACCCCTGTTGTAAGAGCTTCATGAGCTACTTCAGGTGTGTCTAATTGGGGTTGGAGCTAAACTCTCTAGGACACTGGCCCTCCAGGACCGAGTTTGGGCACCCCTGGTCTAAAACCTGATATTAATGGATCAGATAAGGGGGATATTGAATAGGGTTGGGAAACACTGATCTACACTCATTGCTATTCAGTTAGTCCGTTAATTTGTCTTTTTGTTCAGTCTTATGTCATTCATTCATTTTATTTTCGACTTAGTCCCTTTATTAATCTGGGGTCGCCACAGCGGAATGAACCGCCAACTTATCCAGCACATGTTTTACGCAGCGGATGCCCTTCCAGCAGCAACCCATCTCTAGGAAACATCCATACACACTCATTCACACACATACACTACGGACAATTTAGCCTGCCCAATTCACCTGTACTGCATGTCTTTGGGCTGTGGGGAAAACCGGAGCACCCGGAGAAACCCACGCGAACGCAGGGAGAACATGCAAATTCCACACTGAAACGCTAATTGACCCAGCGGAGGCTTAAACCAGCGACCTTCTTGCTGTGAGGCGACAGCACTACCTACTGCGCCACTGCGTCACCCATGTCATTCATTGATATATTATTTTTTTTTATTTCACGTTGCATCTTATATTGTTAAATGAATGATTAGTAAATTATTTAGAGTAAAGATATAAAGATTGCACTTTACACAGCAATACAACAGCCAAAGACAAGTGTTAAACTTATCCTTAAATTTATGTAAAGGTTGGATCTCTCCTTACCTGAGTCTCTCAAATTCTAGCAGAAACAAATGCTCCAAGATTCTGATGAATGAGAAATGATCCTGGAAATGATGCTGGTAAGTAGCAGTCACATTCATAAACAAAGTCATAAATTAAATTAATTTAATCTCAGTCAGTCCAATGCAGTGTTAAACTGTGCTGGGAACAATAAATCTCCAGAGCCTTGTATTTTCAACCTCAACAATAACTTTGTTGTATTTTCAACTTCAAAATTCATTTGAGCAATAATGATTACACAGAACAAGTGGGAATGTGCACAACACTTGGCCTGTTCCCTGTACATTTTCATTACAAAAACTGCCACTGAACATAACATATAAGTATTATACCGTTTTGGTCGCTCAACCTGTGGTCTGTGTGAGTCCTAATGCCCCAGTAAAAGTGAAGGGGACACTATACTGTCAGTGGGTGCCGTCTTTTGGATGAGATGTTAAACCGAGGTCCTGACTCTCTGTGGTCATTAAAAATCCCAGGGCACTTCTTATAAAGAGTAGGGGTGTAACCCCTGTGTTCTGGCCAAATACCCTCCATGGGCTCTTAACCATCAGGGCCTCCCAATCATCCTCAACCACCAAACTGACTGTATCACTGACTCTTCACTCCACCAATAGCTGGTGTGTGGTAAGCGCACTGGCACCGTTGTCCTGTGGCTGCTGTCGCATCATCCAAGTGGATGCTGCACACTAGTGGTGGTGTGGAGAGACTCCCCTCATGATTGTAAAGCGATTTGGGTGTATGGCCATACACAATAAATGCGCTATATAAAAATATACACATTACACAAATAAAATATACACATTACATTCTCAGAACATTAAAAGGATGCATTAGCATGCATTAAAATGATGTTTTTGAAACATTTTTCTAACAGTGATAGATGCATGTTTTTAAAGCAATGTTCTCATAATGCTGATAAAAAATGTTCTAAAAGCATTAACCGAATGTGGATGGAACGTTTTAATAACGTTCTAAATAACGTTTTGGGGAATTTATTATAACATGAGACTGAAATGTTTTGAAAACATTCGAATAATGTTAATATATAGTATACACAACTGGAAGTTTTAAACCAAATGATATAAATTATTATAAATTATTAATTATTATAAGTTGTTAGCTGGGAAATTGGATGATAATAAATATTCAGGCCACACACTTGTTATATACATATATTTTACACAAATACATATCAATTCTTTTCCCCCACTCAGATATTCTATCATTGCTTCTACAAAATAGGATCTGCTAACAACTATTTACAGGTGCAACATGATTAAGTGCAAGTACACCAGGATTGTTTTGGTTATGATACAGCTCACACAAAAGATGCTGGAGAAACATACAAACAAAAGATGTGTGCAGTACAAAACTGAGACACAAAACAGAGCAAATAAACATTTCTGGAGAGACGCTTCATAAGGAATCATCCTGTCAATCTGCTTAATCTTTTATGCCTGCGTGAAATGTTTGACTTTCAAAATAAGTTACAATTTAACTAAAATATTTGGGTCAAAGTATCCATTAACACAGAACATTGTTTTCTTTTTCAATTTGGGGAAAATAAAGCAAAGCACTTAGGCTAGACTTAGTAGTTTTTCAAATTAATCCACAAAATAAATAATAAATAAATCAACATTAAACTTAACCAAGCTAGATGTTATTTTATCTGCTTTGAAACAACATGTTTGGCATAAAGTGTGATAGAACTAAAGGTGCCTATTATGATGCACTCTCAAAAATAAAGGTACAGGAGCGATCACTGGGGTGGTACCTTTTCAAAAAGCACACATGTGTAACCAAAGAGTCCATATTGGTACCTCAGAGGTGTCTTTTAGTTCCAAAATCTACCCAAATGTTACCTTTGAGGTACCAATATGGACAATTTAGGTACAAACATGTAGCTTTGGAAAAGGTACTGCCCCAGTGACAGTTCCTGTACCCTTATTTCTGAGAGTGTGGGATCCCCTATAATAATGAATAATGTAAGTGCAAGTGTATATTCCACAGCTTATATGCAGCTTTTGAAAAACAATTTTTGGACCCTATGATTCATTACTTAACAATTTGGTCATAAAAATGAGATTTACTGACATAACGAATGTTATGGAATTTGACAAATTAAAATAAAATGATATGGGTAAGATTCCCATGTCTGTCACCACTAAATGGCAAAAACACGAGGTTTGCATTTTCGGTGTGTTTTTAATTCAATACATTTAATTAGAAGATAGTATTTTCTTTTCCTTTTTAACAATTAAAGAGAACGAAACAACGTAACCCTCGTTCCCCGAGGGAGGAATGGAAATGCTATGTGGAAAAACTTCCACTATGGGGATTCCGTTAGAAAGCCAATCCTTCTGAAGAGTAATAAAACGGGCCAATAAAATGCCAATGAATTGGCGGCGTCAGCATACGCAGCTGGCAGCAATCACATTCCGCTGTGAATAAAGATGCCAGCCAGGTGACGCTAAGTATACGCTTATTTCACGCGACCGCCATTTTAGAACACGAAAGCGAGGTTGCGGTGGGAAGAAAGCCTGAAGTATAGGATCAGCACTGTAAACATTGCAACAACATGCTGTGTGCTATAAACCTCCAGCTGTTGCTGTGACTTCAAAATTCAGAAATGGTGTAAACATCACTTTAATATCATTCCGTTCAGTTTCATTTAAACAATTAAAAGCATATTAGGCGTCAAACAACATCACAATCTCTTTAAGAGTGATACGCTTAAGTGTCCTCCTAAACTTCAGTCCAGGGCAGCAGGTAAACACTGTGGGGACGCTTCCCTGCTTCAGCCTATGTAACCCGGTGAGTGATAAAACACTGCAGTCCTCTGTAGCACATCTTCGTGTTGTCTTTAACAGTGTTGTCCCGGTACTGAAGTTTTAAAAACGTCAATTTCCCGCTAACATTTACGCGCCGCTGAGCGCGCTCACAAAACACCGCTGATTTGCCGTAGTGTTCACCAGTGCTCAACAGAATGACTGTGAAGGTTATCAGCTTCCTGCTCTTCACAGATTGAAAACACACATAGACGGATATTGGAGCATTTTAAAGCCGTGAAGATCAGTCGTTTCATCAGCGGGCGCTCGTCTGTGTTTGCACTCAGTAAACAGCGGTGAGGTGAACTGATGACCTTCACAGCCAATCAGAGTGATTTCTGTTGAGCACGTGAACACAATGGCCAATCAGCGCTGTTTAAGATCTCCATGAACAGTGTCTTAAATGTTAACGAGAAATTGGCGTTTTTTTATATTTCATTACGGAAATTTTGTATCGTGACTAGTCTAATATAGTTAAAGACTCAGTTCATTAACTTGAGTTTGATGAATGGCATCTAAAATGTGTGTTTGGGAAAGAAAACGTTAGCTAAGTAGTGCCATTTCCCTTAACTTAGCTAAAAATGAGGTCAAATATCCTTTTTTATTTTCACTATTCATTCAGAACGGACCTTCGGGTCACTCGGAAGGCGCTGAAATCATATATTTGTGTCACTTTCTCTTTGCTGATAAGATATACAGCCAGGTACACAACATTCCTGTGTGATTCAGTCTATACTTCCAGGTTTCTTCCCACCGCAGCCTCGATTTCGCTGTTAATAATGGCAGCCGCATGAAATCGGTCTATCTTTACTAGCTGAGGAGCTGAACTACATCTGTCAGCTTAGGCGCAACCGCTGTGGCGAAGGAACAAAGCATTTCAGTTTCCCCCCTCGAGGAATGAGAGTTAGGTAGTAATCGTTTCGTTCCCCAGCGGGAGGGGAACTTCAATGCTATGTGCAAAACTTCCACTATGGTGAAATGTATAAAAAACGCCACAGTGATTGAACCTTACCACATCGCTGGTGAGAGATTTGCCAGGCTCCAGCGTCAGCGCACCATCATCACCAGAGATGTAGCCCTCCAATGTGTCCCCTGGCCCTAACTTACCTTACTTACCTGTGAAATACTAAAAGGCTTACACCTAGTTAAGTTTTAGGGTTTTTAAAATACAACAGTACGTTGGGAAAGCGTGCCAGTCCCGAATGAGGAGGACGCTGCAGAGGCCACCTGCTGCCCAAATGGGAAGACCTGGTGGCATGAAAACATATGAACTAACCCTGAAGGAGGGAGGGAAGACATGGGCCTGCCTGAAGAGGGAACTATACCGTGGCTGAGTGAAGCATATGGGATCGCCAGTGGGATCCGCACATAGCAGGCACCTATACCCAGAACGCGGGCAGACCGAGCGGGCATGCAAACAACGTAAGGGGCCAATGCCTGCGCCAGCCATAGCAAGCAAAACAGAAGCAGCCTGGCCTGCAGCAGTGTAAGCTCTGGCCCTGAGGGATGCAGACAACCTACATGCTTTGGACAGGAGCTGAGGCTAACCACACCAGGAAGGGGCACCACACGGGAAAGATTGACCTCGCTAGCACGCTCGACCTGGGGATTTGCCTCGTACCTCCTGGCTGCTCCATCATCGAGTAAGGTAAGTGCGGAGTGCACGCAGAGCAGGCAGAAAACAATGCCCTCAGCGCTGCGTGAACTTACTGTGCACCTCCGGGAAAAAGGGGACATTGGGCTTAGAGGGTTTCCCCTTCTTATCCTCCACATCACACCCATCTAATCAGTCCGGCAGCGGAGCAGGGGGACAAACCATCCCCAGCTCTCTGCCAAAGCAGCCCGGGTTAGCATGGCCATCATATCAGATTCCATATTCGGAGTCTCGCTTACCACCCCTGAGGAAGGAAACCGGTCCAAATTGTCATCGGAAAATGACAGCCCACCCTCCGGTGCAGCGATGGACAGCAGATTGACCCCCACTGTAACCCTCAGATCTGCCCGAGTGCCTCAGATCTACTTGTGGGGAACAAAAAGAGTGGAAAAAAAATAGGACCCTAATATATTTTTGGTTAAATAATTTATGATTTACATGAATTAGACATGGGCAGCGCGGTGGTGCAGTGGGTAGCACTGTCACCTCACAGCAAGAAGGTCCCTGGTTCGAGCATCGGCTGGGTCAGTTGGCATTTCTGTGTGGAGTTTGCATGTTCTCCCAGTGTTGGCGTGGGTTTCCTCCGGGTGCTCCGGTTTCCCCTGCAAGTCTAGAGATATGGGCTATAGGTGAACTGGGTAGGCTAAATTGTCCATAGTGTATGTGTTTGAATGGATGTTTCCCAGTGATGGGGGGCAGCTGGAAGGGCATCCGCAGCGTAAAACATATGCTGGATAAGTTGGCGGTTCATTCCGCTGTGGCGACCCCTGATTGATAAAGAGACTAAGCCGAAAAGAAAATGAATGAACAAATTAGACATGTTTTTTGATAACTACATTAACAACTACATGCAATTTAACAATGAAAATGATCTTGGAGTCTCATTTATACATATACTGTATATGATAACTGACATGACACCAATGATCAGATTCCTAAAAACTCTCTTGAATACACAAGTCTTTTGAATAGAGAAAGTGTTTTGCTCTTTGATCAGACTCAATTCATTTCTGATTCACAGATTTCACATGTGTGCATTTGTTTCTCTGAATCACACATAAACACATTAGAGAAGTGGCCCTTTGCATTATTTTAAATATGAAGAAAAATAAAAACAGAAATTTCATTGGCTTCTAAGACACAATTGCAGCAAGCTAAATTTGTATTGAATCTGGAACCTTCAGATGTACGTAATTATGTTGCTTTTATAACGCATGTTTTCAGTATGTTTGGTTTACCAAACACGCTGTGGCTGAAATGATGTAAAGTTGAAGCATATTTGCACATATACTTTAAACGAAGGAACATCATCATAACTAGTTAGCGTCAGGGGTGGTTCTAGGCCTTTATTAAGTGAGCTACTGTCTGTCATTTCGTCCCCCTAAAACTATCAACTTTTAAACTAACAAGATTTTAAAAATAAAAACCTTACATTTAGCGTTATCAGCAATAATAACGAGAGATCAGCCAAACTTAGGGCTGATCAAACCGAATGCGCTTTTCCGTTCCGAGAATGTGAGCCGCACAGCGCTGCCTTTATTTGCTACGAAAAAGTGTGCTGCGCTTTTTATGTCGCTAGGCAATGACTGAATCAGCTGCATATTATGGTCGCCCACTGAAGCTAAGCAGGGCTGCGCCCGGTCAGTACCTGGATGGGAGGCCACATGGGGAAGCTAGGTTGCTGCCGGAAGTGCTCTTAAAGAGACCAGCAGGGGGCGCCCAACCTGTGGTCTGTGTGGGTCCTAACAGTGAACGCAGTCTTTCGGATGAGACGTTAAACCAAGGTCCCGACTCTCTGGGGTCATTAAAAAAATCCCAGGATGTCCTTCGAAAAAGAGTAGGGGTTTAACCCCGGCATCCTGGCCAAATCTGCCCACTGGCCTCTGTCCATCATGGCCTCCTAACCATCCCCATACCATAATTGGCTTCATCACTCTGTCTCCTCTCCACCAATCAGCTGGTGTGTGGTGTACGGTCTGGCGCAATATGGCTGCCGTCACGTCATCCAGGTGGATGCTGCACACTGGTGGTGGATAAGGAAATTCCCCCCAATCTGTAAAGCGCTTTGAGTGCCCAGAAAAGTGCTATATATATGTAAGGAATTATTATTATTATTATTATTATTATTATTATTATTATTATGTGCGAGCGCTGATATTGTTATACAGGTAATATTTAATAACATTGTGATAGTCACGATTTGTAAAGTCATACAGCTATGGATAACTCGAAACAGCGACCACAAGTTTCTCCTCCATCTTTAATAGTCATCATGACAACACAAACACTGCTGTCGCCTCAATGGAAACCCCCGCCTCTGCTTTAATTTCATTGGAGAATGAAAAAGACGTGACGGCAAAAGCGCGAGGCGCAGCAGGCACTTCAATTCAAAAGATGCACCTCTCAATGGAAAAACGCATTCAGTGTGATCAGGGCCTGAGGATGAAATCCTAGAACCACCCCTTAGCTTTCATCCTCTCTATTGTTAGCAGGTGAATACCTGCACAAAAACAAATTGCTTTGTCAGCTATAACGCTGCTGTGAAGCTCTGTGGAAGACTGTGACGTGTCTTCAGTGAAACGCACACGTGAAGAAGCAGAAGAAGAGAAAGGAGATGAGCTCGGGGTCTCAGGAGAGGAATTTCTCCACAGACTCCAGGAGTTCGCTGGAGCAGTTCAGACTCTTGAGCTCCAGGATCAGATTGTTTTCTCTGGTCTCTGTGGTTTGCTGCTCCGCTGATGTGGGGCTGAGGGTGATGTGTGGCTCCCCTGTGTCCTGGTAAAAAGGCAGGTCGTTGCTGACAGGGCTCAGGGACGTGCTGTCCTGCTGTCCCGTCAGAGTCTCGTCCTCTTCCTCCTCCTGGTCCTCCTCTCCAGTGTTCTTGGCCATGAGGAGAGGGACAGTGGCCATGTTAATGGATTCGGACACCAGGTCAAGGCCTCCGCCGCTCAGAGAGCCGCCGCTGTCAGTGACTGCAGACTGTAGAAAACAAAACATTTCCATCAATCATTTCATCAAAACATAGACATCAGTCTGGCTTTCATTCAGTTAAATTCCAGGTGAACCGGAAGTTGCAGAGACTTTTTTTTCAGTATGTTGATGTACTTCTAACTAAAACTGAATATTGAGTAGGGGGCGGGGATTTATTTCAGTATGTTGATGTACTTCTAACTAAAACTGAATATTGAGTAGGGGGCGGGGATTTATTTCAGTATGTTGATGTACTTCTAACTGAAACTGAATATTGAGTAGGGGGCGGGGCTTTATTTTAGTATGTTGATGTACTTCCAACTGAAACTGAATATTGAGTAGGGGGCGGGGCTTTATTTCAGTACTTTGATGTACTTCCAACTGAAAGTAAATATTGAGTAGGAGGCGGGGCTTTATTTCAGTATGTTGATGTACTTCCAACTGAAACTGAATATTGAGTAGGGGGGCGGGGCTTTATTTCAGTATGTTGATGTACTTCTAACTAAAACTGAATATTGAGTAGGGGGCGGGGCTTTATTTCAGTATGTTGATGTACTTCTAACTAAAACTGAATATTGAGTAGGGGGCGGGGCTTCATATCAGTGTGTTGATGTACTTCCAACTAAAACTGAATATTGAGTAGGGGGCGGGGCTTTATTTCAGTATGTTGATGTACTTCCAACTGAAACTGAATATTGAGTAGGGGGCGGGGCTTTATTTCAGTATGTTGATGTACTTCCAACTGAAACTGAATATTGAGTAGGGGGCGGGGCTTTATTTCAGTACGTTGATGTACTTCCAACTGAAACTGAATATTGAGTAGGGGGCGGGGCTTTATTTCAGTATGTTGATGTACTTCCAACTGAAACTGAATATTGAGTAGGGGGCGGGGCTTTATTTCAGTATGTTGATGTACTTCCAACTGAAACTGAATATTGAGTAGGGGGCGGGGCTTTATTTCAGTATGTTGATGTACTTCCAACTGAAAGAGAATATTGAGTGGGGGGCGGGGCTTTATTTCAGTACGTTTATGTACTTCCAACTGAAAGAGAATATTGAGTAGTGGCGGGGCTTTATTTCAGTATGTTGATGAACTTCCAACTGAAACTGAATATTGAGTAGGGGCGGGGCTTCATATCAGTCTGTTGATGAATTTCCAACTAAAACTAAATATTGAGTAGAGGGTGGGGCTTTATATTGGTGTGTTGATGTACTTTCAACTGAAACAGAAATTTGAGTAGGGGTGGAGCTTTATTTCAATATGTTGATGAATAGATTATTAAGTAAGAGGCAGGGTTTTATTTCAGTATGCAGTTGCTATGGAACCCCTCAGGTTGACATCAACAGAAGGACCGCCGCTCTAAATGTGGAAGCAAACGGTCAGACTTTCTTTGAAGATTACCGAAATTATTTTCTGGACTTAATTATCTCTATAGTATTTATTATCATTTCCCATTTACGCTAAAATGGGTGGAGACGTTTTGTGATTTCTGACAGCTTTGATTTTGTCACAAATAAAATGTCAGTAAAAGTTAAACTGCAGAGTTGAGTTTCAACATCAAAATTCGCATAATGCAATTCACAAATGAAAATAATGACAACATTTTTGCGATTAAAAATAGGTTTGTTATAATGGAAGTCAATGGGCATCTGTGTCTGACAATGACCTTAATAAAGTATGTTTACTGCAGTGCCTCACCTTACCTTCTCTTCACTGCTTTCCCTGTCGTTCTTATAGTCGCGTTTGGTTTGCGGTTTCCATTTGTCGTCTCTCAGCAGACTGGCTGACTGTGAGTTTCTGATCGTCTGGCTCTTTTGGTCCACAGGGTCTATTTCTACATCACTCCAGACCTACAGCACATACAACACATGTACAGTCATGGGAAAAACATTAGGACACCCTACTTTTGGTAACTCTATTTTATTCTCAGATCACTCTGGAGGAGTTTTCTGCTTTTCAGTCAGGATGAGCTCTGCACTTTGACTATTGAACCGCTTGATGTTTTGTGTTTCTCTTCTTTTTCAGCTGCTGTGTTTGGGATCATTGTCTTGCTCAGGCTTTGGCCCAGGTTTAGCTGTAGGATACCTGAAGCTCCAGACCAGCCACACCCACTATTTTCTCATTTAGTATTCCGTTTCTCTAGGAACTACATCACAATATAAAAAAAAACTGTCGCAGCTTCCAGTTCATGCGGACTTTAACAAAGTATGAAAACCCAATCATTGAGCACATTACACACTTGCTTTTAAGTCAAGAATAAAGCATGTGTAGCCATGTTTATAAACTGTTTACTAACGTAGAGTCTCGCTTAACTAACTAACTATTTGCTAATGCTTAATAAATGATTCATAGTGAGTAATAAAAGTGTTCCTCGGAGTTCATAATACTCTACATTGGTCATCTTGAAGGACTTTATTTGCCCTCCTGTTGGTGAAGCACTGACCGTATCTGCTGTGGACATGGAGGAGATGCGCTGGAACTTGGCCTTTGACCCCGAGGACTGTCGGCTCAGCATGTGCTCCCTGAAGGAAGACTCGCTGTTGGACACTGAGACGTCTTTACGCGATGACTGCGCTAGGAAATGCAGACAAGGCACCTTCTCCGCCAGCGTGTCTCTGCAGATCACGGTTACAAACACACATGTAGTTTTACAGTGGGAGTCAACATTACTAAGAAATTATAACCTTGTTACTCTTATTAATATTTCCCAAGTCATGTTCTATAATATTTTTTCTACTGGAGAAAGTCTTATTTCTTTTATTTCGGCTGGAATAAAATCAGCTTTTTAATTTTACAAAGTATAATTTTAAGGTTAATAATATTAGCCCTCCCCCCTCCCCCAGTAGTGTGTTGATGTACTTCAAACTAAAACTGACTATTGAGTAGGGGGCGGGGCTTTACTTCAGTATGTTGATGTACTTCCAACTGAAACTGAATATTGAGTAGGGGGCGGGGCTTTATGTCAGTACGTTGATGTACTTCCAACTGCAATTGAATATTGAGTAGGGGGAGGGGCTTTATTTCATTATGTTGATGTACTTCCAACTGAAATTGAATATTCAGTAGGGGTGGGGCTTTATTTCAGTATGATATACTTCCAAATGAAACTAAATATTGAGTAGGGGGCAGGGCCTTATTTCAGTATGCTGATGTACTTCTAACTGCAATTAAATATTGAGTAGAGGTGGGGCTTTATTTCAGTATGTTGATGTACTTCCAACTGAAACTGAATATTGAGTAGGGGGCGGGGCTTCATTTTAAGTATGCTGATGTATTTCTAACTGCAATTAAATATTGAGTAGGGGGAGGGGCTTTATTCCATTATGTTGATGTACTTCCAACTGAAATGGAATATCCAGTAGGAGGCAGGGCTTTATTTCAGTATGATGTACTTGGAAAAGAGACGAAATATTGAGTAGGGGGCGGGGCTTTATTTTAGTATATTGATGTACTTCCAACTGAAACTAAATATTGACTAGGGGCGGGGTTTTATTTCAGTATGTTGATGTACTTCTAGCTGAAACTGAATATTGAGTTGGGGGCGGGGCTATAGTATATGTTGATATACTTCCAACTGAAACAAAATACTGAGTTGGGGGGTGGGGTTTTATTTTAGTATGTTGATGTACTTTTGGCCTGAACTGATTATTGAGTAGGGGGCGGGGCTTTGAGTATTGATGTACTTCCAACTAAAAAAAAAAATTAAATAGGGGGTGGGGCTTTCTTCTTGTGCATCATTCCCTTATAGCAAACTAACATTAAGAGAGGGTATTAATATGCAGTTGCTATGGAAATTCTCAGGTTGACCTCAACCGCCTCTCCATCTTCTCACTGTTAAACAGCACTCGGGAAATTTCACAGGAGGGCTGATAATTGTTTGAATATATATAGTTAAACTGTATATCTGAGTACAGTTTTATGAGGTTGATAAGGCACCTGAACGCACCTGTATTTGGAGCGTATGATGGCGTAGATGAAGGGATTGTATATGGCCGATGCTTTGGCAATCACCGCAGGAACTGCCTTGGAATATGGAGAAAGAACGTGGCTGTATCTGAAACAATGACAAATATCACAGTGCATCTTCATCTCCAGGAGTAACAGAGCCCACTTTCCTGACTTTTTTCAAACTAGAGGTGTGACAACACCCTGCTGAGACAGGGGGTTTCGTGGCCCGTTAATATTTGAAATACAAATTCAATAACCATAAACTTAACTCTGGTTCAATTACTCCGATATCAAGAGTTAACATCTCAAAACATTTCGCATGTCAAGTATTTTGATTCAAGAATGCTTCAATATTTAAGACTTTAGTTTAGGTCACAAATCATGCTATTAACTACTGACTTATTACCTGCATATTATTAAGATATGAACTGTTCATTAGTACCTATAAAGTACGATCTCATTCAGCATCCCTAATCCTACCCAAAACCAAAACCCAACTTCTACCTTATTAACTATTAATAAACAGCTAATTAGTCGTTTATTAAGCTAGTGTTAGTTAATCGTTTGTTAATACCATGACTTGTGGCCTAAACTAAAGTGTTACCAATATCTGTAAATGTAAATGAGACTAAAATAGATTTCGTCATGCATTTGTACTGTAAAACCAAACTAAAATCACTATGCCAGAGAATGACTTGTTGTAGCGTAGACGGATGGACAACTGAAGAAAGCTGAAGAGTGTTTGTGAGTGGTCAGCAGCAGACGATGACCCCTGCGGTGGCTGTTTACATGACATGGAAGTGACCGAGAGGTGTTGTTAACATGAGCGGAAAAAACTCCACGCCTGATTATCCGCATCCTCCAGCAGACTGCA
Organism: Danio kyathit; assembly: GCA_903798195.1. Lineage (NCBI taxonomy): Eukaryota > Metazoa > Chordata > Actinopteri > Cypriniformes > Danionidae > Danio > Danio kyathit. The sequence continues at coordinate 1,987,133 of LR812528.1, forward strand.
CTCAAAGGCAGAGGTGTCTGTTCGCTCTATGTGGTCTCTATTACCTCAGTGAACCACATCAGCCTTTAATTCAGCGGAGAAACTGTGTGTTTTACTTTGGCCAGCACTTCTATAAAAGGCCGTCTTTTTTACTGTGGAATTCTCTGAAAGTCTCTCAGATCTTCTGCGTGGTTTGACTCTCTTTAAATAGACCATCAGAATGCCACACCGAGAGATTAGACGATCTACAGTGGAGGAAATAAGTATTGAACACGTCACCATTTTCCTCAGAAAACACATTTCTAAAGGTGCTGTTGACTTGAAATTGTCAGCAGATGTTGATAACAACCAGAGAAATTCATATATAAAAGAAAACAAATCTAATTAGTTTACAAATGAAGTTCTGTGTAATAAAATGAAATGACACAGGGAGAAAGTACTGAGCACATGAAGAAAGGAAGGTGTAGAAATGCAGTGAAAGCCCAGACAGCAGCTGAAATCTCTCAGTAGTTCTTCAGCAACCCTCTGCCCTTCCTCAGTGTAAATGAATATCAGCTGCTCCAGTCCAACATCTACATTAGCAGGAGGATGAAGATCAAACCAGGGTGGACATTTCAGCAAGACAATGATCCAAAACACAGCCAAGGAGACTCTCAGATGCTTTCAGAGAAAGAAAACCAAGCTGTAGAATGGCCCAGCCAATCACCTGAACCGAATCCAATAGAAAATAAAGAATAAAGCTCAGAATTGATTGACGAGACCCACAGAACCATCAAGATTTTGACACTCTGTTGAAGTCTGTGAGAAACTCACACCTGAGCAATGCATGTGACTTCATTCTCAATATGAGAGGCGTCTTTAAGCTGCAGCACCAAAAAAAGCCTTTTATATAGTATTAAATACACTTTAGTAGTTCAGCACTTGCTCCTTTTGTAATTCAATTGTTATTACACAACCTTTTTTTTTTTTTTGATTTGTTTTATTTCTATGTTTGTATTGTTTGGGGTTTTTACCAAAATCTGGTTCAATCCCATGTCAATCCCAGCTCCTTTAGTAATATTATGTGTTCAATACTTATTTAAATCACTGTCTTGAAACTGGCCATCATAGTTTTAGAGCCAAACTGAAACTGACAAATACATAACTCTGTATGGATATAATAGACTTATAATAGAATAATAGAATTGTCTGACGTTTCCAATTGGTTGATGCAGTTTTGTAAGCCAAAAGCTGGACACGTGTTTATTAGCATTTTTGTTTTCTATCATCCCAAAATCAATATGATTCAAAACACAAAGATTCACTAGCTTTTACATGTCTTGAAAAAGCTAACTAGGATATTCTAATCCACTCATGACAAACTACATATCGTTGGAACTACAGACTTCTGAATACATATTTTAACCACTTTTTTTTTTTTTTTTGGTTACGTAGAAAGAGTAATAGATTAAAAGGTCACATTTTAATTAATTATGTTAATTAATGCATTTACTACCATGAACAAACAATGAACAATACATTTACTACAGTATTTATCCATGTTAGTTAACATTAGTTAATGAAAATAAAGTTGTTCATTGTTAGTTCATGTTAACTCACGGTGCATTAACTAATGTTAACAAGCATGGACTTGGATGTTAATAATGCATCAGTAAATGTTCAATTATGATTAACAAATGTTGTACACGTGTTGTTCATGATTAGCTCATGTTAGTAAATACATTAACTAATGAACCTTATTGTAAAGTGTTGCCGATTAAAAACTTTTAATGTCACCCTACAACCTGTGAGGGCATTTATGCCTACATTGTAAACCATAATAGTGTAGTTTATAATAGTTATAAATAGTTTATAACTATGTACCATTTGAAAGCTTAAAACATCATTGTCACGGTTGTGGATCTGTCTGGTTCTCTTGTATGTGTGTGTGTGTGAAAGTGGGTGTGTTTGTTTGGGTGTATCTTCACCGCGTGGCTGTGTGTGTTTACATTCGTCAGCTGAGCGATCACACGTGTCTTGCTGCTACCCTGCTGAAAAATCCAGCTTAAACCAACCTAAGCTGGTTGGCTGGTTTTAGCTGGTCGACCAGCCTGGTTTTAGAGGGGTTTTGGCCATTTCCAGGCTGGTTTCCAGCCATTTCCAGCCTGGTCTTAGCTGGTCAGGCTAGAAAATTACCAGCTTTACCAGCCTGGTTTAAGCTGTACATAGTTGGTTTTGGCTGGTCAAGCTGGTTTTAGCTGGTCAGCTCCCAGCCTGACCAGCTAAGACCAGGCTGGAAATGGCTGGAAACCAGCCTGGAAATGGCCAAAACCCCTCTAAAACCAGGCTGGTCGACCAGCCAAAATCAGCCAACCAGCTTAGGCTGGTTTAAGATGGATTTTTTAGCAGGGTATACTCAGTCTCACTCAGCTGTTATCTATTAACCACAGGTGCTGTGCGTTACCGCGCGCCTTTATATGTTCAGTGTTTGTAGATCGTGTTTGTCAGTTCGTTGTGTTCACGTCTGTGTCTGTTTCCTGTTAGGCAGCTCTCGCTGAATTCGCTGGTGGTGAGTCATCATAGAGCCGGTTGCCTTTGGACTATTCTAGCACGGCTTGTTTCTTTGATGTTGTTTCAACTGCTTGCACTGATGACACCCATAAGAGATTCACGTTGTCTGTTGCTCTGAAGAACTATTACCGCTGTTTAGCGTGTTGATTTCCTTGAGAGATGCACCATTGCTCTACCCCTTCCCTCGATATCTGGTGAGATATCAGTGAGAGACTTCACTCTGGATCTGCTGCTCTGAAGAAGTATTACTGCTGTTTAGCGTGTCGATTTCCTTGAGAGAAGCACCATTGCTCTTACCCTATCCTTCGATATCTGGTGAGATCTATACCAGTTGTTATTCCTGTTATCTCTGTTAATAAATCATCTTGCATTCACTTGCATTCGGGTCTCCTGTGTATTTGTGACAGTCATATCTGATGTTTGATAGATATTACGGAGCAACAGTTTATTATTCATTTGCAGCAAGAATACTACTCAGAGTCATAAAGCATTACTTCGCTACAGCAATCCACATGTGAAAAAATGTTTAGATGTTTTTTAGAGGCTGAATTCAACTCTAATACCACCAAACTGCCCATACTACTTTAGAATTTGATGTCTACTTTACAAATATTGTCAAAAGTATGAAAAAAATACAGTTTATAATCCTCAAAATATAGGGGGCGCCCTTGTATGTTCACCAACGTAAACTGGCGTTCATCTTGTGGTCATGTCTGGTACTGCGGCCAAACAAAATCTTACTGAAAGCTCATTTTTTGAGATATCAACTTTAAATTCGGAATATCATTAATCAGATATTTAGCTTTGATTTTCTGTCAATTATAGGCTAAAACATACATATTTCAAGTATTAAATTAGCATATATGTTAATTTGACCAATACATGAATTATTTTCATAAACCTAAAAGGCACATAACTTTTGTTTTACTTTAACTTTTAGATTTTTTACAATCTGATATCTCTCAGACCAAGCTTATGCTAATCTGTGCACCAAAGCGTAGATTTAAGTTGAACGTAATTTTCTTATCTCTGTTCAAAAAGTGGGAGCGACAGTAAAGGGGTTAAACTACATTGCTTTTACAAGCTTTTTTTGGGTTGATAATAACAACCTCATTCTAGCATTACCCCTTGTGTGCTGTTGGGGATGTTTTTATCCACTCTAGGGTGGTTTTGAGTCTTAATTTGGCCACAGCTTTCTCTGTGTTTCAGCAAATGGAATGATTTTGGGTCACAAATCTTATTTTCACACGTATTTGAGTAAAATGAATGAATGAATATGCTAGTTACCCAGCCCAGGCGATGAGTGTGACGCAGGCATACGGAGACCAGGACAGCACAAACACAATGATGACCACAAACGCAATCTTGGCCAGCTTCCACTCCGTCTTTATGGACTGCTGTTGGATGAGGGTGGTCTTCCTCACATGGCTACCCAGCTTCTCCACATCCCTGAACACACAGACAGATGATTAGGACAATGATAACAGAATTTCCTGACTGTTTCTTGTTGTGTTTCCATACAATTCATTCAAAAAAATTCATTCAAGAATTGTGCTATATCAGCTAATTTTAAATAAGCAGTTTGAATAAGCAGAAAAATATTTTTTTAAGGTGTGAAGTGTGTGAGTCGGGCTCCAGACTAACATATTATATTGTTTATATATATACTACATTTAATATTATTAATAACTTATAATAATAACTTATAATAATAATAATAATAATCATATCATAATGATAACTGTCTCTTAAAATGCTAATTTGACAGATGAGTTACAGCATTATCTTATTCATTTGCAGGTCACCATAGCCTCACGTATACCAAGTTCACTACTATAATAAAATGTGGCCTAATTTTGTTTTCTCTGACATTTATTATGACATATAAAGACATTTAGTAGTATAGAATGCATAAAACGAATATAACTTAACAAAAATACCGTAAACATATTATTATTATGCATTTAATATAGAGTTGAAGTCAGAATTATTTGCTCTCCTGTGAATTTTGTTTTGTTTTTGTTTTTCAAATATTCAGGCTCATTCTGAAAACGTAGTCCCATGGACGTTTCTGGAGACGTCCGGGGAAGTACATATTTTTGCAGTTTTTGTTTTCGCGAATCCGCGAGAGGCCGCTGCGTGTGCTTTTTCACATCTCAAACTTCTTTTGAGAGTGCCGTTCACGCCCGCTGTTCTCGCATAAACCCACCAGAGGCTGCTGTCGACTGATTGTCTGTCTGACTGTCTGACCCACCATCGTTCTTCCCTAACCCCAACCAGTTTTATCGATTGACCCTCCCACCCACTTACTTCCCAAAACCCAACCAACGGTTTACAAAAGCCGTCCAGAAAAAGAAAAGCCCTCGTCTGATTTTTACCTCGTTTTTGGATTTTACCGCATTCTCACCCTGTTATTTACTTGTTAATTTTATTTTTTGGATTTTGTTTTTGTCTTACCTGATTTCTGGAACCGCTCTTCCCCAGACTCGAACCTCGTCATCGTCGTGGTCAACTCCTCTCTGCGTCTCAAGTCCGCCGACGTAACATGACAAGCTAACGGTACAAACTGGTAGCAGCGGGAAAACCCTCCACACAGAGGTGAGCGGTCAGCTGGTGAGCGCGAAATGGAACGGCGCCATATCGCCCTGTAGCGTTCGTTTAAAAAAAACGAAATGAAGCCATACGTACCTCCGGCTACATAATTAGCAGTCTCCAGAAACGTCCACGGCACTACGTTTTCAGAATGAGTCTGTGTTGAATATTTCCCTAAATATTTTTAACAGAGCAAGGAATGTTTCCTAGTATTTTCTATAATCTTCTATGATTTCTTCTGGAGAAAGTCTTATTTGTTTTATTTCGGCTAGAATAAAAGCAGTTTTTCAACTTTTTTAAGGTCAATATTATTAGCCCCCTTATGCAATATTAGTTTTGGATTGTCTCCAGAACAATCCACTGTTATACAATGACTTGCCTAATTACCCTAACTTTACCCTAATTACCCTAGTTAGGCCTTTAAGCTGAACACTAGTAAAATATCGAGTCAAATATTACGTGCTGTCATCATGATGTTCGTGTATTTTAACACAGTTTACCTGCTTGCGCTCCGAATGGCGAGGAACATGAAGAAGTAGCAGTACGAGATGATCCCTAGAGGGATGAAGAACACGAAACAGCAGAGCATCAAGGTGTAGCTCTTGTTGGCAGGAGTGGCCGTCACATAGTCCCACGTGCAGGAGGTCATGAGGCCTTCTGGGATGTAAGAACCTGTCCAGGAGAAACAGGAGCAGTCGGATCAACAAACTCATTGTCTTATTAGACCAGCATTTCTCAATCCTCATGCTCCACTTAGCTGCACACTTTTATTTATCACGTATAGGGGGCACTTGTATGGGGCAGTTGTGTTTTTAAGGTTAGGGAGTTGGGACATGGTCGCCCACTGAAGCTAAGCAGGGTTGTGCCCGGTCAGTACCTGGATGGGAGACCACATGGCAAAGCTAGGTTGTTGCCGGAAGTGGTGTTAGTGAGACCAGCAGGGAGTGCTCAACCTACAGTGGGTCCTGACACCCAGGTATATTGATGGGGACTCTACACTGCTCAGTGAGCGCCTTCTTTCAAATGAGATGTTAAACCGAGGTCCTGACTTTCTGTGTGTTAAAAATCCAAGGATGTCCTTTGAAAAAGAGTAAGAGTTTAACCCCGGCATCCTGGCCAAAATTGTCCACTGGCCTCTGTCCATCATGGCTTCCTAGCCATCCCCATATCATAAATGGCTTCATCACTCTGTCTCCTCTCTACCAATCAGCAGGTGTGTGGTGTGCGGTCTGGCGCAATATGGCTGCCGTTGTGTCATCCAGGTGGATGCTGCACACTGGTGGTGGTTGAGGAGGAGGACCGTGCAGAGACCTTTCGAGAGGCATGTGCTGGTAGTGCGGAACCAGGCAGGAGGGGTGGATCACTAAGTGAAGACAGGGGGTGGGGTGTGGGGGTGATTGGGGTTGTGCGATCGGGAAGTGAAGGGGGGTGGGGTTGAGGTAATCGCGAAGTAAAGAGCAGGGGGCACTTTCATTCATTTTGAGGGGGCACTTCTGAGTGTAATTACAAAAAGGGCATGTGCTCTGCACTAGTTGAGCCCTACCTGTGCACTTGCCTGATGAGGAGATTCCCCCCAGAAATGTGTAAAGCGCTTTAAGTGTCAAGGAATTGATAAATGTAAGGAATTAATATTATATTATTGAGAGCCAAAAGTTAATTGCAAATGAGGTTATTCCTTTATGTATTAAAGTTCATAGTTTCATAGACTCTGTCAGAGATTTATTCATGTAAACTTTATAGAGTGTGATATTATGTTGTCAAATAATAAAAAAAAGGTTTAAAAGTAAAAAATATTGCCCCATTCAAAGATTTTAAAAGGTAGGCTAAGTTAATAACTGAATCCCAACATTATGTCCGTTGCTTTTGTAACACATGACACTGGCAACAAGGTTGAGGATCCAAATGCAGCGTCTTTATTGACAAGACTAGTCAGGCAGGCAATGGTCACAAGCAGGTGCAAATGGAAACATAAAGGGCAATCCAGAAGAGTAGTCGGGGTCAAAGGCAAAGAGATCGGTACAAACAGCAAACAGCATAAACAAAAACAAGGCGAGGGTGAACAGGCATGGACAGACTAGACAAAAGAAAACCACTTCGTAATTCTACAGGTTAACAAGACTCAGCACTGTGTGTGCAAGTGTGGTATAAACAGTCCAGGATATCAGTCCATGATGAGTTACCAGCTGTGTGTGAAATCAGGGGGATTCAGGATCTGGCGTGTGAGTGTCAGGCATGATGGGATTTGTAGTTCTCCAGCAATCTGCAACTGCAAGATTGCTGGTGATCATAACAGCTAATAAACTTATAGACACTAAATTAAGATTTTATTCCAGAGTTACAAATTAAATGTGTTTAATAGAAAATAATTAGTGAAATATATGTCTAAAGACTTTAAATATTCTTTTAAATATTTTAGAAAAAATATATAAATTGGCCAAATCTCTATTTGTAGAACATACATTTGTGTAAATTTTCATTCATTTTGCTTTAGCTTAGTCTCTATTTCAGAGGTCAGCACAGCGGAATGAACCGCCAACTATTCCAGCAAATGTTTTATGCAGCGAATGCCCTTCCAGCTGCAACTCAGTACTGGGAAACACCCATGCACTCTCAATCACACACACAAACGTACACTACAGCCAATTTAGTTTGTTCAATTCCACTATAGCGCATGTGTTTGGAACCAGTGATCTTCTTGCTGTAAGGCGACAGTGCTAACTACTGAGCCTCCATGCCACCCTTGCGTAAATATTTAATTCATTCATTCATTTTCCTTCGGCTTATTCCCTTTATTCATCAGGGGTCCCCCACAGCAGAATAAACCACCAACTTGTCCAGCAAATGTTTAACACAGCGGATGTCCTTCCAGCTGCAACCCAGTACTGGGAAACACCCATACACACACACTCATACACTACGGCCAATTTAGTTTATTCAATTCCCCTTAAGCGCATGTGTTTGGACTGTGGGGAAAACCGAAGCACCCAGAGGAAACTCTCGCCAAGACTGGGAGAACATGCAAACTGCATACAGAAATGCCAACTGACCCAGCAGGGACTTGAACCAGCGAGCTTTTTACTGTGAGGCGACAGTGCTAACCACTGAGCCACCTTGTGCAAGGTATTTGTAATGCAGTATTTATGGAGGCAGGACAGTAAATCCGACAGTGTTCTCTCTTCTGGCTGCCGTTATCAGTCTCACACTACTGTTTTCCTCTATCTGAAAGTCTTGATAACACCATCGTGGAGTTTCTCTGTCATTATTCTAGCTAATAGGACTCTCCCATTCACTGAGCTCTGAGTTTACCAACTATGACGACTTCTGCTGCTGAGAAACCCGGAAATGTGAAAAGGGCCCATTACAAACAATTACTCACTCCATCCCATAAGTGGCGCCAGACTCCAGGACAGGGAGTAGATCCAGACCACGAGGATAATAATGAGTGTTCGGCGTCCTGATGTCCAGCGGATGGCCTGCAGTGGTTTGGTGATCACGATGTAGCGGTCGATAGAAATGGCCAGAAGGTTGATCATGGATGTGATCCCAAACAGAGCTCCACAGAAGGCGTACATCTTACAGCCTGCATGAAAAAAAATATAGCTATATATACAGTTGAAGTCAAATAATTATTCGCCATCCTGTGAATTTCTGGAGAAAGTCTTATTTGTTTTATTTCAGCCAGAATAAAAGTCATTAAAATTTTACATGTTTGCAAAACCATGTAAAGGTCAATGTTATTAGCTCCGTTAAGGATTTAAAGGGGGGATTTAATGGAGCGTATTAAAGATGTTAAAGACTGAATGACCAACAATTTTCTTCGCTTAAATTCAGACAAAATAGAATTATTACTTATCGGTTACCATAGATATATACACTAGATATCGCATAGGGACCCTGAGCATGCGTCAATAGCGCCGCCACATTGGTACAGTGCTTCTAGGACAAACGTCATTCAACCGCACTAGTCAAGACAGTGTGCCAATGTGAAGATGCTGGACTTTAGCGCTGTGTTTGCGTTGTAGTAACGAGCAAACAAAGAAAACAAAGCACAAAGGCAGAACATTTCATAGGTAAGATTTAGTTTTTTATGTTTTTGTATGTTATGAACTTTTGTGCTTAACAAGTAATGTTATTGATGATAATACAGTCTCTTACTGCAGTGGCCATAAGGCAAAGTAGCACCAACTCGCACTAAATTCTAGACTTATGCTAGTTTTGTTGAATAAAATAAGCAAACAATGTTATGAAATATGACAAGAAGACGCTGCCGTGCTAGAAACTTGTATTATTGTCGGCTAAGTGAACGAGTCGTTCATAACGGAGATTCATTCACAAACGGATCGCTCCCTCCGTCAGAATGTGAAGTGAAAGCAGGAGAGGGGGTGTGTTTCAGGACATGGATTAGATCAAATTAAACAGGGAAGGAGGATAATGCATTTCCATGCACACAAACACTCACTCTTCGTCAGGAATGCCCGTGCGGTCACATCCATCAATGTAGAAAAGTGATGTAAAATTATAATATTTCGTAATTGAAAAAAATATTTGCATACTGACCACCGGGGAAAACTCCCGATCATAGATATATGTGTATATGTGTATTTCTCTGGCTTTGGATGGCCACAGTCCTCCGCTTGACCTTGGTCCCGCATTCATTTCAAAGGAGAGCTACCCTGTACTAAAATGGCGGCTCTATTGACGCATTCGTTCTAATAGACAATAGCAGCGTAGGCGACATCTAGTGTATATATCTATGATCGGTTACAAAGTTATACAAAGTTAGCGTTAGCTCTACTATAAAAGATGGGTGTCATATTAGACAGCAATTTAACTTTTGAAAACCATATCTCCCCTGTCACAAAAACTGCCTTTATTCATCTGAGAAATATCGCTAAGTTACGAAGTATGCTATCCATCTCAGATGCAGAATAGCTAGTTCATGCTTTTATGACTTCTAGGCTGGATTACTGTAATGCTCTGTTTGCTGGCTGCAACTTTGAGAATAATCTATTGTCAAAGTTGGGTGAGAGCTGGGTCTTTTCTACGCAAGCTATGATGACTTTCACCTTGATAGTTTAGCGTGGATGTATACCTGACCGGTGAGCCATCTGGGAATGAAGTGCCCTTCTGAATCAAATCAGCAGGATGCCTGACTCTAACTGCAGTTGAGCAGTTTCACTTTAACTCACCAACATTTAATTCATGCCTTCGTGACAAACTGGGGTATTAGACTCAAATAAATGAGTAAGGACAGGTGAGAGTGTTATGGAATTTAATAAAGCCCGCCAAATGAGAAGAAAACAAACTTCCGCATTTAGCGATGTGTGTGTGTTTGTGTGTGTGTGTTTGTGTGTGTGCGTCTGTGTGTCTGTGCAGTCCTTTACTGACAGCTGCCTGTGTGGATCTTGTCGGAAAATATGGCGAAAAGTCCTACATGACTGTAATAGTTTGTCAGTATTGCCACTAATATCTGCATACTCCACGTCTCAATTCCATTTCTGTTTAGTTCAGTTATGACTTTAGTCGCATTAAGTAATCAAAAATCGCTGTTTACATGGTATCAGAGTATTGTTTTAATCATATTAAAATCGTATTAAAGTATTGTTGCCCATGTAAACATACTCAATGTTTGACACCGTCAGGGCTCTGTGAACTTGCCTTTGTGAAGCAGCATTTTCTGTATGTCTGTACATCAAAAGCAAGTATGAAATCACTGTTTGGAGCTTATGTAGGCCTACAGTTCAACATTCATGTTTAACTGAATAAACAGTGAGTAAACACAAGTACATCTTATTGAACATCATTTATTTTCATCACCAATTATCAGAGTAGAACAGTTCCTCAAGCAGTTTGTGATGCATTTTGGAAACAGGAGATGAGCCCCTGGTCTAATGCGTCACCTGGCTTGAGAAACCCGTTCTCAAAGACTTATTATTTGGGTAGCACACATATTCTGAATGCCTTCGGCATAATTCAAATGAGCCATTTTAATCTAGATTAATCTAGATTAAAAAAAATTAATCTATGCCCACCTATAGTTTAAATTATACAGTGAAGAAAAGATGAGAGTTGATAACTTGATTCTATTTCTTTATAATAGCTAATAGTTTAAATGAGCTGAACTGTTTGCAAATGTTGACAGGTATGATCATGTCAAAACAAACTTTTATTTTGAATTTTTGAATTATAAAGATTAATCTTCATGCTAATATAGATTAAAACAGACCTGAGGCGCATTTTGCTGCTTGAAATGTCAGAATTGAGACTTTTCTCATCAGCTAAACTTGGTTTTAAAAAATAAGAGCTATTATAGTATGCTGTTTTGATGTCTTTCATTAACAATGTTCAGGTGTTTGTACTGGAAGGCAAGGGAAAGATAATGTTGTTTGACATTGTGTGTGTGTGTACATGTTTTTGTGACACAAATCTGTATAATGACACAGGTATTACAAGAAGGAGGTAAATTATGAGGACATTGCTGATCATTTGCACATTGCTTGTACTGTGAAACATAATGTGCTCTTTGGGATTATTTGGATGCTGTGTTGCTTTAATTAGTATTAGTCATTCCAAATGAAATAATCATGTGTGTGAGACGTGGATACAGGCAGCAAACGAGTAAGTGTTTGGATGGGAGGAATGGGAAGTCAGTTACCCATTTCCCCGAACACCCACTCCTTGTACATGCAGTTGATGAAGAAGATGGGTGACTGAGTGATGGCCATGAGGAAGTCACTCACTGCCAGATTCATGATGAAGTAGTTTGGAGGCGTCCGCAGCTTCTTGTTACTGAAACACAAAACACATTTTACAACACTACAGTTGGTGTGTTAGTGTGATTTCACCAAGCAGGACATGATATTGGATTAACATTCATGTTGGTCTTCAGATCAGTTGATCTTCAGATTTAGGGGATACGTTTACAGTTTATGTTAAGTTTAGGCTTACAATTACACTGTAAAAAGCAATTAGTTGACTTTACTTTAAGAAAAGGGAGTAAACTCTTTGCTTTTAAACTGATTAATTGACTTTAAAAACTGAGTAAACTAAGTAAATGAATTATGTTTATAATTATAGAATTCAAGTTAAGTCAACTCAACAGCTTTACTCACTTTAAGTAAAGTCAACTTGTCCTTTTTAAGGGAACGGTTTACTCACTTTATATATGAGATATGTGCTTCAACATCATTCATTCATTCATTTTCTTTTCCGATTAGTCCCTTTATTAATCAGGGGTTGCCACAGCGGAATGAACCGCCAACTTATCCAGCATATGATTTACGCAGGGGATGCCCTTCCAGCTGCAACCTATCACTGAGTAACATCTATACACACTCATTCACACACATACACTTTGGACAATTTAGCCTACCCAATTCACCTATAGCGCATGTCCATGGACTTGTTGGGGAAACCGGACCACCCGGAGGAAACCCGCACGAACACGAGGAGAACATGCAAACTCCACACAGAAATGCCAACTGGCACAGCCGGGACTCGAACCAGCGACCTTCTTGCTGTGAGGCGATCGTGCTACCCACTGCACCACCGTGATGCCTCGCTTCTACATCATTATTTTGGGAATAATTTAGAGTTAGGGTTGGGTTTAGGGTTAGGGATCGGGTACAGATTATATTTTCGAACAGAAATTATGTTCCAGGTCAACATAAATGTTAATCCAGGATCGCATTCTAGTTGGCAAAATCACACCCAACATGGTTGATGAACATACAAAGGTGCCATCTATGTTTTGAGGAATATGAACCCAATTTTTTCATACTTCTGACAATATTTGTAAAGTAGACATACAATTCTGAAGTACTAGAGGAAGTTTGGTAATATTTTATATGATTTTAGTCTCTAAAAACAATAAACAAACACATTACTTGTGAATTGCTGTAGCAAAGTACTGCTTACGACTTTCCTTATTGCAAATGAATAGATAAATATTGCTCAGTAACATCTATCAAAAATCAATCACCAGGTATGGAAACTACACATTTTAAGCTTTCAAATGACATGTAGGTTGTTTTGTGTTTAAACTATAATATTATGGATTAATACTGTAAGCTCAAATGGTCCCACAGGTTGTAGGGTGACAGTAAATGTGTTTTAAAGGTGCCCTCTAAAGAAAATCTGGGTATACCTATATTTGAATAATATGAGAGCACATGGAAATGGGCACACTGAGACCCAGACACCATGCTTTCCAGTGTAAAACCCCGGTAGACAAAAGGCCAATCAGAACACAAAGCTAACGCAAATTTCTAACCAGCCAATCACTTGGAAGCAACTCAATGCATTTAGGCATGTAGACATGGTCAAGACGATCTGCTGCAGTTCAAAGCGAGCATCAGAATGAAAGAAAGTTGATTTAAGTGACTTTGAACGTGGCATGGTTGTTGTTGCCAGACGGGCTGCTCTGAGTATTTCAGAAACTGCTGATCTACTGGGAATTTCACGCACAACCATCATTACAGCTTGTTGTTCCAGAGGTCAGAGGAGAATGGCCAGACTGGTTCCAGCTGATAGAAAGGCAACAGTAACTCAAATAAGCACTCGTTACAACCGAGGTCTGCAGAAGAGCATCTCTGAACACACAACACGTCCAACCTTGAGGCAGATGGGCTACAGCAGCAGAAGACCACACTGGGTGCCGCTCCTGTCAGCTAAGAACAGGAAACTGAGGCTACAATTCACACAGGCTCACCAAAACTGGACAATAGAAGATTGGAGAAACGTTACCTGGTCTGATGAGTCTCCATTTCTGCTGCCACATTCGGATGGTCGGGTCAGAATTTGGCATCAACAACAGGAAAGCATGGATCCATCCTGCCTTGTATCAACAGTTCAGTCTGGTGGTGGTGTAATGGTGTGGGGGGGATTTTCTTGCCACACTTTGGGCTCATTAGTAACAATTGAGCATCGTGTCAACGCCACAGCCTACCTGAGTATTGTTGCTGACCATGTCCATGTCTTTATGACAACAGCCATGTTGTCTGATGGCTACTTCCAGCAGGATAACGCACCATGTCATAAAGCGTGAATCATCTCAGACTGAATTCTTGAACATGACAATGAGTTCACTGTCCTCAAATGGCCTCCACAGTCACCAGCTCTCAATCCAATAGAGCACCTTGGGGATGTGCTGGAACGGGAGATTCGCATCATGGATGTGCAGCCGACAAATCTGCAGCAACTGCGTGATGCTATCATGTCAATATGGAGCAAAACCTCTGAGGAATATTTCCAGAACCTTGTTGAATCTCTGCCACAAAGGATTAAAGCAGTTCTGAAAGCAAAAGGGGTCCAACCCGATTCTAGTAAGGTGTACCTAATAAAGTGGCCAGTGAGTGTATGTCATGCTGTGTATGCGTCTGTCTGCGAGAGCTGCATGTCAGAGCGGAACTCATTAATATTCATGACCATTCCAAATATGGTCAATGAGGACATTCTGATTTGAGCATATGAGAATATAAAACCATTTCTGGAGATTTTTTTAACTTGACTAAGCCACATACCTATTATGTAGATATCAGAGAACAATGTAACTTATTGAACCAATGCAGTAAATGGCACCTTTAAATAACATTAAAACAAAGATGTCCCATGGGAACTGATCTGCAGTCCGGCAAAAGTGTTATTGATTGTCATTTCCTCTATACATTAGCTGAACTAATTCACTTTGACCAACCAAACGTATGCTTCAGTTCAAGCACTTGTAAACCTTTAATGCGCTTAAGCTCTGCTTTAACCCTGTGCAAACCAACATACTTTATTGAACCGAGTAATATTGGAAATGAAACCTTTTAATGTACCTTTAGACTAAATATTTTTAAGTTTTTGGATAATACTTTAGTTTATGTCACAATTAAAGGTATTAACAAAGTATTAACTAACACTGCTAGCTTCATAAACTACTAATTATCTGCTTATTAATAGTTAGTAAGGTAAAAGTTGGGTTTGGATTTTGGCTAGGATTATGGATGCAGAATAAGATCATACTTTATAGGTACTAATAAACAGTTAATATCTTAATAACAGGCAGGTAATAAGTAGTTAATAGCATGAATTGTGACCTAAACTGTAGTGTTACCTATTCTTGTTATTCTGTGTCTCTGCTCAAGTTTGCGACCACAAATACTGAAAGCTTTCTCCGATGGTGCGCTGGAAGCTGAAATACAAAATTGCATGATGGATTACATGTTCGCTAATGCTTAATAAAGGATTAATTGTGTGCAGTTATTATAGTGTTACCACATTAAATCTTAGCTATGTAAAAAATATACACTTAACATACCCTATTACTTATTCCTGTGAGACATTAAAGCATGCAGATTGTGTGCAACAGATTTATTGCATGTCAAATATGACACAGTAGGTTTTCTGATTCACTGTATGCTCTAATGCATGCACATGGTTAAAACACTAATAGAAACGTGCATGTTTTGATGGTGTTATAGGTTCACTGCGTGACAATCATTGTGATTGCACATCACCTCATTAATCCTACAGTCACAGTTCACTCAATTTCATCTGACTGAGAGTCTCCTAGCTTCACCTGCTGAAACCCTGACTCTCATTTATCAGGCATTATGTGTCCTCGAGTACGCTGAAAAAAACAATGTAGAGAAAACACTGGACTGACAAACAGACGAGCGCCATACTTCACCAGAATGAGTCAGTCAGGCAGAAAATCCACACGTATGATGATAATAACGTCTAGTTATTACTGTAAGAGACATGACTTAATGATGGAGGGAGGTGGATTTCACCTTTGTACACATATTGGTCAATATTAATATGCAGATGCATGCTTGGACAATTAACATTGCAGTGTGTTGATTTTCTGTTTTTGAAGGATCCGTCAGTGCATATATCATCTTGTAAATATTGGTTCCATCTGTTCACATTAGTTATAAGTACACCAGTTAATATACAGTTAACAAAAAAGCAATACTTTGAGAGCGTTTATTCATCTAGTAACACTTTACAATAGCAGCACATGAATAATGATTTACTTGTGTAAGCTAAACGTTACTTTATTATGAGTTAATGAGGAGTTCATCAAGAACTACACTGTAAAAAATGCTGGGTTGCACACAATCGATTTGTGTTAAGACAACAAAGTAATTAAGTTAACTTCATTCATTTTCTTTTCGGCTTTATTAATCTGGGGTCGCCACAGCGGAATGAACCGCCAACTTATCCGGCATGTGTTTTACGCAGCTGATGCCCTTCCAGCTGCAACCCATCACTGGGTAACACTTAATCACACACATACACTACGACAAATTTAGCTTACCCAATTTACCTATACGGCAACCCAGTGGCGCAGTAGGTAGTGCTGTTGCCTCACAGCAAGAATGTCGCTGGGTCGCAGGTTCGAACCTCGGCTGGGCTGGGTCAGTTGGCGTTTCTGTGTGGAGTTTGCATGTTCTCCCTGGGTTCGTGTGGGTTCCTCCGGGTGCTCCGGTTTCCCCCACAGTCCAAAGACATGCAGTACAGGTGAATTGGGTAAGCTAAATTGTCCGTAGTGTATGAGTGTGAATGAGTGTGTGGATGTTCCCAGAGATGGGTTGCGGCTGGAAGGGCATCCGCTGCGTAAAATCGTGCTGGATAAGTTGGCGGTTCATTCCGCTGTGGCGACCCCGCAAGGGACAAAGCCGACAAGAAAATGAATGAATGAATGAATTCACCTATACCACATGCCTTTGGAAACCGGAGTACCCGGAGGAAACCCACGCCAACAAGGGGAGAACATGCAAACTCCACACAGAAACGCCAACTGAGCCAGCAGAGGCTCGAACCAGCGACCTTCCTGCTGTGAGGTGATCGTGCTACCCACTGCTCCACCGTGACGCCCATTAAGTTAACTTAGATTTAACACATTTTTTAAGTTTATTGAACATAAAACAATTAATGTTTCTTTCGTTTCCAAATTGTGTTGTTTCAGCTCATTTAACTTATTTAAATAGGTAGTTTGAACTTGAGTGTAACTAAAACATGAGTCACATGAGCTCATGTGTAAATAACGGCTACCTCAATAGTACATGGTTGTTAACTCATGTATTAATTAACACTACTTTAAAGATGCTGTATGTAAGATTGTCACCCAGTGGTTGTACTTAGTATTGCAGTTCAAATTTAAAACACTTTTCACCCGGCCCCTTCTTTCTCCGACAAGGTTACCAGATTGACGACACCAACAGGAACGAGCGTGCCTGACTATCAAGCCTACATCATGAATACACACGACAACAAGTTATAAAAGGAATATTTTCCCTGTTAAGGGAAGTTTTTGTTCAAATTATCGCTTAAAATTTCAGTTTGGGCAACGCAGTGGCGCAGTAGGTAGTGCTGTTGCCTCACAGCAAGAACGTCGCTGGGTCGCAGGTTCGAACCTCGGCTGGGCTGGGTCAGTTGGCGTTTCTGTGTGGAGTTTGCATGTTCTCCCTGCGTTTGCGTGGGTTTCCTCCGGGTGCTCCGGTTTCCCCCACAGTCCAAAGACATGCAGTACAGGTGAATTGGGTAAGCTAAATTGTCCGTAGTGTATGAGTGTGAATGAGTGTGTGGAAATTCCCAGAGATGGGTTGCGGCTGGAAGGGCATCCGCTGCGTAAAATCGTGCTGGATAAGTTGGTGGTTCATTCCACTGTGGCGACCCCGCAAGGGAAAAAGCCGACAAGAAAATGAATGAATGAATGAATCTCAGTTTGAGAAATGGTTTTGCATGGTGGCGCAGTGGGTAGCACGATCGCCTCACAGCAAGAAGGTTGCTGGTTCGAGCCTCAGCTGGGTCAGTTAGCGTTTCTGTGTAGAGTTTGTATGTTCTGTGTTGGCGTGGGTTTCCTCCGGGTGCTCCCCCACAGACATGCGCTATAGGTGAATTGGGAAGGCTAAATTGTCCGTAGTGTATGAGTGTGAATGAGTGTGTATGGATGTTTCCCAGTGATGGGTTGCAGCTGAAAGGCCATCAGCTGCGTAAAACATATGCTGGATAAGTTGGCGGTTCATTCCGCTGTGGCAACCCCAGATTAATAAAGGGACTAAGCCAAAAAGAAAATGAATGAATGAATGAAGCGGTTTCTATTCCTCGGAGCTGAACAACAGCATAAACTGCTATGATAATGATCACCCCATGTGCTGATTATGTGCTTTATTCAGCGTTAAATTCTAATAATCTGAGCTTAAATACAATTTTATGTGACATTTATGCCATACTGAAAGCAGCAGCAGTTTATCTCAGATCTTAAAAATAAAATAAACATATAGTTTGAAATTTGAACCAACAAATATCAGCCACCCAGTGTGTACTGTTATTAACGTTAAAGAGATTTATTATGTATTAATTCGATTCTAAACCTTATCGTTTTGTTGGAGTGCAGTGCACTTTTCTGTGCTTCTGAATGCATGTTGTGTTGTGTCTGGTGTGAGCAGTCAATTTGTTTGTCGCTGGAATTTTGTCTCATTGTTATCCAAAATAACAAAGTCCACTAAAGGAGGTCGAGCCTTCTCATTTATGGCTCCTAAACTCTAGAATAGCCTTCCTGTTAGGCTCAGACACACTCTCTCAGTTCAAAACTAGATTAAACACTGATCTTTTTAGTAAAGCATACAAAATGCATCACATATCTGTAGGATGCAGTTAAATTTAACTCTTCAAATGCATTCTTAAACATTACATTAATATCTTGTGCATATGAATTATGAACAGCAACTATGCAAATTTTCGCAATTATGTAATATCATCTTTAACATGTTTATATACAGTATATATATTTGGAAAGACACGTATAACTGCAGGTTAACTACTTTTATATACTGCCAAGCCTATGCAGACCTGCTTAACTTTTCTGATTTTGACTAATCTAATGATGTGCATCTCTTGTGAAGTTTTGGATCGATAATTTATGTAAAAAGCTCTATACAAGAAAACTTACATTGACTCGAATATTTCAGTTGCTTTCCCTTAATTTTGATGTTGTTTTAGCAAACAAAAGACTCGAGTCAGATGAATAAAATGGCAATTTAGATAAATCTCCTACAAGCGTCAGTGGGAGTGTGAAGTTCTCTGTCTATGTGATCCAACAATGAATAAATCAGAGAAGACAGACACAGCACATCATTTACATAATGACCAACACATAAAACTATTGGACTGCTAAATACAAGGAATTGACTATATTGTGAGCCTTAATAAATCACATTGCATGATTCTCATGATGAAAAACTCATTATTTTTTTTAAACTAAGAAGGTTTATGCTGGTAAGCTGTAAGTAAATAAGCCCCTACAGTAAATACCTTGAGTCATTGTTTTGGTAGTAAAATCAGATGGCACAAATCATTTACCGCATGCAATGACTGATTTGCATTTATAGAATAAGCATAAACATTATGAGCTTGTCAAAGCACAATTCATAAATTCAGTCCTGCACACAGTGAGGTTAACAGAGATGGACACTGGAATGAATTAAAAAGCTTAGTAAAGAGGTCAGACATCGATTCCTGCTATGTGAAGCGGCTCTGCTAAACCAAACAGTGCTGTTTCTGCCTCCTGATAATGGAGAAACTGAAGGTTAGTTTTCCTCTTCCACACAATCATGTGCCACTCTCACCTTTGACCCCTCGACCCTGCAGGCCAGCATGTGCGTCTCATTAACTACGCTTAAAAACATCCAGCTTTGTTTGCATTCAGTGTGCAGCGTTACATAATTGCGTCGCTTCATTTGATCACATTATGCAATCACACTGTTAGCGGACCACTGCAAACAGCAGCTCCTTTACACAACATTTTATAATAAGTCCTCATTTGTGAATATATTTAATGGATTTTCTAACATAGACTTACACAAAAGTCATGGTTTCGGTCAAAAAGATTACTAGCCCTCCTGTAAAATATTTAGTCTTTCAAATATTTCCCAATTTCTTTTAACACACTATACTCACAATACACTATATTCAGTATGTATACATTTATACTATATTCTAGTGGTGTAACGGATCACAGATCTCGCGGTTCGGATCCCGTTATGGTTTTTTAGTCACAGGTCGGACCGTTTTTCGGATCAGCCAAAAAGGGGAGGAGACAAATGTATTTTGCTTTCCATTAATTAAAAAAACAGCACTGCAAGACACTTTTGCTTTTAACAAACAGAACTGAGAACCTGTAATTTTATTAAAAATAACAAAGAAATAATCAGCTGAATAAAAATAATCTGTAAAACATTTATCACTGTCAAAAATGCACTGTTAAATGTCCAATAAAGTTCAGATTTTACAACATGAGCAATTCGCGCAAACACGCAAAATGCTCAATTTCAAAGGCACTTTGTTTGCACAAAACGCGTCATTCACATCGCCTCAATAATGTCGTAGGATGTCTATTTGTGTCTTTGCATTGACTCAACATGTAAATCACTCGCGCTTGACGGTTCATACATGTCTGGCGTGAACGTGTCTCTAATAACTGATTTATTTTATCTTTGTCATGATGACAGTAAATAATATTTGACTAGATATTCTTCAAAACACTTCTATACAGCTTAAAGTGACATTTAAAGACTTAACTAGGTTAACTAGGCAGGTTAGGGTAATTAGGCAAGTTATTGTATAATGATGGTTTGTTCTGTAGACTATCAAAAAAAAAATAGCTTAAAGGGGCTAATCATTTTGACCTTAAAATGGTGTTTAAAAAATTAAAAACTGCTTTTATTCTAGCTGAAATAAAACAAATAAGACTTCCTCCAGAAGAAAAAATATTATCAGACATACTGTGAAAATTTCTTTGCTCTGGTAAACATCATTTGGGAAATATTTAAAAAAGGAAAAAAAAAAAAAATCAAAGGGGGGCTAAAAAATTTGACTTCAACTGTATGTGCTCACGGGTACATATGACTGAATTTTGTGTGTAAAACGAATGCAACGGTGCGGTACAACTGACTGCTTGCCTCCAAATGGTTTGTTTGGTACTGTAGCTCACCATGTATGATGTCAGATTTGGGACGCAGAGTGGAGGACCTGGATTTGAGGTGGTAAAAGCATGCAGTCTCTTCTAGTTTGCTTTTGAAAACACTATCGGTTAGGTTTAAAGTCCGCATGAACTGGAGGCTGCGATCGTTTGTTTTTCGAGACTTGAAATATTAAATGAGAAAACAGTGGGTGTGGCTTGTTTTTTGTACTGCTAGCTGATTGGATATAGTAAATAGGCGTTTCATTCAGAAAGATGGGGCAAAGGGTTTGGGGAGAGTTATTACAACCTAACAGACTCCTCCTCCTCACCAATTCTATTTGATGTCAAAACTGACAGCTCGGGAGGGGGGCGTGGATAAGTGTGTTAGCCACACCCAATACCTCAGACAGCCCTAATCTGAGAATTGAACTTAAACCAAGAGGAAGTGCAGTTTCAGACTTCAATTTTACAAGGACCATCTTTTTTTTTTTTTTCTCTCTCTCAATGAGATGCACAGATGACTTGTTTAGCACAAAACTAGCAATGTGAGCTAACAACATCAATATGGTTAGTTTTGATTTCATGTGTACTTTCAGCAAAGGGGTGTGTGGATCAGTCGATATCAAGCTGATATATTATGCACGACAAGCTGGAAAAATGTTGAGATTGGCAGAAATGTACACAGCGCCCTCTAGTGGATTAACGAGAAATGGCACGTATGAGAAATGTGCCCCTGTAACATATTTCAAGATGTGCACAGTGGCCTCAAGTGGATATGTGAAAAACTGCAAGCAGACGTAGCCCGGCGTACATATTTCTCGATTCTCAAAAATGTAGCCCTGGGCACGTAAAACAGTTTGTAACGACGTGAAGGAATAAATCAGCTTTTATGTTTGCTGTATTTGCACTATATACAGTATAATCAATATATGAATGCACACAGACTCTGACCTTTAGCACTCACAAAAGAGTGTTTTAGTCTTTTGAGGATCTGTAAGAAATCATCATGGTGCTGAGGAGAGTAGCCACTTCTCTGAGAGTGAGAAATGAACTAAATGTAAAAAGTGTGTCGGAAGCCCTGGAGAATTTAGACTGAAGCATCAGATATCGGACAGAAAGAGTTACACTCACTGAACCTGAAAACCAGAAAGACCTGAGACTCTGTAGCCTGGTATTATTCAGAGGCTCAAACTGAGTGGAAATCGCCAGTTTAGTAAAGATTTTGAAATGTAAATCAGTGGCATATTTATTACAGTATAGCATGCTACTTGATCTTCATTAATATGTCTTACTAAGATGATACTGAATTGCCTATAGTTCTATAATCACAGATTAGTTTCAAAATATATGGTGACTCAGTGGTCAGGTCGCTGGTTCGAGTCCCAGGTCAGTTGGCATTTCTGTGTGGAGTTTGCATGTTCTCCTCGTGCTGGTGTGGGTTTCCTCCGGGGGCTCCGGTTTTCCCCACAGTTCGAACACATGTGCTATGGGTCAATTAGATGAACTACATTGGCCGTAGTGTATTAGTGTGTGTGTGTGTGAATGAGTGTGTATGGGTGTTTCCCAGTACTGGATTGCAGCTGTAAGGGCATCTGCTGCATAAAACATATGCCAGAATAGTTGGCGGTTCATGCCGCTGTGGCAACCCCTGATAAATAAGGGACTAAGCCAAATGAAAATGAATGAATGAGTGATAAAAAAAAAGAGCAAAACATCAAACTGAAACTAGCTGAAGTTGGACATTAGTACAGTTACATTAAAACTTAATCAGAAAGTCTGAACTATGTTTTTGTGAAACTGCAGAAATGATATGTATGAATTTTTTTATTAAAATATCTAAAAAAAAAAACCCATTATAACAGTGTTATATATTTTGCTGATTTATGCACTTACATTATCACAAATATTTGGAAGAATGTACAATTGCATCAGCCTTCCTCTCGTTTAGCTTTACTTACTATACTTTCATTATAATAAGTGTTGAAGACTTTATTCATCCATCAACCTGATTTCTGCAGGAGTCCTGTATGATGATGAATACCACAACTCCCATGATTCCACACTCAGTTATGACGTTATCAAACTACGCCTTTGTTTGTTGTAAATATGGGCCCTCTAGTGGTGAAAAATACATGATGTGCCTTTAAACATGTTTGACTGAAATGTCTACACTCAAATTTTTTATTTTTTCTCATTCAAAGTACTTATTTAAAATGAGCTGAAACAACACAATTCTTGAGATTTCATTGGGACAACTTAATTTGTTTATGTTCAATCCACATAAATTTGTTAAAAGGGTTAAGTTAACTTAATCGATTTGTTTTGGGACAACATGAATGATTTATGTAGAACCCTGCATTTTGTACAGTGTAGATAAAATGAACACTACAGAACAGTATGACGCCAGCAACCTTTGTTCCTTTTCACACTAATGATATTTACAGGGACATGTTATTAATAATTAAAGGATTATTTTCATGCAGTTCTTCACACAACACCAAACAAACACCACAAAATAATTTAAAACTCTCTATGATTCATAATGAACACGTTTGCCTCTCATATCTATCTCCAAATAGACCAATTTTCTGCTGTGCTCATTTTGCTTGTAGTTCAATTTGTGCAGTGTTGTACTTGTGATTCAGAGCACTTGGGTTCGAGTTAGGGGAAGCACACTTCCACAAAAAATATAAAAACGCTGTAAAACTAAGGTAAAATACATGATTGCAGTGCAATTTGTTCTTATGTCTGCTTTTGAAAACACTATTGGTTGGGTTTAGCTTAGTGGTTCGCTAGCTGATCTGTTCGACACGCTCCGCTTTCTCATGTACACGTGCAAGTCGGACGTGTATCTGAAACGTACAACAAAAAAAACGTACCCCAAGTAATGCTTTTTAGATTCACAAAAATGTAGACAGCGCCCTCTGTTGGATTTGTCATCTTAAACGTGCAACGAAACGTACCTGTAGTAGGGTAGTTTATGTTTTACAAAAATGTAGGCTGAGGCACATATTTCTAATGAACCTGGGTTGATTTTCGCTCTTGATAACATTAATGTAGTCACAAGTATTGACAAGATAAAGCATTCAAGGCAACAGTAACATGAGCGTCCATGTTTAAATTTATTTGCCTTTGGCAAAGCATTGTGTCTGAGGAAGCTGCAGTTTCTCCACAGTCATCCTCTGTTACTGACAGCAAACTGTCCCTCTTAGCAAAGACTAAAATAGCCCTGTCAGTGAAAAACCATGTCAAGACTGCTAGATTTCAAGAATACAGCACACGAGTAATTAAAACAAATGGCAGAAAATCAGCAGTGATCCTGCATAGAATGATTTATGAAGAATCACTCGACACTGAATCATCTTCCTGTATCAAAATGATCTCAGAAGGATCATAACACTATGTCAACACAATCAGTTTTTACATCACTGAAGTTAATTTTAGTAAATCTGAAGTACCTAAAGAAAGTGTATCAAATGAAGATTTATGGATTTATGAATCAGGATTTAAGAAGAATCACGTGACACTGAATCATCAAACTGTATCAAATAATCTCAGAAAGATCCTGTGATACGAAACATTGCAGTAATGATGCTGAACAACCAGTTTTTACATCCCAAGAACAAATTATTTGCAAAAATGTATGGGTACCAGAACCTACAGAAGGCGTATTAAATCAAGATATATGTATTTATGAATATGAATCAGGATTTATGAAGAGTCTCACAACACAAAATGATCTCAGAACGATCCTGTGACACAAAACACTGCAGTAATGATGCTGATCAATCAGTTTTTACATCACTGAAGTTAATTTTAGTAAATCAGAACTACCTAAAGAAGGTATCAGATCAAGATTTATGGATTTATGAATCAGGATTTAAGAAGAATCACGTGACACTGAATCATCAAACTGTATCAAATAATCTCAGAAAGATCCTGTTATACGAAACACTGCACTAATGATGCTGAACAACCAGTTTTTACATCCCAGCAATGAATTATTTGCATAGTAAGAGTACCGAAAGAACTCCTGTTATACCTAAATGTATCAAAATGAACTCAGAAAGATCACGTGACACAAAAACATTGAAGTAATAATGCTAAAAATATATGAGTACCTAAAGAAGGCGTACATGACCAGCATGTTTCCGATCACTCCTAGAGCCCCGATGACGGCCACAAAAAACGCCACTATGTAGTGTGCATGATCAGGAACGTCCACTTTCCTGAAAAAGCCTCGATCCACATCCGTCGACTCCTCCATACCTGCGAGAGAGGAAAATATCCTAGTTAACACTTCATTCTGAATCTTGTGTTTGCAAAACGTTTTTTTTTTTTGTCAGACTACTTTACCACCTCAGGCAAAACTAAACTGGACTCGCATCAAAACTGCATTTAAATTATGTAGCTGTACCTACAATTTGTCTGAAAGATTTTAAGCTAAAAACAAAAGTGTAATGATTCTTGTTTTATTTGGTTATTGTTAGCAAACGCCAGCATGTTTGTTTGAATACATTTTACATTGATAATGGCAGGGTGCAATGTCAAGCAATGATAAACTATACGTTAGAGGTGTGAACCTACACTGGTCTCACGGTTCGGTTACGATTATCATGCCATCGATTCGGTTCAATTCGATATCTCGGTGCATTGTCGATGCTTTCCCCAAACACAGCTTTATATTTGGGGCTGTCTGTATAAACACACACACACACAAAGACACACAGCACCAAGCAAGCGACACAGAGTATTACACCCTCTCATTCACACACATACACGCACAACATTGACAGCAACACACAGCATCGCTCTCTCTCATTCACACACATAAACACACACACACACACGTGCTTGCTCCGGAGCGATATTGTTAGACCGCCCGCTCCCGTTCAACTTACACCAGAGTTACCGACCGCTCCCGCGCTTTATTCGGAAATTTATTTCCGCGCCGCAAGAAATCTGGTCTGGTCCAGCGGCTCCCGCCTTACACCCGCGGGAATGCAGACCTCTATCCAGAAGTATCGCCGTATCAGCCGAGAGGAGAGAAAAAGTCACGCCAGCAGGTCAAATGGGCCACAGCGAGAGAGAGAGAGAGAGAGAGAGAGAGAGAGAGAGAGAGAGAGATTATGGATTATGGATTAGTATATTGTTAGTATAAATTAGCATGTTGCTAGTATGTTTATGTATAAATTAGCATGTTGCTAGTATGATTAGTATGTTTCTGGTATGGAGTAGTATATTGTTAGTATGAATTGGTATGTTGTTACTATGTCCAATGTAAAGTCAATGGCAGTTTGTTAATTTTTATTTTACAATAGAAGTCTATGGGACAGTTGCTAGGGTGGCGTAAGTGGTTGCTAGGGTGTGGCTAGTAAGTTAAAAGGTCATCAGTGATTGGCAGATTGGTAGTCTGAGTTAAATGAGCGTAAACTTAATTCTGTATGACAGTCTGGCGGAAAGTTATGATTTTCTCAAGCCACCATAAATATGATATATTGAATAATATGATATATTATTTATATTTTATTTTATTATAATATATATATATATATATATTCAGATTATTATTAATACATATAAATATTATTTTGTTCTTTTTTTTTTTTTTTTTTTTTTTTTTTTACAACTACTATATTGTGTGCTGTTTTTTTTTTTTTTTCTATTATATATGCATGTTACTTTTTATGTAAACTTTATAAATGCTTTGGCAATACATTTGTAAAATTTGTCATGCCAATAAAGCAACTATTGAATTGAATTGAATTGAGAGAGAGAGAGAGAAAGAGAGAGAGAGTAATGGAGTTTACTTTCATTCTCTCAATCGCAGTGAAATAGGGGCTTCTGCTGCAAGTGTCAGTGAAAGACTGTCCAGAAAACACACACGCAGTGAAATTGTGCACAGTTTGTGCGTCAAGTACGCGAAGCATTGTAAACACTCGCGCTCGCCTCCCTCGCCATAGTAAGCTACCGCGACATAGCGCATAGGAGATAAATGACATCAGTACATAATAACCGGTTATGATTATTACTGAACCGATACCGTATTGTCCGCGTTTGCATCGCGGTGCACCGAAGAAACGATTAATTTTGACACCCCTACTATACGTTTCTAAATTATATGCACCCTAGAGGATTCACCACAGTCTCAGATTTTGACAATTGTAATGATTAAACAGCTTCAAATCCTCCTGAGTTAAGCAAACTAATCTGAAAAAAGTGCATTGCATAGCGTTTGCATTTAAAGAGACACACACAAATTGAGATTTAGCTTCTAGTCTGAACGAAGCATATACTGAGTGGTGTAATAAATGATCCATGAGACATTTTGAGCGGCGACTCCATACCTGCGAGAGAAGATCCTAGTTAACATTCGAATCTGACCTCATCATCTAAAGATCAGCAGAAAGTGAGTAACGTTCAGATGTGTCCTCCAGGAGAACCTCTTCACCGTGACCTCGCGCAGCTAAAGCACATTTCTAGCAGGGTTTACAGCAGTGTTTTAGGTTTTGAGCTCTTATCTGTTGCACTGTGGCGCATGTGATGCAGAGGCTTAAGAGAAATAAGAGCATGCTCTGTTTTGTCTTCCTGCACACACACACAAGCGCCTGCAGCTCCAGAGATACGGACAAAGCAATAACACACGCCGAAGAAAACACTTTAAAAAAAGAGAGCAAATAAGAGCGAATCACATGCTGGATGTGATGAGTTGATGAGGGCGAGTGAACTTACGGCGCTTCTCTCAGGTTCATTTGATCAGCTCATGTCTAATATTAAATGTTATGAAACAATATTCAGAGACTAAACTCAGGGTTTCTGGAAGAGATCTAAAAATATCCCTGGTTTTAATATGAATGCTGTATTGTGGACTTATTTACATTTATTTTTAACTCCCTTTTGTCTAACCTGAGTGTTTATTTTGCTTGTGATTGTCATTAGTAGGGTGCCGTGGGAGAAAATGATCCCCTCGTGGATCAATGTTCATTTACTTTTGAACTGTAATATATTTAGATCTTAAGCTGGGCGAAAATGCAAGAACCATTGCGTTATTAGAGAGAGATTTTTTATTTTTATAAACCTATATTTGGCAGCATGGTGGCTCACAGTAAGATGGTCACTGGTTCGAGTCCCGGCTGGGCAAGTTGGCATTTCTGTGTGGAGTTTGCATGTTCTCCAAGTGTTCGCGTGGGTTTCCTCCGGGTGCTCCGGTTTCCCTCACAATCCAAACACATGCGCTATAGGTGAATTGAATAAGCTAAATTGGCTGTAGTGTATGAGTGTGTGTATGGGTGTTTCCCAGTACTGGGTTGCAGCTGGAAGGGCATCCGCTGCGTAAAAACATATGCTGCAATAGTTGGCGGTTCATTCCGCTGTGGCGACCTCAGATTAATAAAGGGACTAAGCCAAAGGAAAATGAATGATTAAATCTATATTTTTTACAAAATCAAGTGCTGTTTAACAGAGATATTTTTCAACGTAATTGTTTTAATAACTGATTTCTTTTGTCTTTGCCAGGATGACGGTACATAATATTTCACTAGTCATTTTGCAACTTATTAGTATTCAGCTTAATTCAGCTCAATGTAAAGACTTAACATGTCACGATGTGGAGAATCACAAAACACAAAAATCCATGAGCAGCAATTTGTTTTGACAAAACAAGAGTTTCCTAATCTTGCACAGTAACTTCAAACAAGATACAAAAAAATCTAGAAAGGAGTCCAGACGAAAGAACTGACAAAAATGCAAAAATACGCAAATACAAAAAAATCAGTAAACTGGGTTTAAGTGCTAACAAAAACAAACAAACAAACAAGAATAAGCAACAAATACAAAACTAAATCACCAAACAAACATACCAGACATGAAGGACAAACAAAATCCTAAGGCAACTAAAACACAAGACAACAGGGTTTATAAAGACAGGGCTAAATTAACAAACAAGAAACAGCTGTAACATAATACAATCAGACGTGCAAAGGATTATAGGAAATGAAGTTAAACTACAAAACAAGCTAGTGCCCTCAAGTGTCCAAAAGAGGACACTGCAACATATGACATAACTAGGTTAATTAGGGAAGTTAGGCAAACATCTTTAACCAGTGGTTTGTTCTGTAGCCAAGGGGGTAATAATTTAGTAGAATTAAATAAATAAAATAAAAAGAATTAAAATTAAATTAAATAAAAAAATAAAATTAAATATCTCCCAGTGATGGGTTGCAGCTGGAAGGGCATCCGCTGCGTAAAACATATGCTGGATAAGTTGGCGGTTCATTCCGCTGTGGCGACCACAGATTAATAAAAAGACTAAGCCGAAAATAAAATAAAAAATAAAATATAAAATAAATATTGATAAAAATAAAATAAAATACAAATTAGGGGCGTCATGATGGCGCAGTGTGTGGCACGATCACCTCACAGCAAGAAGATCGCTGGTTCGAGTCTCGGCTGGGTCAGTTGGTGTTTCTGTGTGGAGTTTGCATGTTCTCCCCGTGTTGGTGTGGGTTTCCTCTGGGTGCTCCAGTTTCCCCCACAGTCCAAACACATGCGCTATAGGGGAATTGATGAACTAAATTGGCCGTAGTGTATGAGTGTGCATATGAGTGTGTATGGATGTTTCCCAGTGATGGGTTGCAGCTGGAAAGGCATCCTCTGGATAAGTTGGCGGTTCATTCCGCTGTGGCGACCCCAGATTAATAAAGGGACTAAGCCGAAAAGAAAATGAATGAATGATGAAGTCTAAACCTTTTTTAATGTCTTAGTGAGCTTCTAGACAAAAGTGGGTCAGGGCAATGTCATTACAACAGATGTCATCTCAGCAGTCTCTCTTGACGTCTGTGTCCTGCAGTGTTTGCAGATATTGAACATATATAAATCTCACTATATGAACCGATTGATGAACTGTCCCGTGGCTCTGAGTATTGATTATTTCCACTGAACAGCTCCTGTCTGGAGGTGTGGGGAACATGTCCTCTGAAAAACCCTCTGCTCGGCTGGACATCTGAACCGTCATCTCAGAAAACATCAAATCTGAGGGATGGATGTGGTCAGTGTTGGGGATAATAATATTCATTTTATTCCTTTGGCTTAGACCAGGGGTGGGCAAACTCGGTCCTGGAGGGCCGGTGTCCTGCAGACTTTAGCTCCAACACTAATTAAACACATCTAATCAGTGTCTTAGAGATCACCAGAAATCTAGAAGCAGGTGTGTTTGATTAGAGTTGGAGCTAAACTGTGCAGGACACCGGCCCTCCAGGAGTTTACCCACCCCTGGCTTTGACCCTTTATTTATCAGGGGTCACCACAGCGGTATGAACCGCCAGCTATTCCGGCATAAAGTTTTACACAACCCAGTACTGGGAAACACCCTCATACACTCATTCACACACACACTTATACACTACAGCCAATTTAGTTAATCAATTCCCCTATAGCGCATGTGTTTGGACTGTGGAGGAAACCGGAGCACCCAGAGGAAACCCACGCCCACATGGGCAGAACATGCACGACTGCTGAACAAATCACTGGCACTGGCCTTCCCACACTTCAAGAGCTGTACTCTTCCAGAGTGAGTAAAAGGGCTCGCAAAATCACTCTGGACGCCTCGCACCCAGCACACTACCTGTTGGAACTGTTACCGTCTGGTCGGCACTACAGAGCACCGAGTACAAAAACAGCCAGACACAGGAAAAGTTTCTTTCCTCACATCATCTACCTCATGAACAGTTAAATATTCCCCTACTGTGCAATAAACATGAGCGATACTTTCTCATACGCACTTGTACACAGCACATTATAACCTTTATATATATACAACAAATCTGCACATAGAATTCAACATCCAGATCTTTTTTGACTAACTGCATCTCTGTTTAATGTTTGTCATCTTTGTCATCTTGTCACTTTATGTACACTGGAAGGAAGCTTCTGTAGCCAAAACAAAATCCTTGTGTGTGAAGCACACTTAGCAATAAAATTGATTCGTTAGCCGTCGTTAGCCAACGATGGTCGCAAGTTCAGTTGTTACAAACATAGTTAGTTAATTTGGAGCTTCCCAAATCCGGTGTTCCAACGAACATTCGCAAACTGCGTCGCAAACTTGTGCACTTGCAACGACACCTCTGGAGCTGTAGTTAGAAACATAGTTCCTGGCTGTGTTCTATTCCCACTTATCCCCCCTATGCCCTAATCATTTAGAACATTCTGACATTTAAACTTGGAAAGATTAAAAATAAAAACACATTAAAAAGTCATCTCTCTTAGGTGTAATTTGCTTTCAAAGTATTTTTACAGTTCAGTTTTAGCAATCTTTAGGTTTAAAATTGCGCTCGCTACACAGTGCACTTTAAAAACATTGATGTCATTTTGAACACATAACGAAAGCTATAGGTGACCTATTATTTAAAAGCGGAATTTACTTTACGTCTCTAAAGTTTGTGAAAACAAAAAACACAGCATATGTTAATGCTTTTAATTTATAGTAGGTTATTTATTAAGTATCTGTACTGTATATGACATGAGCCTGCTGATTAGAAGATTTCTGCAGTGGTTTGCATGTCAAATTGTAAAAGTAGACTTTAAAAAAAATAAAATAAAAAATATCCTACTTAATAATAATAATAATAATAATAATAATAATAATAATAATAATAATAATAATCATCATCATCATCATTAATATTATTAATAAAGTATAATTTTCATTTCCTGATAAATAATAAATATTACATTTCATTTCTTAATAAATCGCATCATTATTTATTTATTTATTTATTTATTTATTTATTTATGATATTAGAATACGTGTTAGCTTTTTGTAAGTGATTTTATGTTGTAGAATAGACTATGGAATATTTTCAATAATATTTCCAAAGGAAACATTGGTCCTATATCTGCCATTTATATATATTTCAGTTAATATGGAAAGCGAGTGCATGTTTTTAACCAAAACTAATATTGGATTTTATTTTAAATGCATGTTTGTGTAAAACAATATAATGCACAAAGAAATGATGGGGTTCTTCTCCAAAGAAGTTGTTACTCCATCCCGTTTAGAGCATCATTATGGGCGTTTTACACTATAACTAACGTGGTTCAAACGATGGATCTGCGACAGAGAAACTACAGGTTTTGGGAAACACTCGTCACTACATCATTCTTTTCCCAACCGATGCATCGTACTATGATAGTTCAGCCGCGAGTTACATCGTTGTTTGGAAAACGCACTCCTGATCGTTTGGCTTCCCAAGACCTCATCGTGTCATGAGGAGCAACGAATATTAATTTAGATTTATTTGCATGTGTCTACTTTTAATCTAAAAAATCCTGTCACCATTCACTACTATTAAGAATAACAAAGAACCACAGATTCAGCTCAAAATCTGCCTTAATGTTCCACTGAAGAAATAAAGTTCACCTGCCTACATCTTGGATGAGCTATGGGTGACAGGAAATATTCACTTTTGGGTGATCTAACCCTGTAAATCCTGAATAAATAGAGATTTACGCAACATAAATGTCTTGGTTCTCAGAAAGAAGTTGCTTCTGCTCAATGAGGGCTGCTTTTATTTGACCAAAAACAAAAAACAGGCTGCGTCCGAAACCGCATACTTCCATACTATACAGTACGCTAAAATCAGTATGCGAGCCGAGTAGTATGTCTGAATTCATAGAATTCGAAAATCAGTATGCGAGAAGTACCCGGATGACTTACTACTTCCGGCGAGATTCTGAAGTGCGCATCCCATGCACGCTGTGCTATCCCATGATGCTCCGCGAGAGAATTCATGAATGGAAGTAAATCGACGCAGGTAGGTCACGTGACCATGACAAAATGGTGGATGTAGTACGTCCGAATTCCATTCATACTGTATAGAACGTACTTTTCTAATGGCCGAGTAGTACGTTTAAATTCAAATGCAGTACCTACTGAGTAGTAGGCGGTTTCGGACGCAGCCACATATTATATTAAGTTATGACACCATCTAACCATCCATAAAATGACAAAATCTATTACACGGGAAAAGGTTTATAATTGATTTAAAAAGGGCACAGACAATGAGCCTTTACGATGAAAGGAAGTAATTAAGCCCGAGAGAGTGATTAAATGTCCTTTCAGCGAGCTCTGACCCATCTGTGTAGGTGCCATAAGAGGATTTATCTTTATTAATTTATTTATTTAATGTTAATGTGATCAAGACCATCAACAGAGTCATGCGAGTTCAAGGCTCCGGTTCAGTGTGAATGTGTAAGCTTCTGTCTGCAGATTCACCAAAAGAGGACGCTGATCCTTAAAACGTGTTGAACACTTCAGACACACATTTCAATGACTCACATGGGCCTGCTGAATGCTGGATTCTGATTGGCTGATGAGCGTTTGAACGTAGAGCTAAAGTAGATCCAGACAGGGGTTGACCTCATTACATTTTCATATCATTCAGTGATTTTCCTTCGACTTCGTTTCTATTTTAGGGGTCGCCACTGCGGAATAAATCACCAACTATTCTAGCATATGTTTTACACAGTGGCTGCCCTTCCAGCTGCCACCCAGTACTGGGAAACACCCATACATTCTTAGATTCACACACACACTCATACAGTACGGCCAATATAGTTCATCAATTCCCCTATAGCGCTTGTGTTTGGACTGTGTGGGAAACCGGAGCACCCGGAGGAAACCCACGCCAACACGGGGAGAACATGCAAACTCCACACAGAAATGCCAACTGACCCAGCTGAGGCTTGAACCACCGACCGTCTTGCAGTGAGGCGATTATGCTACCCACTGCACCATTGTGACACCCATAATATAAAATACATCAAATAAAATACGTATAAATAAATAATATTTAAAATATAAACAAATACAAAACATGGTCACGGTGCGATGCAACTGACTCTAAAGAGAACGTGAGATGAC
Organism: Danio kyathit; assembly: GCA_903798195.1. Taxonomy (NCBI): domain Eukaryota; kingdom Metazoa; phylum Chordata; class Actinopteri; order Cypriniformes; family Danionidae; genus Danio; species Danio kyathit. The sequence continues at coordinate 2,021,125 of LR812528.1, forward strand.
ACTCTGATTGGTTTAACGCACGTTATGCTCAAAACACACCCAGAACTCATCGAGAATAAGCACAGCCCTGTTAGACCATGCGCCGAGGCGCAGAGCGTATTTTTCCATCTTTAATATAGCAAAAGTGAATTAAGACACGTCATTAATGCTTTTGCTCCATGCACTTTAGACTTTGCGTCTAGGTCATTAAAACAGAGCCCAATATATGTAGTCCAGCGTGGAGACTGGATGTCTGTACTGGCGAATACATCATGACGTCTCTGAGTGTGCAACATAAATTCATGACAAAGACTTGGCTCAAACCAATCAGCATGCTCTATTGTGTATGCGGTGCAACTTCATTAATATGCATGATCGCTTCCTTTTACCTGTTACAGTGTTCAGACGGCAGAGAGACGCCATGTTGTGTTGCCAAAACAAGTGGAAGAATTGTATGGAGACACGAGTCATCAGTGTTGCGTTTATTAATGTGCTGCAACGAAAGTTTTGTTTTCATTTCCCGCTATGAGAGCGCAGCTGGACTCACGTGTGGATTACAGTGCGTTTTGCTTTTTGTAAGGAACATTTTTACCCGAGAGCTTTTTCCATCTGGAAATGGTGAAATCCAGATTCGCCGTGCGGTATCTTACATTACAATAAAACTCCACTCTCCAGCAGTTGATGCATGCATGAAATGTCCCTGAATGAAAGTGCCAAACTCCAGTTAAAGTCCACAAATTAATAATTTGGCAAATAATTTGATTACTGGTGTCCATGTAAACACAGTCACCATCTTTCTCCTCTGCGTCTGTGTGTTTGTTTTGCCTCTGTGAAAATCAGCGCGTGCCCAAACGGAAACTCCCATTTTTATTCAAACGCATCGCCCTTTCCCTCCCCTGACACTCCCACCTAAACAGAGCTGGACACGCCCACTTTCCTGAGTTTTTCCAAACTAGAGGTGTGAAGACACCCTGCTGAAACAGAGGGGCTCTTTTAATTTTCTCTCTAGTTTGGCAGAATGTATAGTGAAAAAAATTATTCAAAGATGATTCCTTTAAACAAACAAATTTAGTTGAACATTACTAAATTGAATTTGTTTGTTTAAATTCAACATATATAAATTGTTTGCAACAATTTTGCAGACATTTTTTAGTGTAAAGCAATTAAAATTGAATTTAAACAAAAACGGTTATTCACGCTCTTATTGAGCAGAATGTAAAGCAATCAAAGAACAGATGATACAAATTGCTTAATTTCTGTCAGATTCAATAAAAATGCTTTAAAAGCAAACTAAAAATCATTAAATGTTTTTTATGCACTTTATGTCTAATATAAAGTGTAAAAAAGAAGCATAAGAAAAATGCTACAGAACACGTCTAACATAAAGTGCATAAAATAAAAAGTCATAAGAAATGAATAAAATAAAGTTATATAGGAAAAGCCTACAGAACATGTCTAACATAAAGTGCATGAAAATATAGTCACATAATAAAATGCTACAGAATATGTCTAAAATAAAGTGCTTAAAATAAAATGTCACTTAAGAAAGGCCTACAGAACATGTCTAACATGAAGTGCAAAAATATATAACATCACATAATAAAATCCTACAGAACACATCTAATATAAAGTGCATAATATAAAGTCACATACAATCCTATAAGAAATGTCTAAAATAAAGTGCAAACAAAAAAAAGTCACATAAGAAATTCCTACAGAACACGTCTAAAATAAAGTGCATAAAATAGTTATATAAGAAAAGCCTACAGAATCAGTCTATAAAGTGCAAAACAAAAATAGTCACATACAAAAATCCTACAGAAAATATCTCAAATAAAGTGCAAATAAAGTCACGTAAGAAAAGCCTACAGAACACGCCTAATATAAAATGCATAAAATAAAAAGTCACATAATAAAATCCTACAGAACACGTCTAATATAATGTCACATAAAATCCTATAAGAAATGTCTAAAATAAAGTGCAAACAAAAAAGTCACATAAGAAATTCCTACAGAAAACGTCTAAAATAAAGTGCATAAAATAGTCATATATGAAAAGCCTACAGAATCAGTCTATAAAGTGCAAAACAAAAATAGTCACATACGAAAATCCTACAGAAAATATCTCAAATAAAGTGCACAAAAAATAAAGTCACATAAGAAAATCCTACAGAACATGTCGAACATGGTGCAAAAATATATAACATCACATAAAAAAAGCCTACAGAACAAGTCTAATATAAAGTGCATCAAAATAAAGTCACATAAGAAAAGCTCACAAAATTCATTCCTATATTTGCAAAAATATATATAAGGTCACATACAAAAATCCTACAGAACATGTCGAACAAGGTGCAAACAAATATATAGCATCACATAAGAAGATCCTACAGAAAATGTCTAAAATAAAGTGCAAATAAAGTCACATAAGAAAAGCCTACAGAACACGTCTAACATAAAGTGCATAAAATAAAGTCACATTCAATCCTATAAAAAATGTCTAAAATAAAGTGCATAAAATAAGGTCCCACACAAAAATCCTACAGAAAATGTCTAAAATAAAGTGTGAATAAAGTCACATAAGAAAAGCCTACAGAACACGTCTAATATAAAGTCACATAAAATCCTATAAAATATGTCTAAAATAAAGTGCAAACAAAAAAGTCACATAAGAAATTCCTACAGAAAATGTCTAAAATAAAGTGCATAAAATAGTCATATAAGAAAAGCCTACAGAATCAGTCTATAAAGTGCAAAACAAAAATAGTCACATACGAAAATCCTACAGAAAATATCTCAAATAAAGTGCATAAATATATAGTCACATAATAAAATCCTACAGAACACGTCTAACATAAAGTGCATAAAAATAGTCACATAAGAAATGCCCACAAAATTCCTTCCTATAATTGCAAAAATATATATAAGGTCACATACAAAAATCCTACAGAACATGTCAAACAAAATGCAAACAAATATATAGCATCACATAAGAAGATCCTACAGAAAATGTCTAAAATAAAGTGCAAATAAAGTCACATAAGAAAAGCCTACAGAACACGTCTAACATAAAGTGCATAAAATAGTCATATAAGAAAAGCCTACAGAATCAGTCTATAAAGTGCAAAACAAAAATAGTCACATACAAAAATCCTACAGAAAATATCTCAAAGTGCATAAATATATAGTCACATAATAAAATCCTACAAAAGACGTCTAATATAAAGTGCATAAAAATAGTCACATAAGAAATGCCCACAAAATTCCTTCCTATACTTGCAAAAATATATATAAGGTCACATACAAAAATCCTACAGAACATGTCAAATAAAGTGCAAACAAATATATAGCAACGCATATGAAGATCCTACAGAAAATGTCTAAAATAAAGTGCAAAATAAAAAGTCACGTAAGAAAATCCTACAGAACAGGTCTAACATAGTGCAAAAATATATAACATCGCATAAGAAAAGCCTACAGAACAAGTCTAATATAAAGTGCATAAAAATAAAGTCACATAATAAAATCCTACAGAACATGTCAAACAAAGTGCAAACAAATATATAGCATCACATAAGAAGATCCTACAGAAAATGTCTAAAAAATAAGGTGCAGAAAAATAAATTCACATAATAAAAGCCTACAGAATACGTCTAAAATAAAAGTGCAAAAAAAAAAAAAAAATCCTACAGAACTCCTTCCTATAACTGCAAATAAATAAATAAGGTCACATACGAAAATCCTAAAGTGCAAAAAAATATATACTGTAGGTCAACATGCAAAGAAATCTTACAGAACACATCTAACATAGTGCATAAAAATATTACATAAACCAAGTCTCATAAACGAAGCTGACAGAACATATCGAACAGAAATAAGGTCACATAAGAAAATCCTACAGAACATGTCTATCATAAAGTGTATTAAAATATAGAGTCACGCAAGAAAAGCCTGCAGAACTCATTCCTATAATGGAGCAGATTGAAAGTAAGCGTTTACCTGCAGTGTGTGTGTGTGTGTGAGCCCACGGCGTCTGTGGACATGAGCGCAATGTGTGTGTTCATGTATTTATGGGAGCTTTTGAAAGCGAGCGGCTCCGGCTGTGCTGTAATCTGACAATGAGGTGGAGCTTCAGTTTCTGCTGGATTTACTATCAGCATGAGCGCTCTGACACACACACACGCACACGCACACACACACACACACACACACACACACACACACACACACACACACACACAGTGGCGGAGCTAGAATTTTTTACATGGGGTGGCCAGGGGGTGGCCACTGCTATTTCAGGGGGTCCACACACACACACGTACTCAAATACAAATGCACACACAAACACACTGAAAGTGTTTAGAAAACCCAAATCTAATTCATTACCAGCATATAATTCAAAATACGAAAATATAATATTTTTCTCATCATCTACTCACTTTGTTGTGAGTTAATAAGTAATGACAGGATTTGATTTCTAACATTGGTTAAAACATAATTGCCTAGTAGATGCTCTGACCTGCTGGTGGACCTGAAGTCTGACCTAGTTTGGATGGGTTATTCTCACGAAACCACTAAAACAACATGGCACTTAAGATTTTAAATATAAAACTTGCTAATTTGTTAATACAAAAAACATCATAATAAAGACAAAACTGTTCTCTACGAAGCACAATGTGTAAATTCAACATAATTTACTTATTTTTAATAATTTTACAGCATTTTCTACTGAAATTCTCATTACCGAAACGTGTCCATGTGTGTTTGAATGTGTGTTATGTTGTAATTTAAACAAATTAGCATAACAATTTTAGAATAAAAACAACTGAATTGTTCTAATTGATTATCTTACATGACAGAACAAATAATTTACAGAATATTCATGTATAATGATAATAAGAAAAAACTGAAAAACGATGTGTCCATGACAGATGTTCTCATCCTCCGCAACCATTTTAAAGTACTGTTTAAACACACATAAAGAGTTTAAATAAAGTTTAATTTTGAATAAAGAAGCACATGGGCCAGTTGTTTCAATATGGCTGCCAGAAAAGAAGATATTTTATATTTCTCCAGTTTAATGTAAAATTTTCTCCAGTCAAAATGGTTAAACGACTTTTTGATTATCATTACCGAAACAGGTAGTTTTTTACATTTACATAATTGTTAGATTTACAAATTTTTATGAAAACAAACTTTTTTAAAAGTCTTAATTATATGCACTGAGAATTTTTTTCTAAATCATCACAGCTTCCCTATTATTAGCAAAACATATTGAGGCACCTCATTCTCCGCAACTCTTTTCTCATATACCGCAACCATTTAAGGACAGTTGCGGTAGAGAGAACGTCTGTTTCAGGAATGAGAATTTAAGTAAATTGCATACTAGATTCAAATAATTCTTTTGAATTTAATGTTAATTTAAAAATGTACTATCTGTTTATATTTTGCTTTGATTTGTTTCATTTTAGAGAGTCAGCAATTGAAAAAAAGAAAATCTTTAGCAAAAGCTAGGTTAGGAAAAATTGTATACAACAACCCAGAACTAATTGAAGAGTACAGAAAGAGGCAAAGAGAGTGGTTAGATTTGGAGATGGCATAGCAAGTGTAATTACTAAAAAAACACTCTACAGTGATAATTTAGTTTTAATCTGCACACACAGTGTACAAACACACGCACACACACACACACACACACAGAGTGAGAGAGAAAATAACCATTAAGTCAAATAAGAACATTTAGAAAATATTGATTCTGAAAAAAGTGTAAAGGGGTGACACTAAGTGAGAAACACAAACACACTGCATCATACAAAATGTTAAGCCTTTTGTGTAGTCTCTATAGCCATATGTAGTTTTTCAAACTACAAAATTTAATCAAAATACAAAAATTTACACTACAAATCACTTTGTCAAACAACAAATTTCGAAATCTTGTCAGAAAGAATTATTTTAGCTTGTCTAGAAAGGAATTCACAAGCAGCATTGTAGAGATCGTAATACAAGAACCTAGTGTTTAGACCATGCCATTGCATGTATTTTTTAATGACATGAGGGTGCTAATCTGCCTTTTGTTTTTAAATGACAGTCTCTATTTTACCTGGAAATACCAAGTGTATCTGTCTGTGGACTGCAAGACAAGGGCGTAACATGAAGGTTCGTAACTTGTAGTAAGTTAAAGAGGTGTAACTTGCAGTTATGGAGATCCCATTGAACCATGTGAGATGTCACAATGAGATGTTATTGGCAAGATGGTGGAATTACTTACAAGAGAACATTTTCACTACATGTTTTCAGGAGTTTTCTCCAAATTTATCCACAACCAATTAACTTGACATATTATTATATTCATTTATTTAGCAACTCGCTGACTTCTTTGAGCACATCAAGTATGAAAGCCTCTGCAGCTGTACGTTAATAAAGATGGTGGTTGAATTTAGGGTTGTACTGTAGTAGGTATAGGGGTTAATAACTGTGATGGTTGGGTTTAGGTGTGGAGTAGGTGTAGATGTTAATAACTGATTGGTACATCGCCATTTTGCCGACCACATAGTTTGACATGTGGGTCTCCATAACTTCAAGTTACGCCTCCACAACAAGTTACGCCCCTTCATGTTATGCACCTGTCTTGCAGTCCACAGACAGACCCTACTCGGAAATACAGCACTAATTTAAACATTATTAAAAATAAAAATTACAAAAATTCCGTTGTTTTCAATAGGGGAAATGTATGTTAATTAATGCATAAAGACCCTCTCAAAATTCAAAATAATATAAATATTATATACATTTGATTAAATTAGCTAAAAAAAAAAACAACAACAGTTGGTACTTTACTGTTGTCCATCCCTTTTTGACCAGCTAAGACCACAAGTTTGATTCCCAAATAAGGAATAGCAGAGGGTTAAAGCTGTACTAGAGACCACACTAGCAGGGATGATGATACATTTCAGCTTATCCAAGCAAGTGGAAATTATTCTTTGAAATTAATTTTTTGTTATTAAAGCACTAAACAATAAAATATTTGAAATTCAATGTTGTTTTTCCTAAATTAAATGTTTTTTTTTTTTTTATCTCATACATAGTATACCTAAAATCAATATTGAAATAATTATCCTATATTCTGCAACCTATTTATCATTACCGCAACCAATGTTCATTAAGTGTTAATTATTTATTTAATTTTAATAGTTTGCTTTTCAATGCATGTGCATAATCTACAAGTTATGTCCTTTCAGGTTAGCCACATCATTTTGAAAATACATCAGGTTTAATCAAAATATATTAAAAAAAGGGTTGTCAATTGTGTAGGGTGTTTCGGTAATGAGAAAAAACAATCAAAATAAAAAACACTGTTAATTAAAAAATAATTGTTATTTCAAAATCTTAAGTAACTGTACATGATGGTTAATAATCCCTTTTTTTAAAATGTCAATGTGAATTCGCTTTTTTAACAGAGTTGATTTTTCAGACTGTTGCGGTAATGAGATTTTTCATTACTTATTTTTTTAATTATGCTCAAAAAGGCACTAAATGATATGTATATATTTTTAAATTAATGTTGACAAACACTCCAGACTTTGTTTCAAATATCTGCAAAAACAAAAAATTAATTTAAACATTTTTAAAAAATTTGGTTTGAAAATTTTTAAACTAAGTTTTCGTGAGAATCACCCGGATATGCGCATAAAAAACAGTTGATGGAAACGCCAAGATGCACATATTTTGAACATGCGCATAAAAACATATGCACATAACTGAGTAGAATAAACTTTTTTTAATCTATAAGAGAAGACGTGCATAAACTACAATGGAATTACAAAAGTAATGTGATTTTGTTATGAGAGATCATGTGATGATAAAAATGTGTGTGAATAGACAAATCAGCAGGCTGAGCACATTGTAAAACATCTGAAATGTTGTTTTGGTCATTTTAAACACCTTAACCATTTCAGTATTAGTGTTATTGTATTATTAATGACCTCCAGAATCAAGAGCGTCTGTGCTCCGCATCTCACAAACTCCTTCAAACGCCACCGCACGTTTACTGCGTGAAGATTGTCTTCTGAGGCGCAAATCATTTATTACATAAAGAAAAGATTGACGCAGCTTCTCTTATCGTAGCAAATTCCGTTTTACTGTTGATATTTGGCACCAGTTAATCAGGAAGTGATCATTTTGTTCTCTTTGACTCGTTGGATGGAAACGCAGCTTTATTCGCACATCTTTTATGCGATATTCCAGTTTTGCGCATAAAGTTCATTCGCATTTTTGGATGGAAACATAGGCTAGCTGGTATGTTTGAACCTGATCTGCCTGTTTGTGTTACTTTATAAAGAAGTCTGATATCTCGCTGTTTCTTTTTATGTTTAAATGACCCTGTGCAAAAATATAATAACTGTCTGTTTACATCTGATCCAGTTAGAAACACATTTATCCTAATTAAAATATCCATTATCATACCTGCACATTAAAATCAACAACCGATCTAAAAAAACATTTTTCTGAAGAAAGTATATGAGCTGGCTATTCTATTTCAAATAAATTTAACTCACAAACAGCTAGCCTAACATTACTTTCCCATAGTAGCAAAATATTTGAGCATCGTAAATTAAATATAACTTACATACATGGAATGTGCATGTAATACTAGCACAGATGAAGTATAGCGTTAACTGTCTAAAGAGCGAATTGATCTCTCTCTCTCATTAAGTTAACTGATGTCGTCGGTGCCTCGTTAACTTACGCAGCGGATAAACGTTCCTCAGCAAACAAACCTTATAATAAACTATAAAGCGTATTTCAAATATTAGGTTATGGTGTATTATTATTATTCGTCTTACTTGAAACCATGCTCTTGTCTTCGGCTCGTGATTTGAAAATAGCTTGAGCGTTGCTGGCAAAATTCAAAAACTTCTTTAGACAAATGAGATGTCAATCAGCATCAGGAACTGCCAGTAGCAAATACAATTTTGGGGTGGCACCCGGGGTGGCCAGTCGGATGTCAGGGGTGTCCAGTGCCACCCCGGCCACCCCTCTGGCTCCGCCACTGCACACACACACACACACACACACACACACCATTGATTTTCCATACACTATTGTCAGATTCAATTGCCCACTATTTAGTCATCTGGATTGATGAGAGGTGGCTTGCATGTTTAAGGCAGATGTCAAATGAGAAGTGATATATACAGTTAAAGACTGAATTATTCGCCCTCCTGTATATTTTGCCGGAGAGCAGATTTTTTTTTCCAACACATTTCTAATCAGAATAGTTTTAATAACTCATTTCTAATAACTTTTATCTTTGTCATGATGACAGCACATAATATTAGACTAGATATTCTTCAAGACACTAGTATTCAGCTTAAAGTGACATTTAAAGGCTTAACTAGCTTAATTAGGGTAAAGTTAGGGTAATTAGGCAAGTCATTGTATAACAGTGGTTTGTTCTGGAGACAATCCAAAACTAATATTGCTTAAGGGGGCTAATAATATTGACATAAAAATGGGTTTAAAACAATTAATAACTGCTTTTATTCTAGCCGAAATAAAACAAATAAGACTTTCTCCAGAAGAAAAAATAGAGGAAATACACTAATTCTGACTTTAACTGTATATAAAGTGCTCATCATATGAGTCCACCCCTCAGAGAGCTCTCTTTTAAATTCATATATTCTAGGTACAGTATTATATTTGTGTATATACATTAGATTAGTCAATACCAAAGACAAAACTGGAACTAATCAAACAAAATAACTCAAGAGTCCAATATTTAAAGCACCTAAATTAATTTGTTGGGAAAAAAAAATCGTACATAAAATTTTAATAAAAAAAAATACATATATATTTTTTAAAAAATCAATTATTGTTTAAAAAAAAAACTATTTAACCAATTTTGTAGTATTATACTAAAATAAATAATTTTGAATTTTTTTTTTTCAATAACTTGGTTCAATTTAAATGTATTACCTTTCTATTCCTAAAGATGTTCTGTGACCAAAGTCTTATTTTAATGGACGTCCAGTCAAAATTATTCACCCTGCTGTGAATTTTTTTTTCTTTTCCTTTTTTTCTTTTTAAAATTTTCCAAAACAGTATTTCCTCTAACAAGTCTTATTTGTTTTATTTCGGCTAGAATAAAAGCAGTTTTTAATTTATTTTAACCCATTTTAAGGTCAATATTATTATCCCTCCTAAGCAATATTTGTTTTGGATTGTCTACAGAACAAACCACTGTTATACAATGACTTGCCTAATTACCCTAACGTATCTAGGTATCCTAATTTACCTACAGTCAGAAAAAGTTAAAACAGTATAGAAAACGCAAATAAAAAAAGTAGAGCTTTCTAAATTTAACTTAACTTGTATTTCATTGCAGACAATCAGAACACAAAATATTGCATGCTTTGTCTGGTCAACTTGAGTTCATTTGTAAATACACATCCTTTCCTGTCATTCAGACCTGCAACAAACACAAAAAAAGTTGGGACAGGGGCAGTTTAGGACTAGTAATCAGGAAAACTGGTGAAATAATGATGTGATGGGAAACAGGTGATGTCAACAGGTGATTGTAATTATGATTTGGTACAAAAGCAGCATCTAAGAAAGCTCTAGTCCTTTGGGAGCAAAGATGAGCCGAGGATCACCAGTTTGACAACAAATACGTGAGAAAATGAGTGAAATGTTTAAAAACAATGTTCCTCAAAGAAAGAGAGGAGGACATTTGGATATTTCACCTTCAGCAGTGCAGAACATCATTAAAAGATTGAAGGAATCTGGAGGAATTTCAGTCCATAAAGGACAAGAGCGCAAGCCTAAGCTGAACAACCGTGATCTCCGATCCCTCAGGCGGCGCTGCATCAAGAATCCTCATTCATCTATAAGCCATATCATCACATGAGCTCAGGACTACTGCGGTAAATCTTTGCCAAGTACCACAATACAGAGTTGCATCCACAAATGCCAGAGAAAACTGTACTGTGCCAAAAGGAAGCCCTATGTTAACAGTGTCCAAAAATGCTCTCGACTTCTCTGGGCTCGGAGGCGTCTGAGATGGACCATCACACAGTGGAAACGTGTACTGTGCTCAGATAAATCAGTATTTCAGGTATTTGGACGCTGTGTGCTCCGGACCAAAGAAGAAAAGGATCATCCAGACTGCTACCAGCAACAAGTCCAAAAGCCAGGGTCTGTCGTGGTATGGGGTTGTGTCAGTGCCCTTGGCAAAGGTAACTTGCACTTCTGTGATGCACCATTAATGCTGAAAAGTACAGAGAAATTTTGGAGCACAATATGCTGCCTTCTTTTCCAGGGACGCCCTGCATATTCCAACAAGACAATGCAAAACAACATTCTGCCACAAAGTCCTGCTGCAGAGAAAGAGGATACAGGTACTTTGTATGGCCTGCCTGCAGTCCCGACCTGTCTCCAATAGAGGAACCTTAAGACTTGTTTACAGGAAGAATGGGACAAAAATACACCTGAAACACTTCATCACTTGGTGACTTCAGTCCCTAAAAGTCTTTTAAGTGTTGTGAAAAGGAATGCAGCATTACAAAGTGGTAAATGCTTTACTGATCCCAATAAATAATGTGCTGTTGTACTGTCTACCATGAAATACAAGTCAAAGTAAATCTAGCAATCTAAATCTTGATTTTTTTTTTTTACCTCAAGAACCATTTGACTCCTGGAAGGACTGATATATAGTTCACCACTTCCACAGTATTACTGCAACATCCTGATTAGTGGAGTAATTTAGATCCTATTCATCAGTTCTGGCATTAATCTCAATTTGTTTAATTCAAATATGAATTAAAGACAACAGGTGAGTGCAACAAAATCTTATTTGATTGATTAATCACCTCAAAGCTCAAAACTGTTTGATATAAATTCAAATCAGTTTCCTTGTGCCAAAACTGAAACTGTTTATTCTCCAAGAACCGAGCTGTTGAGCTTCTGTAGTTATCTTTATACAGTAGTTTTGGTTGTTGGTGTGAATGGGCCTTTAGTCTCGGCGAGAGCTTGGGGTCTTTTAGCACATATAAGGGTCATGAGGGAATCCACTGATAAACTCTCTCCGGGCCAGAAGAAGGTATCTGAACATGGGCTTCTGTTTGTCGGGAGCTTCAAGCTTTTAAAATAAGCATTCATGTGTGAAGAGACTCCTCAGAGACGGACGCTCGAAAAGATAAAAGCTTACAGACACCAATAGGATCAGGCTTCAGAGATGAGCGCTATACCTGCTGCTGCTCATTTACTCTACATTTCAGCCAAATAATCTCCTTCGGCACACAGATGAGTCCCCTATATGACCGAGACTGACACGAGGACATGACCAAACTAAACTAAAATTAGAGAACAACCTAACACCTCCTGAAAGACACTGCTTAATCTGAATTAAAGTGATTGTAAGATGAGCAAAAGAGCACTTAAAGGTGCAGTATGTAAGTTTGACACCCAGTGGTTGAACTAGGTATTGCACTCCTGGATCATAATAAAAGTATGCTGGGATGCCAGATTGTGTACAGGAGCGAGTGATTTAAACTGTGTTCTAAATAAAAGCAACGACACGCGATAGAGGGAATATTTTCCATATTAAAAGGAGTTTTTGTCCTAACCAACACCTCGAATTGATATATTAGAAATGGCTTCTATTTCTCACAGCTGAACAACAGAAAGCTATGACAGCTAGATCACCTCAGGTAAGCCTTGTGTGCTTTATTCTGTGCTAAATGCTAACAATGCGAGTTTGAATGCATTTTACATGGCATTTGTTGCCATATACTGAAAGCAGAAAGTTCACCTCAGATCTTGAAAATACAATAAACCGTCTGAAATTGAACTTTAGAACTAAACACATATGAGTGATTCAGCATCTACATTGATGTTAAAGTGGGTTAACATGTATTAAATAGATTCTAAACCTTACCGTTTGGTGAGCGAGTGCATATTCTGTGCTTCTGAAAGGCTGTATTTACATTTCTGCCGTGTTTCGTCTGGTGCAAACAGCCAAATAGCTGATCACTGCCTCTCTCGTCACAGCGTGTTGTTAGGACACGCAGTTACAATGTAACCTGCTCACCTAATGTTTACGTTCGTAATATTTATGTAATTTGCTAATTAATAACCTCATGTGGAACTGCATCTGTCTCCCATACTGTTCTTTTTGGTCACGGACGCACGCTTTCAGAGTCTTTCTGAATGAATGAATGAAATACGCTGTTTTCCAACAAGGCAACCCAGGGTGCTGACATATAATTGGCTAAACTGGCATTGTGCATATGAAATTTATCTAAACAAAGACAGCGTTCCGGCACGGAAAACCCATTTTCAAAGCAGAATATCTGACTTCAGCATTGTTTTTCAGTTAAACAAATATGTTCACTTGGGATGTTTCTTAAATATCTGCACACATATTATGGTATTTTTATGCTTTAGAAGAGTCAAAAACTTACATACAGCACCTTTAAATAAGAAATCTGATACATGGAAGTATATGCAAACTACATCTACTCTATGACATACAAGTTTTGATTTCACATATATAAAATATCTGTCATAAATGCAAGATATTACATGCACAACATATTAAATGCACTTTTATCAAGAGTAAAAGAGCAACATTGTTATAAAACTAGGCACAGTCTTATGGATTTTACATTAGGTCGTTTTAAAAACTGCTTATGTTCGACTGTCTTTTAAATATTCTGGGGCATTACTATGAAATAAACTACCTGTGGATATTAAAATTAAGCTTTACAGATGTGGTTAGTTTTAGTTTAAAATCTAAAAGCTGGCTCTTATGCAGAATAGTATGTTGGCGGATTTTAGAGTATGTTTTAACGGGTATTTGTGATTGTATTTATGTTTGCTAAGAAAGAAAGAACATATATTTGGAAATATTGCAAAAAATAGACACTTGCATATATAATTCACCGGCCACTTTATTAGGTACACCTATCCAACTGCTCAACGCAAATGTCTAATCAGCCAATCACATGTCAGCAACTCAATGCATTTAGGCATGGTCAAGACGATCTGCTGCAGTTCAAATCGAGCATCAGAATGGAGAAGAAAGGTGATTTAAGTGACTTTGAATGTGGCATGGTTGTTGCTGCCAGACGGGCTGCTCTGAGTATTTCAGAAACTGCTGATCTACTGGGATTTTCACACACAACCATCTCTAGGGTTTACAGAGAATGGTCCGACAAAGAGGAAATATCCAGTGAGCGGCAGTTCTGTGGGCGCAAATGCCTTATTGATGTCAGAGGAGAATGGCCAGACTGGTTCCAGCTGATAGAAAGGCAACAGTAACTCAAATAAGCACTCGTTACAACCGAGGTCTGCAGAAGAGCACCTCTGAACACACAACACGTCCAACCTTGAGGCGGATGGGCTACAGCAGCAGAAGACCACACCGGGTGCCACTCCTGTCAGCTAAGAACAGGAATCTGAGGCTACAATTCACACAGGCTCACCAAAACTGGACAAGAGAAGATTGGAGGAACGTTGCCTGGTCTGATGAGTCTCCATTTCTGCTGCCACATTCAGATGGTCGGGACAGATTTTGACATCAATAACATGAAAGCATGGATCCATCCTGCCTTGCATCAATGGTTCAGGATATTCTTGGCACACTTTGGGCTCATTAGTACCAATTGAGCATCGTGTCGACACCACAGCCTACCTGAGTATTGTTGCTGACCATGTCCATCCCTTTATGACCACAGTATCTCCATCTTCTGATGGCTACTTCCAGCAGGATAACACACCATGTCATAAAACGTGAATCATCTCAGACTGGTTTCTTGAACATGACAATGAGTTCACTGTACTCAAATGGCCTCCACAGTCACCAGTTCTCAATCCAATCGAGCTCCTTTGGGATGTGGTGGAATGGGAGATTCACATCATGGATGTGCAGCCGACAAATCTGCAGCAACTGGGTGATGCTATCATGGACCAAAATCTCTGAGGAATATTTCCAGTAGCTTGTTGAATCTATGCCACGAATGATTAAAGTAGTTCTGAAGACAAAAGTGGGTTCAACCCGGTACTAGTAAGCTGTACCTAATAAAGAGTGTATGCATATATATATATATATATAGTTGAAGTCAGAATTAACCCCACAGAAAAATCTCTGTAAAAGGTAAATGTATAAATCACGCAACCTTGTCATTACAGAATCTGACCAATGAATATAAAGTATGTCCTCATTAAAGGATTTTGGAGCTGATTTTTGTGTGATGCTGCATGCTGTCGATTGCCTCCATTAAGACGTTAGAAAAAGTTTGTTGTAGATGAACTGGACTGGCCTGCACAGAGTCCTGACCTCAACCCAACTGAACACCTCGTCTAACACCAGAGACTGACCTTACAAATGCACTTCACATTTGAAGAATGCTCATGAACAAACTCCTAAAACTTTCCAGAAGAGCTGAAGTAAAGGTCGGGCAACTCCATATTAAACCATACAGATTAAAATGGGCATGCCATTAAAGTTCACATGCACGTAAAAGCAGATAAACACTATTTTAAGTGTCATTCTAAGTGTCATATTAGTAGTTAAATGTTCATTTCAATAAGATAATATTTCTTTTTTTTTTATTTTACATCTAATATTTATACTAAGAAATAATTTGATGTGATAAAATAGTGGCCACTACTTAAACATTACCTCAGAATGACTCTGAAAAGAAAGGACGCTGGGTTAAACTGAAAAGTGAATGTGGCCAGAATGCAAAAGAAAAACATTTGACAGGATAAAACTTTAAGAAATGTGTCTGCATTCAGAAGAAATGTAGGCAGTCTGACTTGAACTGACTTGACATGTAGTTTAACTTTTAAATAATATTAATATTAATCTGCTCGCTCTCTGCTGTCTGTGTGGATGTACTGTGAACGCATCAGACTCCAGATCAAACGCTGAACGCTTCCCTTATGAACACCAGTCTCTCAGCCTTCTCAAAAACTAAACACAAATATTCATTCATTCATTCATTTTCCTTCGGCTTAGTCCCTTTATTCATCAGGGGTCACTACAGCGGAATGAACCACCAACTTATCCAGCATATGTCCAGCTGCAACCCAGTACTGGGAAACACCCATACACGCATTCACACACATACACTATGGCCAATTTAGTTCATCAATTCCCCTATAGCGCATGTGGAATAAGAGGGAAATAAGAGTGACGAAGAGCATAGAGATCGATCAGGTCAGTAATGAACAGTGTAGAGCTTTAATTAACTCGACCAATCTGTCATTGACAGCTCTAATAAAAGCCTTCAGGATCACAAACACAACAACATCACACGCCACCCGATCTGAATGGCTGGAAAGGCATTCAGAGTGCTTGTTTGCAGTAAACCATTAGTGGCCAATGGAAGGTAAATCTTACATGGCATGAAGGACAGATTGACGTATTAGCTTATAAGGAAATCCCTGAATACTCAAAATTAATCATGAGGCCATTGGAGTTGCTTGCATCAAATGAAAAGAAAAGCATCTCAGGATATGCATGTAGCCATTCCATGTGAGGTATACAAGATACTGCGTTGGAGATGGTGATGTTTTGGAAATGCATGTGTAAAAATGGTTCACTAGAGTGGCTGGGATGTCACAATGCAGTGCGAGTTCCCTCAAAGGGAAACGTCATAACCAGGAAACTATAAATCACACTACCTGAAATGTCAATGCAAGTTGATAACAGGCATGCAGGGAGTATGCTATTCATTCTCTCTCAGAGATCCATGATTACACATGCAAGCTAAAACATTCCCCTTCAAGGGAACTTGCCCTGCATCAAAGTGACATTGTGGGAACAAAAACACCTTCTTTGCTATACTAACCAATGTCTGTAGTGTAAGTTGTGCACTCTCAGGACATTATTAACTAGGATCCCAATCTGGATTGAAGGTCAAGTTGATAAAATCTGTGTTGGGGGTTGACCAGTCCTACATCACAAATGTCTTGTAGGGAAACTGCTAGCTAGAAGGCTTTTAAAGTTGTTATACTTTTTGTTGAGTGGGCCCTTATTGCCAGGAAGATGGCCTCAAAAATCCACCTGCTCATGTTCTGTTTCTTAAATGTTGACTATACACTCAATCCTGCTGGAAGTAGCCATCAGAAGACAAGAGCTGACAGGAGTGGCACCCGCTGTGGTCTTCTGCTGCTATAGCCCATTGGGTATTTGAGTTACTGTTGCTTTTCTACCAGTCTGGCCATTCTCCTCTGACATCAACAAGGCATTTGCGCCCACAGAACTGCCGCTCATTGGAAATTTTCTCTTTTTTGGATCTTCTCTGTAAACCCTAGATCAAGAACACATCCAGGTTCTTTCACAGGTTCTCTGTACTTGCAGTTTTGAGAATTGATTAATTGAACTTTGTCGATTGAGGATGGCATTACACAAAAACACAAGGACACAAGATCACTTAAAGGGCACCTTTGATGCAAAATCAACAGTGTAAGCAGTTTGTACAGAGCTGTCTACACCAGGGGTGTCAAAGTCAATTCCTGGAGGGCCGGAGCCCTGCAGAGTTTAGTTCCAGCCCTGCTTCAACACACCTATCTGTAGGTTTCAAACAAGCCTAAAGCACTCAATTAGTTTAATCAGGTGTGTTTAATTAGGGTTGGAACTAAACTGTGCAGAGCTTCGGCCCTCCTGGAACTGACTTTGACACCTGTGGTCTACACTATACCTGCACACTACATAAGTCTCTTTTTTAAAAAAAATAGGATCCAAATACCAGTGAACATGATTGCGTTCGTAGGAATGCGGTTTTGCCAACCCACCGAATTGATAGACAGGTAAGTATTAACATGTCTCTGTAGTAACTTGCATAAACATTCAATTTAATTCAATTAATCTTTATTTCTAGAGCGCTTTTCCAATGTGGATTGTGTCAAAGCAGCTTAACACAGAAGTGCTAGTAAATTGAAAGTGTGTCAGTCCAGTTTTCAGAGTTGAAGTTTAGTTTAGTTCAGTTCAGTGTGGTTTAATTTTCACTGCTGAAAGTCCAAACACTGAAGAGCAAATCCATCGATGCGCAGCTCTACAAGTCCCAAACCAAGCAAGCCACTGGCCACAGTGGAGGAACAAACTTCACCAATTGATGAAAGTGAAAGAAAAAACCTCAAGAGAAACCAGACTGGGCACGACCAATTCTCCTCTGGCCAAACTTCTTGTGCAGAGCTGCAGTCTAGGCACCAGAGGCTGGAGAACACTGACATCCATCGTGGAGAACTGCAGGTGTGAGTAGGTCACTGGCGGCCCACAGGATCAATGCGAAGCCTTGTCTGTCTCTGGGGTCTCATGCTCTCCTCTCCTCCATGACCCCGACAGCATCTGCTCAGGATACGGCCTGATCCAGGATTAAGGATACCTCATGAAGTCCCCTATGGTTGGCATCATCTCTTCTTATGTGTTGTCCTTGAGGTCCTCGATGCTTGGCATCATCTCTTTACAGGCCTTGGATCACATCAATGGTGCTGCAGAATCTCTAGAGGCCTTGGGTATCCCCAGGTGGAAATAGATGTCCACAGAACATGTCCACAGAACAGGATTTGCAAAGAAACTTGAATTGACAGATCTCTTCCAATGCGCTTTACAAGTTGAAAACATTTTGAAACAGGAAAACTGCTGCATAATTCATAACCACTGGAATCAGCAGAGCCGCTGATTAGAGGCTGATAGCGGCTACATGAGGACCCTTCAAGTTGATGTGCAAAAACACAAAGTGCAAGTTTGTTTGAACGATAAAGTCATCATTTAGAAGGGAAGTTTAATATTAAACTAATTTCGAGAGGAGCACGTGCTCATGATTGACCCAGCTGGCCCACATTAGCTTATCATGATCCTCCAATTAAAGGATCCCAAGCAATGACTGTATGAAATATGGACGACGCGACAGCGCCATTTTCCATTAAACGCTGTGAAGGAAAAAACGTCTCGTGACGGGCACAAACTGTCGCAAAAGACTGCTGAAATTGGAGCCTGGGCATGCGCAAAAGGACTGCCTGATGGAGCCAGAGGAGGAGCTGCGGAATCAAGCTTCCAACCAAACGCTTGTACATCAAATGAACCACGCCCCCCAAACTTCTCTCTTGACCACCGGTGTCTGCACTATAACAAAGGCTCGCTAATGTACACTTTGTGTTTACATAGGAGCCTGGTTTGCTGTTTTATCAACACAAATGGTTGTAATAACGTTAACAAAGGTGCGGTTTATATAATGAAGATTTAATCGCGCCAGCTCCAGGCCACAGCGCACATTACTCGCGGGTCGATACGGCTCGGATGCGGCAGCGTCGGCTCGCTAACGGCCGCCGGATCTGACCGGATGCCTATGGACTCACTGCCCGAGTCAATCAGGCCAGATGCGGCGGCCGTTAGCGAGCCGACGCTGCCACATCCGAGCCGGATCGGGCCGCGAGTAATGTGCGCGAGTAGGTACAGCAGACGGAGTCGGGCCGAGGGGTAAGTCTCCGGCAGGTGAGAGTGTAGCCGGAACTGGCCCGAGTGTATTTTGCTATCTGGGTGCTAAGGCGTGTATCAGAAAACTGATAAAGCCCTGACCTTACCGAATAAACAGTGTTTCACCAGATCCTGTATGTCAGAAACTATAGTTTACTGCTGAACAACTCGTTTTATCATGGTAAAACAACACAGAAAGGGAATAATAACACTTTAGTCTCCTGCCGAAGCTCCGACGTCTGCTTTGAGAAACTGTCAATCACAGCTGTCAATCACGATGACACGCTCAGCATTAAATTACTGCTCAACACATACTCTTTACAGAAATGAAGATCTGCAGCTATATTAGCACGATAACCAATGCCTTAACTGACCAGAACCATCTTTCAGGACATTTTATTGCAAGTGTAATTAATTTTTTTATTTGGTCTCATGTCTCCTTCATTTACACGGAGGAGGCGGGCTTCATGACTTGTACTGCAGCCATCCCCCAGGGGGCGATCTAACGGCCGAGACCTTCACTCAAAAGCCGGCGTGCGGCACACTTGATCCCAAGTCACGATATATATCCTCATTTCCTTTCTACAACCATCTTCATCATGAAGAAACCACCGTCCTCCCCTTCCACCTTTATCCAGAATGGGCGGCACGGTGGCCCAATGACTAGCACTGTTGCCTCAAAGCGAGAATACCAATGGCGTCGAGTTCTCGCTGGGCCATCTGGTGTTCCTGTGCGGAGTTTGCATGTTCTCCCCGTGTCCACGTGGGTTTCTCCCGGGTTCCCCGGTTTCCTCCTACCGTCCAAATATGCTCTATATTATAGATAAAATAAGCCTTAATCTTTTTTCTAATGTCCTACTCTTAGGAAGTTCACCTTGGCCTCAGCAGCGGGGGAGTTTGAGATCGACCTGAGCTCAATCTCCCCTCGCCCTGCAAAAGGGGGGGAGCCCTGGGCCCGAGGATCCCTTGAGCTTAGGGCTCTCTCCCGGGACAGCATGCCAAAAAAGCTATGTATCAATCATAAGCTAAGTGTGAACTCCTGAAACTACCAAAACTTGATTTGACCAGGTCATGCCTGTTCATGTGTATTAGGTGTTCATTCTACAGGAATGAACGCCTGTTTGACAACCAGAACAATAATGTTGTCCCCAGGTAAAAAAACAGGGAGGCTGACAGTAAACAGTTTATTGGTGATTGTATTAAGAATGCTCTTAAAATCAGAGGTGTTTCAGGGTCACAGAGCATCAGCTGTCCCCCTGGCATTATTGACCAGTTTACACTCACAATCACACACTTCTTAATGGCTCCTAATTAAGTCCCACATGTTCTCGGACAGTCCTAATTCGGGCTCTGCTGTCAGACTGCCTCAGGTTGGACGTATGTGACAAGCTGATTTCTCTGTCACTTGGCCTACAGATGTCACACAAGCCGCTGGCACCAGCCGAACTGTGCTACATCAGTCTGACTTGATCAACTGAGGAGAGAAGCTGGACCAGAGAAGACAGAAACATTCTGCTGTGCATGTTTGATCATGTCATCGTCAAACTTGTAAACCAGACGCTGTTCTAGATTAGATTTAACCAAAATCACACAGCTTTCCAGTCCAATAGGAAAATACTAAACACACACTATACACTGCCAAATCTAATAGCCTTCCTGACTCACATACGGTTACTCAATCGTTTGAGTGACACACTTGAAACAAGCAAGTAACAACAAAGGATGGAATGACGTTATTACACCAGTAAGAGCAGCACCAGCAGTGCATTAAAGTGTGCCTAATGTGTGGGAAATACGAAGAAGATGCGGCCATAGTGAGAGCATGGAAAGCCAATAGATGACAAGCTGGAAAACATTATCTGAAAATGTGCAACGGCTAATGCTAACACCAGTATGTGAGGAAGGAGACCAGAGGCTGTTTTGTTTTAATAGAAGTCAATAGAGGAGAGGCATCACTATACGGAATAAACAGCTTTTGTGAGGAAATAACTTATTGCTCTTCAACTTACCTTAGCACAACTTGCATAAATAAGTAGTTAGGAATACTCGCAAGGTGTATTTAACCTAAAATAATTTAGTTGTTAAAAATATTCATGCAGAGTAGCTTAAACTAAGACAAGTACATCTGAAGTAAATGATCAAGTATACTATACAAATTTGTTTCAAGTTACTAGAACTGTCTAGTAAGTGCTCAAAAGTAGACAGGCACTTGTTAGTACTATATACTACTTCCTATTTCACCTTACAAATGGTTTGCATGCTTTTTTTAAGTAAGGTTTACTAATTGGACACTATTGAACTGAAGAGCTTGTCGTCTTGCAAAAAAATAGGATGGAGTACTAAAATTAAAACTTCAGTTAATGTAAAACTGAAAACCCT
Source organism: Danio kyathit (assembly GCA_903798195.1). Taxonomy (NCBI): domain Eukaryota; kingdom Metazoa; phylum Chordata; class Actinopteri; order Cypriniformes; family Danionidae; genus Danio; species Danio kyathit. The sequence continues at coordinate 2,042,966 of LR812528.1, forward strand.
AAGACAAGCTAAATTAACTAAAACACTTTAGAATATGGGTGCACTAATATTAACTATAATAACTGATGCACAGAAAATTGCAACACAAGCTCATTGCGAAAACCTCCATATACATTTCTGGAGAGCGCAAATTATGTAGCCAGAGGTACGCATGGCTGCATTTTGTCTTTAAAACTAATGCTACAGGGCAGTATGACGCCACCAACGGCTTCGGTTTCTTTTCATGCTACCAGCTGACCACTTACCTGCATATGGACAGCTTTTCCGCTGTTACCAGTTTGCCCAGTGGCTTGCCATGTAAGTCAGCAGACTTGAGACACAGAGTGTCGAGTCTGGTGAAGAACAGTTCTAGAAAGCAGGTAAAACAAAAACAAAAGACAAACAATAAAATAAACATATAAATAACATGGTGAAAATTTGGTAAAATCTGAAAACGTGGTCAAATTCAGCCCTTTTCTTTTTCTTGCTTTTCAAAACACTTAGTTGCATTTAGGGGAGGCGATGGGCGTGTAAATCAGTGCTTTTGAAAACACTATCAGTTGGGTTTAGCGAAGGGGGCAATCGGGTGAATTTGTGCTTTTAAAACACTATCAGTTGGGTTTAGGGAAGGGGCGATCGGTTGGGTAAATCTGTGCTTTTTGAATCATTTTACACTCTTGGTGTTTTAGAGTGTCGCCCCTTCACTGCTATGTGCTGATTTTTGAATTAAGACTACCAGACGGTTAAAACTTCAATCCCATGAGCCACCTTGAGGTCTGACACTTCTGTAAATAATGGTTGGTCTCATTCCCCCAGTGAGGCGACTGGCCCTCGAGGTGGAAAATCTGTTACTAAACAGTGATTCTGAGTGCAAGCATGCGTCAGTGTTGTTGTCCTCCTCATCCATCCATCCGTCAGACTGACATGACATGACATGACATTCACTGGAGAGAGTCAGATGAGAGATAATCAAACACTTCACATGCTGCTTATGAGGCCACTTTTTAACACCTCATGCAAAACGCATCATCATCATCATCATGGTCATTAAACCATGCCTAGTGTAGGGTCAGGGAAGAGCAATGTTATATTATTCTGATGTGGTTTAGCATTTTAATTTAGTTTCTCTTTATGCATTTTATTATAACTTTAATGCACACATCTGAGCATCATTCACTTCAGTACATCAATGACCCCTTGGCATGTCACAATATTTATTTTTTATTGTATGATGTACTGTATTGCAACTAAATATATTGCGATTAAATGATTTTAATGTCATTTTAATAGCACATTATATAATGGCAGAATGACAATATAATATCATCACAATGCAAGTGCACTCCTCCAAAGAACACATCATATTTTATTCTTAAGAATATTTCATTTAATTATTGTTTTAATTATTATTTATATTTCAACAGTTTAAGAATCAGAATGTGAAAACGAATATCCTAAACAAATAAATAATAATTAATGTTAACATAAAAGAGCATCTGTTTCAAAAAGCCAAAACATGAACACTGTTAAGTTAAAAATAGCTGAAATGAACAGATTTAAAATATATTTAGTTTTTATTTTCCTGCATCATTAATCTAGTTTTTAGTGTCACGTGATCCTTCAGAAATCACTCTGATATGATGATTTGCTGATCAAGATACGTGATTTTGTATGTTTAATCATATGTCATACTAATCACAGCCACTAGATGGTAATGTTTGCAAAATAGTTGAAATGTTGAGCTGAATTACCACAGAAAAGACTGGCAGGCTGATCGATCACGATGATTATGACAAATCAGAAATAACTTTTCCAGCATTACAGAAATAAAAAAAAAATCACATAAATAATATATTTAAAAAAGGATCATTTTGTGAGTGGACAAACACGCATTCAAAAGACAAACAAAATTCATGAAGCGTTTCCTTAAGATTTGTGATTCATGTTTGTTTATTTATTCTTTCGAACTGCGTTATAGGACCCTTAGACAACTTATGTTAACGCTGGATGAAATGTTTTTGTGGTAGGAAAAATTAAGAAATGGAAATAAATCTGTAAAATAACTAGCCAAATTACCCATTATGGGTGTTTGTACTGTAATGTCAACATTGCAAATATAAATTAAAAAAAAATTAAAAAAAAACATTTCTTTACTTTTTATTGTCTTGTTTCTAGTCCAAATATCTAAAAATTCTTAAATCAAGAAGCATTTTATGGACAAGTAAAAAATATTGTCTTGTTTTAGTTTTTCTTTATCTACCAATGGAGTAAGCAGAATAGTCTTAAGTCACAAGGAAAAACAAAATTATTTAAAGAAAAGCATTCTTTAAATGCAGTGTTGGTCATGAAAACTACAGTACAAATACTGATAATGCGATGCTGGATATTTTACAGATTTATTTCGGTTTCATATACAATTTGCTGTTTCAAAAAAAAAAGTTTAAAATAAAAAATATATAGAAAATACTAATTAAAACTATATAATATACTACTACTTCTACTACTACTACTACTACTACTACTACTACTACTACTACTATTACTACTACTACTAATAATAATAATAATATTATATATTATGTATATATATATATATATATATATATATATATATATATAGTGCTAAGCATATATAAGTACACCCCTCACAAATATATATTTTAAATTCATATTTTTAATAGGAAGCTATACAATATTATATTGGTGCATAAACATTAGATTAGTCAGTACTGAAGCCAAATCTGGAGCTAATCTAACAAAATAACTTATGATAATGGCCAAAAAACTAGCACACCCAAATTTATGTTATAGAAAAATATTAAATACAAATTTTAAAAAATGAAAAATCAAGAAGCAAAAAAAAAAATTTAAAATTTAATTTAAATTTTGTAGGTTGTAATTTCTTCTTGCAATATTTTGCTTGAATTTAATTGTATTGTCTTTCAATTTCTAAATATGTTTGGTGACTAAAATATTATTTTAATAAATATGTCTGTTTAATAAATCTGTTTTGTTTAAATGCATCAAAATACATTGCTATATTTACTGAAAAATGGAGAAAAAAAATATTCATTTTCAAAATGGGGTGTATTCAATTATGCTGAGCACTGTGTGTGTGTGTGTGTGTGTGTGTGTGTGTGTGTGTGTGTGTGTGTGTGTGTGTGTGTGTGTGTGTGTGTGTGTGTGTGTGTGTGTGTGTGTGTGTGTGTGTGTGTGTATTCATTCAATTTCCTTCAGCTTAGTCCCTTTATTCATCACACTCATACACTACGGCCAATTTAGTTTATTCAATTCCCCTATAGCGCATGTGTTTGGACTGTGGGGGAAACCGGAGCACCCGGAGGAAACCCACGCCAACACGGGGAGAACATGCAAACTCCACACAGAAATGCCAACTGACCCAGCCCAGACTTGAACCATCACCTTCTTGCTGTGAGGCGACAATGCTAACCACTGAGCCACCGTGTTGCCCTCATATATATATTTATCATACAATCATGAAGTTGATTTGATGCTTGAGAAAATCTATTTATGACCCCTTCAGACCCCGTGTCCATTACAATGGACATCACATGTCAGCCCATGTTTTTGTGGTTCCTGATCATTTCATCTAATGTAAAGCCTGCAGTCCATAAGAGCGGACGATGTCATCAAATGTCATCAAATGGCTGTAAGGCTCAGCATGTTGTAATTTCAACTGTAAAGTCAAATGTAGCATGTTTACCACAAACATATGAAGCAGAAAAAGCATATACAGTTTGTCCAGTGCAGTGAGTATTGAGCAGGACACTAGATGATGTTCATACTGTTCCTCTGAATCACAGTAACGTGAGTCACTGAGGCTGCAGAGGTCACGGGTCAAAGTTCACACATGACTCACCTACATAAGTCCCGCTGAGGGCTCGACCCCGGGGTCACGGCCACATGTCAATCACATGACCCTGACTGACAGACTCTGAACACAACGCTCGCCTCGTCAACTGAAACAACCAGAAAACAGTGTTAAGGGGGTAATAACGAGTTAACGAGTCATTTACATCACTAATCCAGTGAACAAGTAAAGGGTTACTGTTCAATTTTAGGTTACCGTCATCTTCTTTACCATCACCATCATCTCTATCATCACTAGCTTCATCTTCATCTTCATCGTCATCATTACCATCATCATCATCATCATAATCATTCTCAGCATCATCTTCAACACAATCCACATCATCGCCATCATCTCCATCATATTTTTCACCATCATCATTTTCATTACCTATATCACCTCCATCATCATCAACTATCATCATCATCTTCATTTAATATTACCATCATCTTCACCATCATCCTCAGCATCATCTTCAACACCATCCACATCATCGCTATCATCTCCATCATATTTTTCACCACCATCATTTTCATTACCTATATCACCTCCATCATCATCAACTATCATCATCATCATCTTCATTTAATATTACCATCATCTTCACCATCATCCTCAGCATCATCTCCATTGTCCTCATTACCATAATTTTTATCATCACCACCATCATCATTCATCATCAATCATCCGCACCATCCTCATCTTCACCATCATCTCCATAATTGTCATCATCATCATCATCTCCATCATCATCACCTTCACCATATTTATCATCATCATCTCCTTCACCGTCACCTCCATCATCATCACCACCACCATCTCCCTCGTCATCATTACCATCATTTTTATCAACTCCATCATTACCAACATCCCCATCATCATCATCACCATCGCCATCATTACCATCATTTTTATCATCCTCACCACCATCATGTCCATCATTGTCATCATTACCACCATCATCATCATAATCATCCTCACCATCTTCATCATCACCACTATCATTTCCCTCATATTCTTCACCACCATTGTCTTTATTACCAACATCATCTCCATAATTGTCATCATTACCATCATCATCATCATCTCCATCATCATCATCACCTTCACCATATTTATCATCATCATCTCCTTCACCGTCACCTCCATCATCATCACCCCCACCATCATCTCCATCGTCATCATTACCATCATTTTTATCAACTCCATCACCAACATCACCATCATCATCATCATCATCATCCTCACCATCTCCATCGTCATCAATACCATCATTTTTATCAACTCTATTGTTACCAACATCACCATCGCCATCATTTTTATCATCCTCACCACCACCATGTCCATTATTGTCATTATTACCACCATCATCATCATAATCATCCTCACCATCTTCATCTTCACCACTATCATTTCCCTCATATTCTTCACCACCATTGTCTTTATTACCAACATCATCTCCATAATTGTCATCATTACCATCATCATCTCCATCGTCATCAAACCATCTGCATTGATCTTTTTTTTTAATGACTGATCTCATATTTTAACCAAGCAGCCAAAGCCTTGTTAGAAATAAACAAGTCCAGATTCTGATTTATCCTCAGCTGTAAAGTACTGAGGCAGAACAAATTACAGTTACCCAAAATATGTTTCAGGAAGAAGAACAAACGCAGCCGGAGAGAAACCTGATGCTGAGGCAAAATAGGAATCTATTTCAGGGATTAAATAAGCAGGAAAAATAAACGAGTGTCATAAAAACACACGCACCACATCTCTAATCTTGATTCTGTGCGTAAATGCAGAAAGCAGAACGTTCAGATGTTATTAGCGAATTAGCGTTTTAAAAGAGCCAGTGCTAGTTTTGCACATTCAGAACATATTTTTGAAGTTAACCAGCAGGATTATTATTGTCAGAGGAATAGTTCGCATTTCATATATAGATGAACTTTTTGATTAAACTACTTGCATAAAATGAGCTATAACAACACAATTATTGATATTGTGGAGGGGGCAACTTATTTATTTTATGTTCAATTCACTTCAATTTGTAAACACTAATAAGTTAACCTAATTCCTTTATGTTGTCTCAACACAAATTTGAATAAGTGAATAAAATACCTAAAAAAGGATCAAATAAAAGAATTAAATAAAAATAAATAAATAAATAAAAGAATAATAAATAAAATAATAAAATACCTAAACCTAGAATCATTCTGTTAGGATCACCAGCAATCAAGTGGCTGCAGATCGCTGGTAAACACGCAGATTGCAATGGACTACAAGTTCCAGTCATGCACCACACACACACACCGATTCCTGATCCTGGCTGATTACAAACACATAGCCATAGGATGAAGAAGATATTTTTAATTCTCTCAGTATGAAGTATTATCTAAGTTCATATTCTCAAAAAGCAGCTGATATGAGCCACGCATGAGCCAGGCTAAACTGGGTATGTCTGTGTGTAAGATGAGAAACCTACACAGGAGCCTGCTATGAGATAACTGATTATGTAGAATAACTGAATATGGAAAGCACTGATTATATATGTAAAATAATCATATGAAGCTATACGTGTCAGAAGCTAGAGTGAGTAACTGTAACCAGGGATAGACGCTGACAACAGGATGCGGATCCAAATGCAGGTATTTATTAAAGGGATGGTCAGGCAAGCAATGATCAACACAGGAGCAAACAGAAGTATGAGGGAAATCCAGATCCGTAGTCAAAATAACAGGCAGATGGTCACAAGGCTGGCAGCAGACAGGGAGAAACAGATAATCAAGGCGAGGGTCAAAAACACGGCAAAAACAAAACAAGGAAACGCTTAGAATTGAAACTGGAACAGATAACAAGACTCGGCACTGGAATGAGTGTGTGTGCTGCTTATGTACTGTGTGCAATCAGTCTTGACAAGCCTCCGGTGGTGTGTGTGCAATCAGTGGAGATGAGTAACATGTGTGTGAGAGTGGAGTGCATGTGTGGAGATGTAGTCCATTATATGGTAGATTTGTAGTCCATTGGTGAATGTGTACGTTAGCCAGCGATCTATGGGGAGAAGTTCACTGGTGATCGTGACAGTAACATATTATGAAGTTATTATGCCATCATGACAATGTATGTAAACACTTAGTTCTTTTGCATCTATGCTCTGGTGTCACAACGGTTGCTGACATAGACCTGTGACATCTATGGTGATCTAAGCAAGCTGGCAGAGAGCCAAAAATAACAGAACCACCTGAGAAAGACATCTCCAATGATGGTCAGGAGTTTAAATGAGACACCTAGGGGTGTGTCAAATAATCTGTATAAAGATTGTGGAAAACACAGAGACTTTAGGAATTGTCCAGGAGAGACTTCAGAATGCTCTGAGGTCTGCTCTGCACTTTCTCGGCTTTATTATGTATAGAATAAAGTCTATTTTTCTGGTATCCAAAAACCTCCAGTCTGATAGTGCCTCATTGATGAGAAGGTCGTCAAAACCAACGTGGAGTACGACAAGGACTGTCAAAGACGGATTACATGGACTATAAATACAGCGCGCACACACACACACACATCTTTGCTGAGTCTTGTCACTGTGAACATTGACACATTTTCCTTGCCTTGCCAAGTTTTTGACCCTCATCTTGTTTGCTTGTTTGTTTATTTTGTCTGCCCATACTGACCAATCGCCTGTGTATTTGCCAATGACTCTGGATTTGCCTGCATACATCTGTTTGCTCCTGATTGTGACCGTTGCTTGCCTGACCATTCTCAGTTAAGCTTGGATCCGCACGTCCCTTCACAGCATCCACTTCACATTACTCATCCACTCATTCATTTTCCTTTGGCTTAGTCCCTTACATATCAGAAGTCACCACAGTGGAATGAACTGCCAACTATTCCAGCATATGTTTTACACAGCGGATGCCCTTCCAACCACAACCCAATATTGGAAAACACGCAAACACAATCATTCACATTCTTATACACTACGGCCAATTTAGTTAATCAATTCCCCTATAGCGCATGTGTATGGACTGTGGGGGAAACCGGAGCACCCGGAGGAAACCCACACCAACACGGGAAGAACATGCAAACTCCATACAGAAATGCCAACTGGCCCAGCCTGAACTCAAACCATTAAGCTTCTTGCTGTGAGGCGACAGCACTACCCACTCAGCCACAGTGATGCCCTAAAACTAGAATTATTCATTCATTCATTTTCTTTTCGGCTTAGTCCCTTTATTAATCCGGGGTCGCCACAGCGGAATGAACCGCCAACTTATCCAGCACGTTTTTATGCAGCGGATGCCCTTCCAGCTGCAACCCATCTCTGGGAAACATCCACACACACTCATTCACACTCATACACTATGGACAACTTAGCCTACCCAATTCACCTGTACAGCTTGTCTTTGGACTGTGGGGGGAAACCGGAGCACCCGTAGGAAACCCACGCGAACGCAGGGAGAACATGCAAACTCCACACAGAAACGCCAACTGACCCAGCCGAGGCTCGAACCAGCAACCTTCTTGCTGTGAGGCGACAGCACTACCTACTGTGCCACTGCGTCGCCTTAAAACTAGAATCCAAATGACTAAATACTAGATAGACATGATGATTCGATTAAAAAAGAAATCTGACACACACACACACACAGATTGTGAGTGTCAGTGTAAGGATGAGCTGTATGTCTTACTCTGTGTCCGGTTAATATTCTGCACATTTACAATGTTTGTTGATGCCGAAAGCAATCAAACTTTGTTGACCATAAATCAAGTAGCCGGACTTTTATTGACAATCAATCTCAGTTTTCTCATGTGTGTGAAAAACATCAGATGTACATGTGTGTGTGATTCTAGAACAGCGGGAACATTTGGCATCTCCAAGATAAACCTTTAGTAAAAAAGTTTGATGAAACCGTTTCGAACAATAACACAAGTTATATTAAGTTTTCTCTAAAAAAATAATGTTTGAATGTGTATTTCAAGAGTTCACACTTAGCTGATGATTAATAATAAAGCTTGTTTGGCATGCTGTCCCGGGAGAGAGTCCTGAGCTCATGAGATCCTCGAGCCCGGGGCTCCCTCCCGTTGCAAGGCGAGAGGGGAGATCGAGCTCAGGTAGATCTCGAGAACTCCCCCATCGTAGTGATTGAAGAGCAGATAGTAGTTCTCTTTAAAGAGATAGGTACTAGGTAGTGAGCAAGTCTATAGTGTTGATTAATCAATAACTTAGGTTGCATGTTTTTAATCGGTGGGAGGAAACCGGAGGACCCGGGGAAAACCCACGTGAGCACGGGGAGAACATGCAAACTCCACACAGAAAATGCCAGCTGGTTTGGTAAAGCCTAGAACCATTCACATTCTTGCTGTGAGGCAACAGCGCTAAGCACTGGGCCACCTTGTCACCTATCTAAAGAGAGGAGGAGTAGGGGTGGAAGGGGGGATTCTTCAAAGCGAAGATAGTGGTGATATGAAACCCGGGGTATTTATAGTAGCTTGGGGATCATCTGATTGGTGCGAGGTGATTTGGATAATGTGGGTCCAGCCGCTAGCAATCATAAGCACGTGATCCTCTCATGTTTATAAATAAACTTCACTTAGTAAAAAAAGTTTGATGAAAACGTTTCGAACAATAACACAAATTATATTAAGTTTTCTCTAAAAAAATAATGTTTGAATGTGTATTTAGGGACAATTTGTCCTGAAAATATGAATGTAAAGACTCCAACTGTACCCATATTTGACTAAACAACTCCATGACAATGAAAGCTGAATGTAGGATTAAGTCTAATTTTCATCATTTGTGTGTGTTTACTCATCTTTTGTAGATTTAGATATGCCATGTGGTGTCTGGTTTGAGCATATTGAGCCAAAGCACACAATGCTGGACAAATGTCAACTGTTATTGGTTCAAAAAGTTTAACAATAATTTAAACAACAATTAGAAACATAATGGCGGCACGGTGGCTCAGTGGTTAGCACTATGGCCTCACAGCAAGAAGGTCGCTGGTTCGAGTCCTGGCTGGGCCAATTGGCGTTTCTGTGTGGAGTTTGCATGTTCTCCCCGTGTTGGCGTGGGCTTCCTCCGGGTGCTCCGGTTTCCCCCACAGTCCAAACACATACGCTATAGGGGAATTGATGTAATAATTTGGCCGTAGTGTATGAGTGTGTGTGAGATTGAGTGTGTATGGGTGTTTCCCAGTACTGGGTTGTAGGTCCGCGGTGTAAAACATATGCCAGAATAGTTGGTTGGTCATTCCACTGTAGTGACCCCTGATAAATAAGGGATTAAGTCAAAGGAAAATGAATGAATGAACAGTAACATAACCAATTGTTCCCTATCACATTTAAGATTTTTGCATTATTTAAATCATACATTTGTTTAATGTCAGCCCAGTTTGAGGCCTCTCTGAGTTTTGTTGCTGACCATGTTCATCCCTTTATGACCACAGTGTCTCCATCTTCTGATGGCTACATCCAGCAGGATAATGCACCATGTCATAAAGCGCCAATCATCTCAGACTGGTTTCTTGAACATGACAATGAGTTCACTGTACTCAAATGGCCTCCACAGTCACCAGTTCTCAATCCAATAGAGCACCTTTGGGATGTGGTGGAATGGGAGATTCGCATCATGGATGTGCAGCCGACAAATCTGCAGCAACTATCATATCAATATGTTCAAAATATGTATGGGTGCATCTGCTGTGTAAAACATATGCTACATGACTTAAAAAAATGTAATCTTGCACTTTGGGTGTCCTGTAAAATTAAAAAATGGCTTTGCATTTTTTTTTTAAATACACATATGTACATATTTAGTGAATTTTTTGTGACAAATATATATTATTCAAACATTTTACCAACTCTTAAAAAGATAAAAACTTTTGTGAGTGAAATACAAAATAACGTTGATATTTTTTAAATCATCCTTTTAAAAAGTAACTTGATTAGGACTGAGAAAAATGGATCCTTCCCCAACTTTGAAACCTTGTAAAAAATAAAACAAAGGTGCCTGAGATTGCCCAATATTAATTTCAAACAGTTAAATATGTTTGTTGCTAGATACAGTGTTGAAAAAAGTTTTTAAAATAAATTTATTTAAGAAATTAAAAAAGCAAATGTTACCCATTAGGTGGAATGCAAATCCTGCAATTCTGGCATGAGTCATAAAAGTGTGAGCGTCTTGTTAAAAGGGTCAGTAGTGATGAGGAGACATGTAAACAGAGACATCTAGTGGCCTTCAGAGATCAGCACTGATGCTCAGGCTATTGTTATTAGCGTTAAGTTTTTAGTTTTTTTTCCACAGAGCTCTTCACAGCAGCAGAATTGGAGATGACAGTGTCAAATTGCACACGCAGCTCAGCTATTTCAACTATATGAATGACATATTTAAGATCCTGAACCTTTGTACTCTGAGCTCGGGGCGACTTGAACACATTCCTGGACTCTTACCCAAACAACGTGACCCGCCTTGAACCCTGACCTCCACGTGAACCCACAGGTCAACTCCAGTGTTTCCATTTCATCTAAACCTTAAACACACTGAATTCCCAGTGCCGGTTACACTTGAACTGTCTGCACTAAAATACATTCTTTTTTTAACCTGAATCTAGGTTTGATCCTCTGGTTAAAATCTAATTGCTCAAAGCTGAATCAATAAAGCAATAGAAAAATCTATGATTTCAATTGATTTATTGAGTTGATTATTATAACTATACACACACAAAAAACACAATTACGTAAAGTAGAGAGAAAAATTAAACAATTTAGTCTTTCACAAGACATTTGGATATTTCACCTTCAGCAGCGCAGAACATCATTAAAAGATTGAAGGAATCTGGAGGAATTTCAGTGCATAAAGGACAAGAGCGCAAGCCTAAGCTGAACAACCGTGATCTCCGATCCCTCACTGCATCAAGAATCCTCATTCATCTATAAGCCAGATCACCACATGGGCTCAGGACTACTATAGCAAACCTTTGTCAAGTACGCAGTTACATCCACAAATGCCAGAGAAAACTGTACTGTGCCAAAGGAAGCCCTATGTTAACAGTGTCCAGAAGCACCGTCAACTTCTCTGGGCTCGGAGGCATCTGGGATGGACCATCACACAGTGGAAACGTGTACTGTGCCCAGATGAATCAGTATTTCAGGTGTTTGTTGGGAGAAATGGACGCTGTGTGCTCCGGACCAAAGAAGAAACGGATCATCCAGACTGTCAAGAAGCCCAAAAGCCAGGGTCTGTCATGGTATGGGGTTGTGTTAGTGCCCTTGGCAAAGGTAACTTGCACTTCTGTGATGCTCCATTAATGCTGAAAAGCACAGAGAGATTTTGGAGCACAATATGCTGCCTTCTTTTCCATGGACACCCTGCATATTTCAACAAAACAATGCAAAACCACATTCTGCACACATTACAGAGTCCTGACTGAGGAGGAAGAAGACACAGTTATTGACTGGCCTGCCTGCAGTCCTGACCTGTCTCCAACAGAGAATGTGTGGTGAGCACAAATGCAATGCAAAATGCGACAATGAAGACCCCAAACTGTTGCCCACCTTAAGACTTGTTTGCAAAAAGCAGGGCTTAAGTTGTGCAAGAACATGCCAGATCCAGAACCTCATTTTCCCGATCCCCCTCCTCAACCACCCTCCTCCCCTCTCCGCTGTTCACTTTCACTTTCTTCCGACTCCCTAACCCTCTTCACTTTCGTCCGCGACACCCCTGCCCTCCTCACTTTCGTCCGCGACACCCCTCCGCCATCCACCGCACCAAGAACCAAAATTAGAATACATGTTTATTTTCAAGAAAAAAAAAAACAATAATAATCATGAGGAAGACGTTAAATAATGTTTGTTGTGATGTCTGCAATGTAATACAAGACAAATTAAATTTAGTAATCACTACCTTTATTTTATAATTTATGTCTTCAATACTGTCCCAACTTTCTCTGATTTGGGGTTGTGTGTATATATATATGTACGTATATATGTACGTATGCATGTATTTTTATATATGTATGTTCTTCAAAATTGTCCTAAGACAAGAATGGGTGTTGTTCAATAGTTTTTGACTACTTTTATGAACGATGATGATTCACTTAAATTGTATATGTATACATTAATATTTTATCACATCCAAAATATACGTTTGTTTTGACATAATATATGTGTATGAACTGTGTGTATTTACGTATACACAGAATACAACATTAATATTATTATATAAATTTAAATATCTATGTTACAAAATAGTTTTGTATAGTTTTGTTTCTATGTACACACACACACACACACATATATATACATACATACATATATATATATATATATATATATATATATATATATATATATATATATATATATATATATATATATATATATATATATATATTTAAATATACACACAGTAAATTATTTCAAAACATGTTAATTTGAATGCAATTAATTATATAAATTAATTAATTGTGATTACTCTTTGCCCAGCACTAATATATATCATTCAAGTGTTTATACAGAAATATACAAGATATACAAATATCTGAATGTCATAATGAAATGCAAGAAAATACATGACAAAACGGTTTGTGCAAAAACTTCAAATAGCAAAAATTATTGACTTTGACATTTTATAAATGGTAAGTTGAGTAAGACTTTATTTTATGGAGTCCTATGTTCTGTGTGCTTACTCTAGTAATTATAAAGAATAATGCACAATTACATGCAACTAACCCCAAACCCAACCCACAATCAAACCCTAACCTTACAGCAGTTAATCAAATAGTTTCACCATAAAAAGACCCCTTAAAATAAAGTGTAAATGAAGGTTGTTCTCTGTCCACTGTATACGCACACACAAAATTAGAGAGTTAAGGGTCATAATTATTAGTTCTCCTGTGAATTTTTTTTTCGAATATTACTCAAGTGCTTTTCAATAGAAAAAGAACATATTTAAATATGGGAGGAAGTCTTTTTAATTTGTTTAGTTGGAATAAAAAAAATACTAATATAGAGCAAATTTTAAGGTCATTATTATTAGCCTGTTTATTTATTTTTCAATTGTCTACAGAACAAACCACTGTTGTCCCATAACTTGCCTAATTAACCTACATCGCAACTTAAAGCTGAATACTAGCATCTTGCAAAATAACTAGGGAAAAACACTCACCGGCCACTTTATTAGGTACACCTTACTAGTACCGAGTTGGACCCCTTTTTGCCTTCAGAACTGCCTTAATCCTTCATGTCATAGATTCAACAAGGTACTGGAAATATTCCTCAGAGATTTTGTGCATATTGACATGATAGCATCACACAGTTGCTGCAGATTTGTCGGCTGCACATCCATGATGCCAATCTTCCGTTCCACCACATCCTAAAGGTGCTCTATTGGATTGAGAACTGGTGACTGTGGTGGCCATTTGAGTACAGTGAACTCATTGTCATGTTTAACAAACCAGTCTGAGATGATTCACGCTTTATGACATGGTGCGTTATCCTGCTGGAAGTAGCCATCAGAAGATGAGTGCACTGTGGTCATAAAGGGATGGACATGGTCAGCAACAATACTCAGGTAGGCTGTGGCGTTGACACCATGCTCAATTGGTACTAATGAGCCCAAAGTGTGCCAAGAAAATATCCACCACACCATTACACCACCACCACCAGCCTGAACCGCTGATACAAGGCAGGATGATCCATGCTTTCATGTTGTTTATGCCAAATTCTGACCCGACCATTTGAATGTGGCAGCAGAAATGGAGACTCATCAGACCAGGCAACGTTTCTCCAATCTTCTCTTGTCCAGTTTTGGTGAGCCTGTGTGAATTGTAGCCTCAGTTTCCTGTTCTTAGCTGACAGGAGTGGCACCCGGTGTGGTCTTCTGCTGCTGTAGCCCATCCGCCTCAAGGTTGGACGTGTTGTGTGTTCAGAGATGCTCTTCTGCAGACCTCGGTTGTAACGAGTGCTTATTTGAGTTACTGTTGCCTTTCTATCAGCTGGAACCAGTCTGGCCATTCTCCTCTGACCTCTGGCATCCACAAGGCATCTGTGCCCACAGAACTGCCGCTCACTGGATATTTTCTCTTCTTCAGACCATTCTCTGTAAACTCTAGAGATGGTTGTGTGTGAATATCTCAGTAGCTCAGCAGTTTCTGAAATACTCAGACCAACCCGTCTGGCACCAACAACCATGCCACGTTCAAAGTCACTTAAAACCCCTTTCTTCCCCATTCTGATGCTCGCTTTGAACTGCAGCAGATCATCTTGACCATGTCTACACGCCTAAATGCATTGAGTTGCTGCCATGTGATTGGCTGATTAGAAATTTGCGTTAACAAGCAGTTGGACAGGTGTACCTAATAAAGTGCCCGTTGAAGTGACAATTATTTACCCTCCTGTGAATTTTTTCTAATATTTCCCAAATGATGTTGAACAGATTCAGGAATTTTTCACAGTATTTCCTATAATATTTTTTTTTTTCTGGAGAAAGTCTTATTTGTTTTATTTCAGCTAGAATAAAAGCAGTTTAACCCATTTTAAGGTCAATATTATTAGCGCCCTTAAGCAATATTTGTTGTGGATTGTCTCCGGAACAAACCACTGTTAAATGACTTGCCTAATTACCCTAACTTTACCCTAATTACCCTAGTTAAGCTTTTAAATGTCACTTTAAGCTGAATACTAGTGTCTTGAAGAATACCTAGTCAAATATTATGTGCTGTCATCATGACAAAGAGAAAATAAATCAGTTATTAGAGATGATTTATTAAAAATATTATGATTAGAAATGAGCTGAAGAAATCTGCTCTCCGTTAAACAGAAATTAGGGGAAAAAATTAAACAGGAGGGCTAATAATTCAGACTTCAACTATATACACTGCCTATATAGTCAGCAGAGCAGCTCAGTGGGTTTTGGATCAGAGCCATGAACAGCAAAAATAATAATGATGGATTCCCTTCAACTGTTTCTCACTGCCATCATGTGGACACACAGAAACAACATGCAGACCAGTGGAGAACAGCATGTGTTGGTGGTCTGAAGTAATTCACCACAGCTGTCTGTGTGTGTGTGTGTGTGTGTGTGTGTGTGTGTGTGTGTGTGTGTGTGTGTGTGTGTGTGTGTGTGTGTGTGTGTGTGTGTGTGTGTGTGTGTGTGTGTGAGTGCGTGCGTGCGTGTGTGTGTGCCTGCGTGTGTGTGTGTGTGTGTGTGTGTGTGTCAGATTTGGCATCCCCACCTGGAACTGGTGCTCTGCAATGGCAACAGGACACCCGGGTCTTGTTTATTTCCCCTGTTAAACATTACAGCGTTTCTGCTCAAGCCGACCATCATTGAAACGGACACACAAACCAGCCAGAAACCGCATCAGACAACCACATTCAAGCACTTAGAGCTGTTAAAAAAAAGACATTTTTATGTGATAAATCTGTGTTATTTCTCTCATCATAACTCGTAAACATGGCTATTTGAGCATCTGCGTTTCACAGTACATTCAGTGTAGCACATTCATTTTAATAGAGAACAATAGTCTCTAGTCCTCTTTATAAATACACACATATTCCTGCAGACAGTGGTGTAAAATTACAAATACTCAAATTACTGTGAATATTTTCTTAGGAATTGTACTTTACTAAGCAGATTTAAAGATGTGTACTTTTACTTTCCCTTGAATACATTTTTAGTGCAGTATCGGTACTTTTGGGCCCAATCCCAATTCTACCCCTTAGCCCTTCCCTTTACTTTATTGGTGTCCCAATTCTCTTTAGCTTGAAGGTGTAGGGCCAAGGGGAAGGGGTAGATAGCTCTTCGAACGAAGATTTTTCAGGAGCACACTCGAAACAAAGGGGTAAGAAAATTTCCCAGAATACACCAGCCACAACGGCAGTATTGCTGAACCCAAAAGTAAGGAGATCCACAAATTAGTATTTTTTTGTCATTATTATGAATTTTTACGACAAACAAACACATGTTTTAATATATTCATAACCGCGTTCATGTTTACGGTCATGCTTTTATAAAAAACGCTAAAAAACCCAGCTAAATTTAGCAATCTATAACCCATAATAATAACTCCTGTACAGCAGTCCCACAACATTCTGACACTCGAAGACACTCGAACACCCTGTCAGAAAAGTCTAGTGGCTGAGAATGAGCTTTTTACAGTGTCTGCTGTAATGTTAATGTTGTTTTTGGTGTGTTTATAGATGAATATGGCCACTGTGTTAAATGCGCAGTATAGTTATGATCTTATTGCCACATTAGATCGTCATGATAACTCAATATATGCCTTCAGTGATGTCCTGAAGATAAACACCAAAAAATAACACAACTGGAATAACTACAGCAGTAGCCATCGTCTGATCTCATATGAAGCAAGAAATCGTGACATGTGCAGGTGTTGTAGTGCTGTCCCAATTCTTAGGGGTAAATTTTGAAGCCCCTAAGGGGAAGGAAAGAAAGGGTAAAAAATTTAATTGGGATTGGGTCTTACTCCACTACTTTCCTTCAAACTGTAGTCACTACCAGGCCTGGATTAAGAATTCAGAGGCCCCTGGGCACAATGTCTTGTAGGCCCCCCTACAAGGCCGCACCTCTATAGTTGAATTAAAAAATAAGATTAATATAATATTTTTTAAATAAAGTTAATCTATAATATTTTGCCCACATTTTTTAAATAAACGACATAGTACATATATTTATAGTCAACAAAGATTTACCTGATTTTAAAAGCATTTAAAGCACACTTTGATAAAAATACTAATATAACTAGTGAAAATTAATGGATTTTAATATACTTGTTCAAGTTCACTGAAGCAGTACTAAAATGTATATTTAAGCGTATTTTTAATGTATAACTTCTACAAACTTACAATGCATATGATTTGGATATAACACCTCTCCAATCCAGTTCTATGAATCTGAGTCTTCCATAACACACAAACTGATTAATGATTCCTGCTGTCTCTCTCGTGATGGAGTAGGCAAAAAGCACGTGATTTTAAGGCTGAAAGTATCCGAAATCACACACACTGTACCTGTTCTCTCCTGTCTCTCTCAATTCAATTCAATTCAATTCATCTTTATTTGTATAGCGCTTATACAATGTAGATTGTGTCAAATCAGCTTCACATAGAAGATTATAGTGAATTGAAACAGTGTCAGTTCAGTTTTCAGAGATTAAGTTCAGTTCAGTTTAGCTCAGTTCAGTGTGGGTTAATAATCACTACTGAGAGTCCAAACACTGAAGAGCAAATCCATCGATGTGCAGCTCTACAGATCCCGAACCATGCAAGCCAGAGGCGACAGCGGCGAGGAAAAAACTTTACCAATTGGCGAAAGCGAAGATTTAAAAAACCTCGAGAGAAACCAGGCTCAGTTGGGCACGACCATTTCCCCTATGGCCAAACGTCTTGTGCAGAGCTGCAGTCTAGGCGCAGGAAGCTGGACCTCAGCGAAGACTCGTCTGTCCTTGGAGCATCACAGGAGTCAGTCTCATGTTCTCACTCCACGATGACCACCACAGCAGCTGCTCAGGATACGGCCTGGTCTCCTCTTCAGGGGCTTTTTCTGTCTCTCTCTTTGTCTCTCTCTCCATGAGGTCGGAGAATATGGGTGAAGCAGGGCGACTAACATTGTAAATACAGATTAATTATATTAAGATGTCGCTTACATTTAACACCAGGTGGAAAATAACTGTTGATAGAATATTTATAATTATTATTATCCTTATTAAATACCTTGTGACTCATTTTATATACTTTATTTAAATTTTTGGTAACACTTTATTTTGATGGTCCATTTGAGTATTAGTAGACTGTCTACTTAATATCTGTTGACACTGACATTTAACAGTCCTTTAACAGACATTTAACTGACTATAAGAAACTTTGCAGTTATATGTCAACTTACACTAACCCTAACCCCAACCCCAACCCTAACCCCAACCTAACAGTCTACTTATAATCTAATGATAATTAGTTGCAATGTAACTTAAATTCAACAAACGGACCGTCAAAATAAAGTGTGACCAAATTTTTAAACAAAAACATTTATTTTTTATTGAAAATAAATGTATTTCCAATCTGCTATGTAATGGCCCCCCCATTACAAGATGAAAAAAGATGAAAGTGTTAATCAGACGCTGGATTCGAACCGCGTTCATGATCGGTCGCCTCAAAACACATATCCATGCTCTTTACGAGCTATGCCACACCCACCTGCTGTTTACTGCGTTCTGAAGTTATGTTGTCTCTGTTGATCAAACGGTGCTGGCGGGAAGCATTCAACTAGGTTATTCCAACGAGGTGCGCTATTTGCACTTAGCCTAAATAGACACTCCAAAATCAGCATTCCCCCCCCCCCCCTCGCAGGGGCCCCAAGTGTGCAGGGGCCCCTGGGCCTGTGCCCATAATGCCCATTGGTTAATCCGGCCCTGGTCACTACTTTATTTTTATTTCTCTACGGGGATTAGAAAAATCAGTCTTGTAATTCCTGTCTAATCAAATCACACATAGAAGATAAATTTTGAACTACCTCAAGACTTGGGCGATTTATAATTGCAGCAAACTGTTTGGAAGCGTTAAAAGTGTCCAAGAAGATGTCCAAAATCTTTACACGCATTGACCCAGAGACTGTGTAGATGCATGTCACTGATGAGAAGATGGTGGATGTTTACTGTATGATGACCGAAATGGCCTTAAACACCCAGCAGACACAAGACGTCAACATGACATCAGATTGACATTGTACCCCAATGTCGTGGGGACGTTGCATTTTGTTTGGAAATGAAAATCGGGTTGACGTCAGCACCCACCATCAGGCTGACGTCAATGTCCAACCTGTAATCAATCAAATCTCAACGTCTAATGATGTTACAGCTTGACATTGTGTGGACGTTACCACTATGACAACTATCAGATGTTGGTTTTTAATACGAGTCGACTCTTTTATAGATGAATCAATAGTTTTAAACACTGTCCACTTTCAGATTTAAGCCTTAGCTGGATATTTCACTTTACTTAGAGCTGTGTTACACACTACATTGAAGACCATTTTCACCCATAATAGGGGCTCCTTTAGGAGAATAAGCACAAGCCTGTTAGACCATGCGCTGGGATGCAGAGCGTATTTGTCTGTCCTTAAAATAGCAAAAGTGGATTCAGACATGGCCTTAATGCTTTTGCCCCATGTGCTTTAGACTTTGCGCTTAGATCACTAAAATAGAGCCCAATAAGTCAAAATAAGATTTGTCACCAAAAATCATTGCATGTGCTGAAATACAGAGACAGTTTAGGAGGTCAGGTATGCAGTTTTGTGTATCGTGTCTTATAATTAGTAAAGTTTTGCATCAGTATGTTTTGTTTTTTGTTTTGTTGAAAGCAAGAAAAGCTTTTTTTTTTGTTTGTTTTTGCAGTGTACAACACTTGCAGTGTTGCAGTAATACCACACATTCTTACAGTAATTATGATTTTTAAAAATGCAGCCTTGGTTGAGCAGAAATGACTGTGCAACATTTAATCTCAGACTAAAAACTAATTTTTCAGCACATCAGACAGGCCGCACAAAAGCCGACAACTCGCTCTATACAAGTGTGACCAAAGCAGCGGCCATTTGATCATCTTTATCTTTCCCTTTCTAGCAAAACGATCCATCAATATCATAAAGGCATCTCTAACTACCTTCAAAATGATCATCATTTCTCTTTAAATCTTTCATCTTCTCGCCCACGTACAGTACAATGGTGTTACGGAGCCGCATGT
The DNA here is from genome assembly GCA_903798195.1 of Danio kyathit. NCBI lineage: Eukaryota > Metazoa > Chordata > Actinopteri > Cypriniformes > Danionidae > Danio > Danio kyathit. Next base: position 2,063,571 of record LR812528.1, read on the forward strand.
AATCGGATGAGACACCAAGAGCGGCCCAGAAAAGGCGTCCCAGCTGGGACATGTGTCACTTCTACACCTTTTTGTGGTCTTTGTGCGTGTGTGTATGTGTGTGTGTGTTTTGCCTCGGGCTTCAACGCTAATGTCTCATCTACATTTGGAAACTCGGCTCTTTCTCCAGGAATAATGATACCTTTAAGCGAATTCTCCTTTGTGAAGCGCAGGGATCCTGTTTCTCTTTAGAAACCTCCGCTTTTCTTGTGCCGCGGTGAAAAGCCGTGCCTTCAGTTGTTAAAGTGATGTGTAAAATAATGATTGAGGGTTTCACCAGCCGTCCGTCAACACCGTATTCACCCGCGGGCGACACGGACACCTGAAAAACAGCAGAGAGATGGAGAAGAGAGAGAATGGATGGGTGAAAGATGTTGAGATTCTCGCTCAGGTGGATAATTGACCTTTGTATTGACCCTCACTTAGCTTTTCAGCATCTCACAGGAAAATGTTTAGTCTTTTCACTTATGTTTTCAATGCAAAAAAACTAAATGCAATGCTATTTTTCTGTGTAGTTTATAAACATTTTTAAATCTGAATATAACTGCACTATCAACTTTTTTTTAAGTGTAGTCCAAGTTAAGTCAAAGCCCCCTTAAGGCAAGTCATTTCACCGGGCGGCTATCTTTGAAGCACCTCTCGGGCAGTATGCTCGGGCATTCTGTCTGAATGGGGAAACATCAAATTCTCCAAAATGGTTTGCCAAGCTTACTTTTACATTACATATGTGGAATCACCAATAAAATTGAACAACAACTGTCTCATAAGTTTCATTTCTAAACGTCCAAATCAAACAAAATCTGCATTTTTCAAGCTGTCCGTCCCACATAGCAAACAGACTTGGCCCAAATGTGGCCTCATCATGGCACTGCTGGCGTGTTGCCGGCACTGGCATGCATAATGTCAGCCGAATGTGGGCCATGCAGGGCAATGATGGCACTGCATACATGACGGCAAACTACATTTGGGCCAGTTGTGGATGGGAGGTGTGTGGCTCAGATCAGTGTAGTGATTGTTCACATTGTTTAGGTAACATGAGGCTGGGGTATGGCTCGGATTTTGGGGTTTCTGGTTAAAGTATAAACTTATAGCGGCCCAGTTCAAGGCCAGTTAAGGGTGATAAATTAATAATAATAATAATAATAATTCCTTACATTTATATAGCCCTTTTCTGGGCACTCAAAGCGCTTTACACAAAGGGGGGGAACCTCCTCATCCACCACCAGTGTGCAGCATCCACCTGGATGACGCGACGGCAGCCATTTTGCGCCAGACCGCACACCACACACCAGCTGATTGGTGGAGAGGAGACAGAGTGATGAAGCCAATTATGATATGGGGATGGTTAGGAGGCAGACAGAGGCCAGTGGGCAGATTTGGCCAGGATGCCGGGGTTAAACCCCTACTCTTTTTCAAAGGACATCCTGGGATTTTTCATGAGCACAGAGAGTCAGGACCTCGGTTTAAAGTCTCATCCGAAAGACGGCGGTCACTGAGCAGTATAGAGTCTAAAGCTATTTTGCTTTTAAACTCCAAAAAGTAACACTCAAACTGTAACAAATTCCAGGATGCATTTTAGATATTTTTAAAATCAACATATTTGTTGCTATTTATTGTTGTTATTGTCATTTATTTATTTGTATATTGTGTTTTGTGTGTTAATAATATTGTTTTCTTTTGGTGCTGCTCCACATGCCTTGAATTTCCCCTAGAGAACAAATAAAGATTTTTGAATTTAATTGATCACAGCTGGTCTTTCATCTGCAATCATTAGTAAACCAATCGGATCATTCCAAACTCACTATGAATATCCCATCTAGCCTTACTCCCCTATCTTCATTTTTTTTTTTTTTTTAAGAATCCCCCCTCTAGGGGGAGCTCTCAAAAACTAGCTGATCTCGTACCCCCTTACATCCTCATTGACCAGGCAGGAGCCCTGGGGTTAATTATCTCTGAGCTCAGGGTTCTCTTCTGGGACGGCATGCCAAACCTGCAATTAGTATCAAGCAATATCTAAGTGTGAACTCTTGAATGGTAAAAATTAATTAATCCCATTTGTTATAATCAGACTTGATGAAAACAGTCTGCAGAAACACTTTGATTGACATTCTCCCTTTGTACGTGTCATCAGAGGGGGAAAGCCCCGCCCACTAGTGACCATCTCTCCCTTATTAGCATAAACAGCCCTGAGTGAGAAGCAGCCAACCGCCAGTTTTAAACCCACCACTATGCTGACACATAGGCATTTATAGCCCCGCCCTCTTTTGAAAAGAGCTCAATCTCATTTGAGTTTAAAGCGACAGTCACCAAAGAGATAGAAACATTGTTTGTGGGGTATTTTGAGCTGAAACTTCACACACACACACTAGGGACATCTGCTACTTATTTTATATCTTGTGAGAAGAGGCATAATAGATCATCTTTAAGGCAAATTTAACAAAACAGGTTCATTTTTCATGCAATCCGATATGAATGGAAGACACAGTAGTTTGACTTCTCTTCAGTGTACAGTGATCGTGTGCATTTGTTATCGTGAAGACGCCGCTGTAGACGGTCACAGGCGTCTGTGCTGCAGTTTGAACAGCTGTCCGCAGACATTCACAACAGCTGAAAACCACATCTCTATCTGCATCAGATTTTGTTTGTGGACGCACTTTAGACGGCAAGTGTTAGTAACATGATGAGAGTCTGTTTCAAAGATCGGCCATCGCGAGTGAGTGAATGAATGACGATACCACAGACAGGTGTACGTGAAGAACAGTGGCTCTGTTTTACTCTGGTCGCTCAGTGTGTTGATTGCATTGATTTTCTCTCTGATTCTGGTTGACAGAGGCGTTGCAGTTTACACTTCACTGAACATGCATTTACGCATACGTCACCTTTTTTAGGACACTATATTGTATACTGTATCTAACCATGTTCATATGCTGCCCCTATACACAACACACTGACTTTTCTAATTTTGACTGTAATGCCGAGTTCAGACTGCATGATTTTAGCCCCGATTTTGACTCGGCGACAGGTTTTGAGAAATTGGCGACAAATGCCTGAAATCACAGGCAAATCGGTGCTCGTACACGCGAGTAACAATCACACAGTATGAACTATTAAAGACGCGATCTGAGAGAATGACACCCGATGACCCCCGTGAGATATTTGGCGTGCTGAATATCTGGAGCTGTCGGAGATTCAAATCATGCGTGTGAAATATGCGTTCTGGTTGAAAATAACATCAGCGATCACCTACAGCCAATGAGAGAGCAGCATTCACTACTGGGTACCTGCAGGCCAGCGGGAGCTTGGGGGGAAAAGTTAAAAGCGCTCCTTTTCAGTTTATTTGGGCCCAAGAAATTGAGGAAAAACTCCTGGAAATTTGGCAGGAGCACCGTGTCTGTTTGACGTGTCATCTGAGCAACACCACAACCGGGTTGAAAAAAAAAAAAAAAGTTTAAGAGAAATTGCTCCCTTCAAAGCCAGGTGAGCAACATAAGCACATTTTCTACCCCACTAAAGGCGTCTTTCTCATTATGTAGTTAATAACAAGATATTTATTACGTAACCTCGCGTTGTTTCCATGCCTTCTCACGTGTGTTTGGTTGTTAAACGTAGTTTGGACAAAGTTGTCGGAGATTCTTCCTATTTTAAAGTCATGCAGTGTGAACCACCCGGTCGCCGATACATCTTGAAGTGTAAACAAAGCACTGACGGAACGCTACCCCAGATACAGTAGTCATGCAGTGTGAAAACATCCGTGACATGACTACTTTGAAAATCATGCAGTCTGAACTCGGCATAAGGTGCACTTTTTGAAACGCTGCTTTGGAATTGGGGCTGCACTATACAGGGAGTGCAGAATTATTAGGCAAGTTGCATTTTTGAGGATTAATTTTATTATTGAACAACAACCATGATCTCAATGAACCCAAAAAACTCCTTAATATCAAAGCTGAATATTTGTGGCAGTAGTTTTTAGTTTGTTTTTAGTTTGAGCTATTTTAGGAGGATATCTGTGTGTGCAGGCGACTATTACTGTGCAGAATTATTAGGCAACTTAACAAAAACAAATATATACCCATTTCAATGATTTATTTTCACCAGTGAAACCAATATAACATCTCAACATTCACAAATATACATTTCTGACATTCAAAAACAAAACAAAAACAAATCAGTGACCAATATAGCCACCTTTCTCGGCAAGGACACTCAAAAGCCTGCCATCCATGGATTCTGTCAGTGTTTTGATCTGTTCACCATCAACATTGCGTGCAGCAGCAACCACAGCCTCCCAGACACTGTTCAGAGAGGTGTACTGTTTTCCCTCCTTGTAAATCTCACATTTGATGATGGACCACAGGTTCTCTATGGGGTTCAGTCAGGTGAACAAGGAGGCCATGTCATTAGTTTTTCTTCTTTTAGACCCTTTCTTGCCAGCCACGCTGTGGAGTACTTGGACGCGTGTGATGGAGCATTGTCCTGCATGAAAATCATGTTTTTCTTGAAGGATGCAGACTTCTTCCTGTACCACTGCTTGAAGGTGTCTTCCAGAAACTGGCAGTAGGACTGGGAGTTGAGCTTGACTCCATCCTCAACCCGAAAAGGCCCCACAAGCTCATCTTTGATGTTACCAGCCCAAACCAGTACTCCACCTCCACCTTGCTGGCGTCTGAGTCGGACTGGAGCTCTCTGCCCTTTACCGATCCAGCCACGGGCCCATCAAGACTCACTCTCATTTCATCAGTCCATAAAACCTTAGAAAAATCAGTCTTGAGATATTTCTTGGCCCAGTCTTGACGTTTCAGCTTGTGTGTCTTGTTCAGTGGTGGTGGTTTTTCAGCCTTTCTTACCTTGGCAATGTCTCTGAGTATTGCACACCTTGTGCTTTTGGGCACTCCAGTGATGTTGCAGCTCTGAAATATGGCAAAACTGGTGGCAAGTGGCATCTTGGCAGCTGCACGCTTGACTTTTCTCAGTTCATGGGCAGTTTATTTTGCGCCTTGGTTTTTCCAGACGCTTCTTGCGACCCTGTTGACTATTTTGAATGAAACGCTTGATTGTTCGATGATCACGCTTCAGAAGCTTGGCAATTTTAAGAGTGCTGCATCCCTCTGCAAGATATCTCACTATTTTTGACTTTTCGGAGCCTGTCAAGTCCTTTTTTTGACCCATTTTGCCAAAGGAAAGGAAGTTGCCTAATAATTATGCACACCTGATATAGGGTGTTGATGTCATTAGACCACACCCCTTCTCATTTCAGAGATGCACATCACCTAATATGCTTAATTGGTAGTAGGCTTTCGAGCCTATACAGCTTGGAGTAAGACAACATGCATAAAGAGGATGATGTGCTCAAAATACTCACTTGCCTAATAATTCTGCACTGCCTGTATATTGTTTCAGCATCGATACCGCAACGTGATCATTTGCAACAGTCACATCGCAGGATGTTGAGTTATGTTGTATTATAATTTATCATTTGCATGTTTTTTTTTGATGCCTGTGATTGTATAATGATTTTAAAAGCATTCAGGCATAAGAAATTGCACCATTTGTGATCTTAACTACGGTTAATTTAATTGAATTATTTTTATTTTAATCATTCAGTTACTGTACTTGAATACAGTTAGACTCGGGAAATGATTAAACACTTTGTTTCTTTTTTTTGTAATTGTATCATTTTCTTGATTGTATTTATAGATTGCTACTGTATGCATGAAAATACAACATTAAATCTTAAAAAAAAGGGTAAAATAGGTGGCTTTCAAGCAAAAAAAAAAAATAAAAAATTCTCATTTTAGCCAGAATCGTGCAGCTCTAATGTTGGGCATGATCCTTATGTCATGAAGAGGACTGAGTTATCTACTGAACTAAACTATATTTGCCTGACAGAGACAGTAGATAGCTACTGTACATGAAAAAAATATTATAGTAAGTACTAGATTGTTTTGAGGCACTGCCAACTGACCCAGCCGGGACTCTTCTTGCTGTAATGCCACAGTTCTAACCACTGAGCCACCGTGCTGCCCTAGTTCTTTAAATATTACATAAAAAGAAAACATGATATTATATAATATTATGAAATGTGTTTACGATGTGACGTGTTATACGCTTAGGTGAACAACCTCACATAAAGAGCATATCTGTTTTGAGCTTTCAGAAGAAGTGATAGTCATGATGAGGGCAGAAAACTGATCCTGGGTCAGGGTTCGTATTAAACTACACTCATGAAGAAACACAATCTAAACAGTCTGCTGAGTGAAGGCTCTTCCTCACATATGGAAACGCTCAGAGCATGATAAAGTTCATATGGGTGCCAGAGGACAAACTCGTGCAGTCTTCAGCTCTCTGATGCACTTCACAAAATCCAGAGAGAATTCAGACTGAATAATGAAGGAGAGACGCTCGGGAAAACCCCCATAAAAACAACATCACTGCCCTGGTTATCAAACTCTATCACTGATTGTGCCGCAAACTCATGTTACTGTAGAAACCAGTATCTGACTGATATGCTTTCAAAAAATATCCCGTAAACACCAGTGGATGAACTGAAGACAACAGGGTTCAACTGCACTCAAATACTGACAACAGGGTTCAACAACCCTCTAACACAGTTCAACAAAGCTTTACAGGTGGAGATACACTTGACCTGATTACAAGAATCAACTTGATTAGCACTGCATGATACTGGGAAAATACTGGAGATTGTTGTTGAGTGCTGCGATAACAATATTTCTTACAATATACTTGCAAAACGCTATTTCATTAGCAATATATTTATTTCTGTTATGATCATACATGTCAACATTGGGATGTGAAAATAAGGGATACCACAACCCCCCCTACCCCCCCCCCCCCCCCCCCCCACCCCCCCCTCCCCAGCAAAAAATTAAACAACAACTGTCTATTTAGTTTCATTTCTAAATGTTCATATCACACAAAATCTGCAGAAACTCACGTTTTATGCTCATTTAAGAAAAAATTGTTGTGTTTAAAAGAAATCCCACCAAGATTGATATGTTTAGATGTCATTTTTATTAGTAGTAGTAGTATTAGTCGTAGTATAAGTTTGTTCAAACACGCACCCAAAACCTGCTCTGCTTCAAATCGTGTGTACAGAATCCATTTAGGAAACAGTGTCTATTTATCACTATGGAGCGCGTCTGACAGTCACGCACCGCTTACATGAACTGTATTGCAATCACATGGAGCAGCATAGCAACTGCATAACAGCACCTGGGCAATCACATAGAACAGCATAGCAACTGCATAACAACACCTGGGCAATCACATGGACAGCATAGCAACTGCATAACAACACCTGGGCACTCACATTGAACAGCATAGCAACTACATAACACCTGGGTAATCACATGGAACAGCATAGCAACTACATAACAACACCTGGGTAATCACATGGAACAGCATAGCAACTGCATAACACCTGGGTAATCACATGGAACAGCATAGCAACTACATAACAACACTTGGGTAATCACATGGACAGCATAGCAACTGCATAACAACACCTGGGTAATCACATGGAACAGCATAGCAACTACATAACACCTGGGTAATCACATGGAACAGCATAGCAACTACATAACAACACCTGGGTAATCACATGGAACAGCATAGCAACTGCATAACAACACCTGGGTAATCACATGGAACAGCATAGCAACTGCATAACACCTGGGTAATCACATGGAACAGCATAGCAACTACATAACAACACTTGGGTAATCACATGGACAGCATAGCAACTGCATAACAACACCTGGGTAATCACATGGAACAGCATAGCAACTGCATAACAACACCTGGGCACTCACATTGAACAGCATAGCAACTACATAACACCTGGGCAATCACATGGAACAGCATAGCAACTGCATAACAACACCTGGGTAATCACATGGAACAGAATAGCAACTGCATAACACCTGGGCAATCACATGGATAGCATAGCAACTGCATAACAACACCTGGGTAATCACATGGACAGCATAGCAACTGCATAACAACACCAGGGCAATCACATGGAACAGCATAGGAACTGCATAACAACACCTGGGTAATCACATGGAACAGCATAGCAACTGCATAACAACACCTGGGTAATCACATGGAACAGCATAGCAACTGCATAACACCTGGGTAATCACATGGAACAGCATAGCAACTGCATAACAACACCTGGGTAATCACATGGAACAGCATAGCAACTGCATAACACCTGGGTAATCACATGGAACAGCATAGCAACTACATAACACCTGGGTAATCACATGGAACAGCATAGGAACTGCATAACAACACCTGGGTAATCACATGGAACAGCACAGCAACTGCATAACAACACCTGGGTAATCACGTGGAACAGCATAGCAACTACATAACAACACCTGGGCAATCACATTGAACAGCATAGCAACTACATAACACCTGGGCAATCACATAGAACAGCATAGCAACTGCATAACACCTGGGCAATCACATAGAACAGCATAGCAACTACATTACAACACCTGGGTAATCACATAGAACAGCATAGCAACTGCATAACAACACCTGGGCAATCACATGGACAGCATAGCAACTGCATAACAACACCTGGGCAATCACATGGACAGCATAGCAACTACATAACACCTGGGCAATCACATGGACAGCATAGCAACTGCATAACAACACCTGGGCAATCACATGGACAGCATAGCAACTGCATAACAACACCTGGGCAATCACATGGACAGCATAGCAACTGCATAACAACACCTGGGCAATCACATGGACAACATAGCAACTGCATAACAACACCTGGGCAATCACATGGAACAGCATAGCAACTGCATAACAACACCTGGGCAATCACATGGACAGCATAGCAACTGCATAACAACACCTGGGCAATCACATGGACAGCATAGCAACTGCATAACAACACCTGGGCAATCACATGAACAGCATAGCAACTGCATAACAACACCTGGGTAATCACGTGGAACAGCATAGCAACTACATAAAAACACCTGGGTAATCACATGGAACAGCATAGCAACTGCATAACAACACCTGGGTAATCACATGGAACAGCATAGCAACTACATAACAACACCTGGGTAATCACTTGGAACAGCATAGCAACTACATAACAACACCTGGGTAATCACATGGACAGCATAGCAACTACATAGCAACACCTGGGCAATCACTTGGAACAGCATAGCAACTACATAACAACACCTGGGTAATCACATGGAACAGCATAGCAACTACATAACAACACCTGGGCAATCACATGGAACAGCATAGCAACTACATAACAACACCTGGGTAATCACATGGACAGCATAGCAACTACATAACAACACCTGGGCAATCACATGGAACAGCATAGCAACTGCATAACAACACCTGGGTAATCACATGGACAGCATAGCAACTACATAACAACACCTGGGCAATCACATGGAACAGCATAGCAACTGCATAACAGCACCTGGGTAATCACATGGAAAAGCATAGCAACTACATAACACCTGGGCAATCACATGGAACAGCATAGCAACTACATAACAACACCTGGGTAATCACATGGAACAGCATAGCAACTGCATAACAACACCTGGGCAATCACATGGAACAGCATAGCAACTACATAACAACACCTGGGTAATCACATGGACAGCATAGCAACTGCCTAACAACACCTGGGTAATCACATGGAACAGCATAGCAACTACATAACAACACCTGGGTAATCACATGGAACAGCATAGCAACTACATAACAACACCTGGGTAATCACATGGAACAGCATAGCAACTGCATAACAACACCTGGGTAATCACATGGAACAGCACAGCAACTGCATAACAACACCTGGGTAATCACATGGAACAGCATAGCAACTACATAACACCTGGGTAATCACATGGAACAGCATAGCAACTACATAACACCTGGGCAGTCACATGGAACAGCATAGCAACCACCTGGCAACCACATAGCAATATCCAGGAAACCACAATGAATACTCTAGCAACTACATTGCAATGTCCTAGCAACCACAAAAATTACCTTAGCAACCACACAGAACACCCTAGCAACCACATAGCAATGTCCTAGCAACCACAAAAATTACCTTAGCAACCACACAAAACACCCTAGCAACCACATAGCAATGTCCAGGCAGCCACAAAGAATACCCTAGCAACTACATAGCAATGCCCTGGCAACCACAAAGATTACCTTAGCAACCACACAGAATACCCCAGCAGTCACATAGCAATGTCTAAGCAACCACAATGAATACCCTAGCAACTACATAGCAATGTCCAGGCAACCACAAAGAACACCCTAGCAACCACATTAAACACTCTAGCTACCACATAGCAATTTTGAGGAAACTACAAAGATTATCATAGCAACTAACTGGCAACCACACAGAATACCCTAGCAAATACATATCAATGCCCTGACAACCACAATGATTACCCTAGCAACCATACAGAACACCCTAGCAATGTTTAGCAATCTCCAGGCAACCACAAAGAACACCCTAGCAACTACATATCAATGTTCAGCCAACCACAATGACTACCCTAGAAAACCACTGGCAACTACATAGAACACACAAACAACCACATAGCAATATCCAGGAAACTCCAAAGATCACACTAGCAATTTACTTGCAACCATAAAGATCACCCTAGCAACTACACAGAACACCATAGCAACCACATAGCAATTTACTGGCAGCCACAAAGAATGACCTAGCAACCAAATAGCAATATTCAGGCAACCAATAAGAACACCCTAGCAACCCCCTGGCAACCCCATAGAACACCCTAGCAATAACATATCAATATTCAGGAAACCACAAAGATCACACTTGCAACTTACTAGCAACCACAAAGAACACACTAGCAACTACACAGAACACCCTAGCAACCACATAGCAATGTCCAGGCAACCACAGTGATTACCCTAGCAGCCATACAGAACACCCTAGCAACCACAAAGCAATGTCCAGGCAACCACAAAGTACACCCTAGAAACCACATAGAACACCATAACAACCACATAGCAATGTCCATAACACTACAAAGAACACCCTAGCAACCACATAGCAATGTCCAGGCAACCACAGTGATTACCCTAGCAACCATACAGAACACCCTAGCAACCACAAAGCAATGTCCAGGCAACCAAAAAGTACACACTAGCAACCACATAGAACACCCTAACAACCACATAGGAATGTCCATAAAGCTACAAACACCCTAGCAACCACATAGAACACCCCAACAACCACATAGCAATGTCCATAAAACTACAAACACCCTAGCAACCACATAGAACACTCTAGCAACCACATAGAACACCCTAGCAACCACATAGCAATGTCCAGGCAAGCACAGTGATTACCTTAGCAGCCATACAGAACACCCTAGCAACCACAAAGCAATGTCCAGGCAACCACAAAGTACACCCTAGCAACCACATAGAACACCATAACAACCACATAGCAATGTCCATAACACTACAAAGAACACCCTAGCAACCACATAGCAATGTCCAGGCAACCACAGTGATTACCCTAGCAACCATACAGAACACCCTAGCAACCACAAAGCAATGTCCAGGCAACCACAAAGTACACCCTAGCAACCACATAGAACACCCTAACAACCACATAGCAATGTCCATAAAACTACAAAGAACACCCTAGCAACCACATAGAACACCCCAACAACCACATAGCAATGTCCATAAAACTACAAACACCCTAGCAACCACATAGAACACCCTAGCAACCACATAGCAATGTCCAGGCAACCACAGTGATTACCCTAGCAGCCATACAGAACACCCTAGCAACCACAAAGCAATGTCCAGGCAACCACAAAGTACACCCTAGCAACCACATAGAACACCATAACAACCACATAGCAATGCCCATAACACTACAAAGAACACCCTAGCAACCACATAGCAATGTCCAGGCAACCACAGTGATTACCCTAGCAACCATACAGAACACCCTAGCAACCACAAAGCAATGTCCAGACAACCACAAAGTACACCCTAGCAACCACATAGAACACCCTAACAACCACATAGCAATGTCCATAAAACTACAAAGAACACCCTAGCAACCACATAGAACACCCCAACAACCACATAGCAATGTCCATAAAACTACAATCACCCTAGCAACCACAAAGAATACCCTAGCAACCACATAGAACACCCTAACAACCACATAGCAATATCCAGAAAACTGCAAAGAACACCCTAGCAACCACATAGAACACCCTAACAACCACATAGCAATGTCCATAAAACTACAAAGAACACCCTTGCAACCACATAGAACACCCCAACAACCACATAGCAATGTCCATAAAACTACAAACACCCTAGCAACCACAAAGAATACCCTAGCAACCACATAGAACACCCCAACAACCACATAGCAATATCCAGAAAACTGCAAAGAACACCCTAGCAACCACATAGAACACCCTAACAACCACATAGCAATGTCCATAAAACTACAAACACCCTAGCAACCACATAGAACATCCTAACAATCACATAGCAATGTCCAGAAACCATATAGAACACCCTAACAACCACATATCAATGTCTAGAAAACTAAGAACATCCTAGCAACTAACTAGCAATCACATATAACACCCTAGCAACCACATACGCAACAAATTCAACAAAAACAGGACACTGACACACTTCAACAGCAGAAACCCAGCACATTTGCACAGTAAAGCACCACTCGTATAAATATAGCACAGAATGTCTAACTCTACTATAAAACGCAGTCATATGAATGATGTTGCGTGTCTATTCTTAAACTAATGGCTATGAAATAGCGTGTCAAAATATTTAGCCAAGCGCAGGTCTAAGAGGATTACGAGTCCATCATTTCTCTGCTGCTCTATACAGTACAGTATGTGCGGCTCACAGTAAAGCTCTGGCAGAAGGCCACATCTGATTGGACTTTAAATAGAGATCGTCCTGAAACCCTCTCGTCATTCACAGCAGTATTACTGTAACGTCGCTGGAGCACGGCCAATGTGGAAACAGCTCTATGCTTTACTTCCTCTGACCTTGGCACAGAAAACATCATTTTTATATTCCATCAAGGCCAGACACAGATAAATCTGCTCAATTAGAGATAATCATCAACATGACCAATAGGAGATGTTGATGCTTTTTGATTGCAGTGCTGGACGAAGTACACAAATCAGGCACTTGAGTAAACGTACAGATAATACAATGAATATTACTCCAGTAGAAGTAAAACGTACAGTACAAGACTTACTAATACATGTTTTTTTGCAAGAAAATTTAATCACACTGATAATTAAATAAACCCCAGATCAGATCAGTTTGTAGTTCAGTGAATCACTTACTGGAGGCTCTTTCTGAATGATTCATTTGAATCAGTGGATTGTTTGCTCTCTGAACAGACCAATTGATACAGTGAATTATTTGCTGGAAACTCACTCTGATCTGATTATTTGATTCACTGTATTATTTACTGGAGACTCAAACGAATCATTTGAATCAGTAAATTATGTACTGGAGACTTACTCTGAATGAATCATTTGAATCAGTGGATTGTTTACTGAAAAATCACTCTGAACAGATCATTTGATTCAGTGAATTATTTACTGAAGACTCACTCTAGATAATTTGAATCAGTGAATAATTTACTGGAGACTCATTTTAAACTGATCATTTGATTCAGTGAATCATTTACTGGAGACTCAGTATGAACAAATCTTTTGAAACAGTGAATTATTTACTGGGGACTCACTCTGAACTGATCATTTGAATCACTGTATCATTTACTGGAGACTCTAAATTAATTATTTGATTCAATGAATTACTTACTGGAGAATCACTCTGAATGGATCATTTGAGTCAGTGAATTATTTACTGGATACTCACTCTAGATAATTTGAATCAGTGAATAATTTACTGGAGACTCATTTTAAACTGATCATTTGATTCAATGAATCATTTACTGGAGACTCAGTATGAACAAATCTTTTGAAACAGTGAATTATTTACTGGGGACTCACTCTAAACTGATCATTTGAATCACTGTATCATTTACTTGAGACTCCAAATGAATTATTTGATTCAATGAATTACTTACTGGAGAATCACTCTGAATGGATCATTTGAATCAGTGAACCGCTTACTGAAGAATCACTCTGAATAGATAATTTGATTCAGTGAATTATTTAGTAAAGACTCATTCTGAATGAATTATTTGAATCAGTAAAACGTTTACTGAAGACTCACTTTGAATGGATCAATTGATTCAATTTGTTATGTACTGAAGACTCACTCTGAATGCACCATTTGATTCCTGAATTATTTAGCGAAGACTCACTCTAAATGACCGTTTGATTCAGTGAATTATTTACTGGATACTCACTCTGAACTAATCATTTGAAATCACAAATGTTTACTGGAGACTCATTTTGAACAAATCATTTGAAGCAATGAACTGTTTACTGAAGACTCACTCTGAATGGAGCATTTGATTCAGTGAATTACTAACTGGTGACTCACTCTGAACGGATTATCTGAAACAGTGAATCATTTATTTAAGACTCACTCTTAACGGACCATTTGATTCAGTGAATTATGTACTTGAGACTCACTCTGAACAAATCATTTGAATCAGTGAATTGTTTACTGGAGACCCACTCTGAATGAGTCGTTTGAATCAGTGCATCTTTTACTTAAGAATCACTCTGAACAGATCATATGATTCAATGAATTAGTTACTGAGGAATAACTCTGAATGGATCATTTGAATCAGTAAAAGTTTTACTGAGGATTCCATTTGAATGGACTATTTGATTCAGTGAGTTATGTGCCGAAGACTCACTCTGAATGAGCCATTCGTGAATTATTTAGTGGAGACTCACTCTAAACAGATCATTTGAATAAGTGAATCATTTACTAGAGACTCAATCTGAACAGACCCTTTAAATACCTGAATCATTTACTGGAGACTGACTCTGAACAAATCCTTTGATCAGTGAAATGTTTACTCACGACTCGCCTTGAACGAACCATTTGATTCAGGGAATTACATACTGGAGACTCACTCTGAATGATTCATTTGAATCAGCGAATCGTTTACTGGAAACTCACTCTGAATGGATCATTTGAATCTCTGAATCTTTTACTGGAGACTCACTCTGAATAAGTCATTTGATTCAGAGTGATTCAATGACCATTTGATTCAATGAATTACTTACTGGAGAATCACTCTGGGTGGATTATTTGTTCCGGTGAACCGCTTACTGCAGAATCACTCTAAATGGATCATTTGATTCAACTAGTTATTTACTGGAGACTCACTCTGAAGAAATCATTTGAATCAGCGAATATTTTACTGGAGTCTCACTCTGAACAGATCATGTGAATCACTGAATCGTTTACTGGAGACTTAAGGTGCGTTCGACTTCATGCAGCGCTGCACAGATCGATCGAAATCTGTCTTAAAGCGGTGCATGCTGGTTAGAAATGTTGTCCGGATTGATGCTGCGCTGACGCAATGTGACTGTCACATGTGGTATCAAAGTACCGCGACAGTGCTCCGAGATCAGACGACTGACTCAGCCCGCGCAGCACCTGAAGAGCGCCTGCTGGAACTGCGATGACGACACTGATGTCACACGATTGGCCGAGTTCACCGCATGACAACAACCACGTGTGTTTCGGGTTTATTATTGGACAAATTCCGATTCACAAATTTCAAAACAAACAATTAACTGTTCATACCCTCTCTATCTTGTACACATCATGCTTATTAAAAGACTACAGATATTTTACTGCAGCATCATTTTTTGTTAAATAATTTGTCTAGATTGTTTGAACAGGTTTATTCAGCCTTTTTATACAGACTACTGTATTATAAATTTGAGTGAATGACCAAATATTAACTTAAATAACTCTTACAGACTTATAATAAAATAATTATCATCATTGATCCTGACACTCCTATAAAGATTTCTTAACAAATTAAGTAAAAAATATTTTATTAAATATAAAAATACATGATTATAAAACATTTTATTTCCTGTTAAGCCATTTACGCAGAAATGTTAAAAGTGTCATTGTACCTGCTCTTTCTGGGTATTTTTTATTTAGTGTAGCTCATTTATTGAGGTCCTTTTGTTCAATCTCTATGGATTAAAGTGCTTTTTAAAAATGCTTTTATTATTCAAATTAATCATTGTTTAAGACTTAATCAAAACACCTTGTTTTGGGTTTTACACTAATATATATTGGAAAGTTTTATATCTATAAATGTAAATAAATATAAACCCTTTTTTAGCAGATTCAAACAAGCACTGGAACAGTATTGACATCCCATTCCACATCGAGTAGCCCAAAGACTGATGTTTAAACTCCAAGAATTTGTGCTTATTGTTTTGTTTAATAGGCCTATTTGTGGATATTTATTTCCTTTTTATGTGTTCTCTCGTTTTCCACTTATTTCTCATGTGTTTGTTATATAAGCTACTTTTAATTCATAATTCCCTTGTTTAAAAATGAACTATAGTTTGTAGAGACTGTATTCTGTTTTATGTGTACTGTAAATCTTTTGTTGTTATTGCAATAAATAAATAAATAAATGATCCCGCCATGTGATCGGTCATCATGACAGCAGCAACTTCGAGCCCCGAAGTGTCCGGCTTGACGGCTCCGTTTTCAACTCCGCCCCCGCCTGCGCTCGGCTAATCTCGTTGATCACCGGCTGCAGCTGTGCTTAATGTCGAACGCACCTTTAATCTGAACGAATCATTTGAATCAGTGAGTTGTTGACTCATGAACAGATGTCAGTCCAATTTAAAAATGAATTATTCAGAGCAATTTCTAAACCGATTTATCTGATCAAATTAATCGTGTTAACAAATCAACAGCACTCATGTTATCTCATCTCTAAACAGGTGACAGGTTCTCACCAGCTTCATTAAGGAAATATAGCAGACTATAAAGTACAATATTTTGTTTTGCAATATAGTGGAGTAAAAGTTTCCTAAATCAAAAATCCTCAGATAAAGGACAGATAGATAAATGATGTACTTAAGTACAGTAGTGAAGTAAAAAAACACTTTCCACCACAGTTTGATTGTGGTCACATGAGGGTTCAAGGACCGATCATGTCAAAGAGAAGTGCCCATATCATCCCAAACATCTGATAGCGACGTGTCCTGCTAGTGGCATTAAATTCCACCTATAAAACAGAGCCTAAGTAATAAACCTGATAGTTCCGGTCCTTGGTGTGAATTGCTTAACATCTGCATTTCATTCATGATAACAGACTTCTAGAACAACTTAAATGAGCAGATATGTCTCTGTGCTATGTTGAGTTGTGTTGTGCTATCTTATGTTATATGTTATGTTATGTTATGTTATGTTATGCAACTATATAGTTTATCCTTGCAACTCCTGGCAGCCACAAAGAACACCATAGCAACCAGATAGGAATTTGGTGGCAACCACAAATAACACTATTGCAACTACATAGCAACACCTTGGAAAACAGAACACCTTAGCAACTGCATACAATGTCCTGGCTTACATAAAGAACACCCTAGCAACATAACATTTGTATGTTATATTATGTTATGATAGGATATCATGTTATATCATATTATGTTGTTATGTTATGTTATATGATATCATGTTATATCATATTATGGCGTTTCTGTATGTATGTGTATATATATACACATACATATCTACATACATATATATATCTATCTATCTATCTATCTATCTATCTATCTATCTATCTATCTATCTATCTATATGCAGGCCCGTAGCCAGCCTGGTGAAAGGGGTGGTTCTTTTTTCTCAAAAAGTGGACCTTTTTGCAGTTATACACCTCAGCTTCTATTTAACTATGAGATATAAATACTGCATTTAGTGACAGGCAGTACTTTTTTTGCTGGATTAGTCAGATGTCATAATAATCACACTTTTTGATGTACTAAATATATTTCCTAAAAATGTAAATAAAAAATTTAAATAAAAAAAAAATTTAAAGAAGTAAAATACAAATTTGTTACATCATATATCATTAGAAAAAAATAGGAATCTGTTAAAGTTTTTAAGTAAAAAAATTTTAGCCTACTGTCATTTATTAGACGAAAAACAAACTGGCCAGCATTCAACTGTCCTCAATTTGGCCATTTCAATAAAAAAAAATCATTGAAACATTATTATTATTATTATTATTATTATTATTATTATTATTATTATTATTATTATGAATTTTTCAGATTTTTTCTAGCCTCTTTGGTAAAAAAAAAAAGTACATTTGAGAATTTATGGATATCAACAATAGCCATAATATATTCAAAATAATTTAATATGCTGCGCTTCTGGTGCTTAATTCACACCTTTGTATTGCTCATTTTTATTTCAGGAATAAGGTCCAAGATTTAGAATAAAAGTTACCTGCAAATGTTTTCTCTGTTTAAAAACAATAGTGAAAGAAGAATTCTCTTACATCAAAAGCAACAGCGGACAGAGGATTCTGTTTGGTCTTAAAGCCTTTTTCAATGGATTATTTTCATTATTTATTATAGCATAGCAGTCAAAATAGTACAAATGAGCTCATGTATGGGACAAATTCTGGACCTTTGTCAGTAAGGGGTGGGTCTTAACGCGGCCAGTTAGCCTAGAACCTCATGGATAGGGAGAGATTTTCATAAGTAACTTTAGCCTTACCTTGTTTGGCAGTCTTTTTGAACATATGTTCAATATTTTGCGATAATGACGCCGCTGCCTGGCCTTTCTGCCACTCTTGCCACTCTCGACCCAGAGCGTTACTCAGTATGGATATCGCACAACTCGCATCAAAGATTCAAATGTTACCACTCAGTGGGTTATGTCACGTGACTCATGTCACATTATTGTGGCTTTGAGGCTCCATGGGATTCGAATTACTGGCCATAGTTATTTAAAATTACACTTTATTACAATATATATTAAATATAATATATTAATTAGATAATAAATATATTATACAATTTTAAATTACATAAAATAACTAAAAGGACAAATTCTGGACCTTTTGGTCATGGGGGGTGGTTCGTTCGAACCACCCGAACCCCCCCTGGCTACGGGCATGTTATATATATATATATATATGGCTTAGTCCTTATTTTATTTATCAGCATATGTTTTACGCAGCAGATGCCCTTCCAGCTGCAACCCAGAACTGGCAAACACCCATACACACTCATTCGCGCGCATGCACACACACTACGGCCAATTTAGTTAATCAATTCCCCTATAACGCATGTCTTAGGACTGTGGGGCAAACCGGAGCACCCGGAGAACACCCACACCAACACGAGGAGAATATGCAAACTCCACACAGAAATGACAACTAACCCAGCCAGCACTCGAACCAGCGACCTTCTTCCTGTAGGGTGACAGTGCTAACCACTGAGCGACCATGCCACCCAATAAATAACAATATTACTGAAATAAATCTAAAAGCTAAATAAGTAAGTGTGTGTGAATATATAAATGCTAAAAAAGACTCAATGAAGGGCTCAAAATATGCAGATTTCTTAGGGCCGGCCATATCATGTGTGTTACGTCATAATTGCTTAAAAACCGCATCTTAAGTAATACGAGAGTTACGAAGCCCTCAAATGCACCTTTCCTACAGAAAACACAAACACACGAATCATTAACTTCTTATCCAGCTGGATTTATCTGACAGCAGAACACATGCCGTTCATTTTCAGCCTAATTGCGCTGCTATTTTTAGATTATGTAATCTTAATTATTAGTAATGGCCGCTCATTGTGCGGAGGAGCTAGAATAACATTAAGGTAACGGATAGCTTCCAGAATTTATGTGGGCGAGCCAAACTCCACAAAGGAGCGAACGACGGCTCTATTACGATGCGTTTGATGCCGCTTTCAGAGAGAAGTCTCTGCTGCTGATTTATAAGCTGGAAACGCGGAGAGACACATGTGCTCTAGTGCAGTGTTTCTCAACTGGTGGGTCGCGACCCAAAAGTGGGTCGCGGGAACATTTTCAGTGGGTCGCGGAGTGTGTGGTCAAAAAAAACAACAAAAGTTTCATTTTTTAACTTGTTTTGCTTATACCGGACTTTTATTTTGAAATGCGCGCGCGACAACCGTACCGACTACTTCCCGATAAACATTATGATGATCCGTGGATGAGCAATCCCTTTGGAATCGACGTGGAAAGCGTCACGTTGCCGAGCAACAAAGAGAATCAGCTTGTGGAGCCGTCATGTAATAAGACGCTGAAAAAGAAATTCAGTGAAGTAAAGCCTCTCCCAGTTTTGGTGCCGCAAAGTGCTTTCTGAGTATTCGTCCCTTGCCATTCGTGCGATCAAATCCATCCTACCATTCAGCACTACGTATTTGTGTGAAAGTGGCTTCTCTTCCTTGGTGCAGCTTAAGTCAAAGCAAAGGAACAGGTTGGACATAGAGCACGATCTTCGGGTCTACCATCACCCCAGACTTTGAAACTCTTATCATGAGTAAAGCACATACTCAGTTATCTCATTAGCTTCCCAAATTACTGTTAAGTGAAACAGATGTTTGTAATTGCTGTCATATTAGATGTAAAAATGGTTATGATTGTTTTAATCATTTTACTGTAATTTGCTGATTTGTTCTGTTCAACAGGATCAGTGTTAATGTTTTATTAAGTTCAGTTTAGTTCATGCTAACTGAACCTTTTTTTACCCTTTGTAATATTTCTATAATTTGATACATTTTGTTAAATGACAGCAATAAAATATTGTTTATTTGTAAATATTGGTGACTTGTGATTTATCTGTCACTATTTGTGTATGTTAACAAATAAATACAAATTAATTATAATTCCTAAAATTATATTATAGTTCCTAAAAGTTTGGGTCGCGGCTTGATGACCATGTAAAAATGTGGGTCCCATGGCCAAACCAGTTGAGAACCACTGCTCTAGTGCACCTTTACACCATGTGTCACTGATACTGCGCTCCATTATGACAGAAGCACTGCATACAGATGTAGATAACTCTGTACAGCTTGACCTGAAGAGCTGTGTGTGATGTTCACAAGACCACAGGCGCAACTAAAAAGCTGCTGACATGACGACAAGAAAAAAAACAACACTTCACAACTCACTCGATGCTTCTTACAGCACACTGAAAGAAATGACTTTTTGGTGTAGTCAAATCTAATCAATTTACTCCCATAATTGTTAAATTGTAATATTAAGTGTCAAGGATAACTAGAATTTTTAAAGTAAATATTTAATATTTACACACTTCATAAATTAAATGAGTGGAAAGAGTTAAATATTAATTTACTTGTGCTATTGAAATATTTTCTAATCATTGCAAACCTAGTAATATTACGTACATTTTAATAATGGATATGTTGCAATGGGCTTCGGTTCCCCCCCACAGTCCAAAGACATGCAGTACAGGTGAATTGGGTAAGCTAAATTGTGCGTAGTGTATGAGTGTGAATGAGTGTGTTTGGATATTTCCCATTGATAGGTTGCAGCTGGAAGGGCATCCGCTGCGTAGAACATGTGCTGGATAAGTTGGCGGTTCATTCCGCTGTGGCGACCCCGGATTAATTAAGGGACTAAGCCGAAAAGAAAATGAATGAATGAATGAAATGAGTGGAAAGAGTTAAATATTAATATACTTGTACTATTGAAATATGCTCTAATCATTGCAAACCTAGTAACATTACACACATTTTAATAATGGATATGTTGCAATGGATATGTAGTTCCCAGCAAGCTTTGCAAGGGATTGAAATAAGTGGAGAATATTTTGAAAATAAAAGCAAAAATCTTGGGTGTTTAAATTCATAGAAAGTGTTGTTAGAGTTTAATCTTCATTAGTTTGAGTATTTGTTGTTGTTGTTTTAAGGTTACCACCTTGCAGAGAAGTAGCACTCTTCCTTAGGGTCTTGGCATTTTTATTATCAGCATTAAGGTTTGAAATTTCACTGAAAGAGCCATTGCTGTGCTAACACTACCTCTGGAATCAATAAGCATTTGTAAAGTAAGTTTGCTCTTGTTTGCAAACGTCAATAGTATCTGAATGCAGCCTTTATGGTGCAAGCTGAGATTGCATCCCTCAGCAATGCAATGTCAGACCCAATGCACTCACTGGAGTGAGGCGCCGTTTACACTAATACGTTTTAGTTTTAAAACGCATAAGTTTTGCTACGGTTACGCCATCAGTCCACACTACGCCGGAGTTTTCGAGCCCTGAAAATTGAGCGTTTTGGAAACGCTGGAGAGGCCATTTTCATTCTGAAACGCTGCTGCTCCGTCTCAGTTTGGATGGGGGAAAACTGAGACATCTGAAAACGGAGGCGGGGCTGCAGACATTCGCCTGTCTGATTGGGGCCTTTTTCCTCAATATTAAGTAGCCTTCACACAGTTCAGTTCTGCATCCTCTCCTTGTAAGTTCAGACTTCGCAAATTGATAAGGAAAACAAACTCCAGAGTGTGTACTTTATAAAGTCATTCACATCAACCTGGCTACGCTGTTTCACTATGCTGTTTCACTATGCCGTTTCACTTTCTTAACAATAAAATGAAGACATGATGTGAGGAACTGCCTATTTTCATTTTGATATTATTAGAAACTTAACAGACATCAAAAATGTTGAAGCGTCAGGTGGCTGCATAATATGAGCGTCATCTTCATGCACAGTTATAACAAAACGGAGCCTATAACATCACTGCCTCCTTTCATTTTCATTGAAAATACAAAACATACCCTCTCTTACGTTGAATATCAGTTTTAATAATTAATAATCACCATTATAAAAGTATAACGCACAATAAGTTTATACAGTAAAGAAAATAAAGGCAAGCAATCAGTCAGATGTGCAGAATTGGTGTCCGCGCTTACATTAATTAAGATATTAACCTATCTTATCTTTGCGCTCAGTCAAAACACGTTACCTGAGAACAAGTAATAGATTCAAAAGACAAAAGTCGGGGAATATGTCATCAGATATAGGCAACAAGATTAATTAAATATCACGTTTAACAAATATAGTGAGATTAGATCCAGCGGGAGATCCTTAATGAACAGTCTGATGTGCACAGCTCTCATGGGGGTATGCGCTCAAAGCACGCTGCAGGGCATGCCAGAGAGTGTGTGTGTGATCACGTGATGTGCGTTTTCACCGTTTTAGTGTAGACAGAGAGCTGTTCAGAAACGCTGGGTGAAACGCTAGTGTGGACGCGGATCGTTTTCATTCTAAAACGCAGTTTTAAAACTAAAACGTACTAGTGTAAACGGGGCCTGAGTGACGTCACTCTGACGGGTAGGGTTAGGGGTGGGGTTAGGTGAGCGCATTAAAAAGCATTGGATGCAGGTTAGATTGCACTGCACCAGGTCTGCATCCAGACCCCTCTCCCAAAATGTATTAATTTGTAACTAATAAGATTTATTTAAATCGATAAAAGCAATGTCCCTTCTACTAAAACAAGAACTTGTTTCATTTAAATATATATAGAATCAAAAATAAAGACAACGAATTAACTTTTACGTAACTAATTTAGGAGTGTTGGGTTAAACATGAAGTAAATTTTACATGATATTGACAAGTTAATTGTGCATGATTTCAGATGGCAAAATTTACTTAGTTTGCACGAACAAACCTTGTTACCAAGATTTTTTAAAAGTGAATATTAAGAGTTATTTTTTTCAGTGATAGTCAACAATTGAAGTGGATCAAAAAAAGTTTAGCAGAATTATTTAAAACGATTGAGCAATAACCATTCTTGTCTTAGGATCATTTAAATGTTGACTGCTGTAATTAGTTGTGTGTTAATGTTTGGCATTTGTTCAAAATTTACTGCTTTTTTTACTCTTTCAGCTCTGTTTATACTGATGAAATGCTTTTCTTACTTCGAGTTATAGGCACAATCCCAATTCTATTTTTGTACCCGTTCCCCGTTCCCCTTAAAAGCGAGTGTGAAGGGGAGGGGCTTCAAAATTTACCCCTAAGAATTGGGACAGCACTACAGCACATGCACACGTCATCATATGTCATGGCGATCTCTTGCTTCATATGAGATCAGACGATGGCGACTGCTGTAGTTATTCCAGTTGTGGTATTTTTTGGTGTTTATCTTCAGGACATCACTGAAGGCATATATTGAGTTATCATGACGATCTAATATGGCAATAAGATCATAACTATACTGAGCATTTAACACAGTGGCCATATTCATCTATAAACACACCAAAAACAACATTAACATTACAGCAGACACCGTAAAAAGCTCATTCTCAGACACTAGACTTTTCTGACAGGGTGTTTTAGTGTCATCGAGGGTCATACTGTTGTGGGACTGCTGTACGGGAGTTATTATTATGGATTATAGATCTCCAAATTTAGTGGGGGTTTTTTAAAGCATAATGGTAAACATGAACGCGGTTATTCATTCATTCATTCATTTTCTGCCGCTTCTCCGGGGCCGGGTCGCGAGTTTTAGGAGAGAACCCCAAACTTCCCTCTCCCCAGACACTTCCTCCAGCTCCTCCGGGGGGATCCCGAGGCGTTCCCAGGCAAGCCGAGAGACATAGTCCCTCCAGCGTGTCCTGGGTCTTCCCCGAGGCCTCCTCCCGGTGGGACATGCCTGGAACACCTCCCCAGGAAGGCGTCCAGGTGGCATCCGAAACAGATGCCCCAGCCACCTCAACTGACTTCTCTCGATGTGGAGGAGCAGCGGCTCTACTCCGAGCTCCTCTCGAGTGACAGAGCTCCTCGCCCTATCTATAAGAATGCACCCTGCCACCCTTCGAAGGAAACTCATTTCAGCCGCTTGTATCCGAGATCTTGTCCTTTCGGTCATGACCCAAAGCTCATGACCATAGGTCAGAGTAGGAATGTAGATTGACTGGTAAATCGAAAGCTTTGCCTTTCGGCTTAGCTCCTTCTTCACCACGACGGACCGGTACATCGACCGCATTACTGCTGCCGCTGCACTAATCCGCCTGTCAATCTATGAACGTGGTTATGAATATATTAAATTGTGTTTGTTTGCTGTAAAAATTCGTAATAATGACAAATAATATTAATTTGTGGATCTCCTTACTTCCGGGTGGAGCGAAACTGCCGCTGTAGCTGGTGTATTCTGGGAAATTTTCTTACCCCTTGGTTTCAAGTGTGCTCCTGAAAAATCTTCGTTCGATGGGCTATTCACCCCTTGCCCTTAGCCCTACGCCTTCAAGTTAAAGAGAATTGGGACACCCCTACCCCTTCACGGAAACGCGCAAAACGAGAGGTAGGGGTAAGGGGAAGGGCTAAGGGGGAGAATTGGGATTGGGCCTTAATACGGCTTAATATGGTAGAAATACGGGAAAATACCTTTACGGGATGATAGCGGGATAGAACTGTAAAATAAGGGAGAATCCCAGGAAAAACGGGAGGGTTGACAGGTATGGTTTAACCACAGTTGTAATCCCTGGACGCTTGGGAGTTATATTATTTTATTTATATTATATTATCTCATTAAAAATATTTATATTATTATATAATATTATCAATCAGATAATATTATTTAATAGCCCCCTTATAAGCAATATTTGTTTTGGATTGTCTACAGAACAAACCACTGTTATACTATAGGTGCGTTCGACTTCATGCGCAGATCGATCGAAATCTGTCTTAAAGCGGTGCATGCTGGTTAGAAATTTTGTCCGGATTGATGCTGCGCCAACGCCATGTGACTGTCACACGTGGCATTAAAGTACCGCGACAGCGCTCCGAGATCAGACGACTGACTCAGCCCGCGCAGCAACTGAAGAGCATCTGCACGAGCTCTGATGATGACACCGATATTACACGATTGGCCGAGTTCACCGCATGACAACAACCACGTGTGTTTCGGGTTTATTATTGGACAAATTCCGTCTCACAAATTTCAAAACAATTAACTTTTCATACCCTCTCTATCTTGTACACATCATGCTTATTAAAAGACTACAGATATTTTACTGCAGTATCATCTTTAGTTAAATAATCTGCTTATAAAGGCTAGATTGTTTGCACAGGTTTATTTTCGACCTTTTTTTATACAGTACAGACTATTTACTGTATTCAGCTCCATAAATGATTTAAATGATATATTTTAGTGAATAACCTAAATATTAACTCAAAAGAGTCTTACAGACTTGTAATAAAATAATTATCATCATTGATCCTGACACCCTAAAGGTTTCTTAACAAATAAAGAACTATTTTATTAAATAATTATAAAATAATTTTTAGGATTATAAAATATATATTTTATTTCCTGTCTAGCTGTTTATTCAGTTTTAAAAGTGACACTGATGTACCTGCTCTTTCTTACTTCTACTTAAAGTGGAGCTCACTTATTTTAGGAATGTCCTTTTGTTCAATCTGTTTGGATTAAAATGCTTTTTTGAAAATGCTTTTATTATCCAAAATAATCTTAATTATTGTATAAATTAATCAAAACACCTTGTTTTGGGTTTTACACAATTATCTATTGGAAAGTTTTATATCTTGTAAATAAATGTAAACCCATTTTTGGCATATTCAAACAAGAACTATTAGCCTAGAGTGATGTTTAAACTCATACCCCCGGTTTCACAAACAAGGTTTAAGGCTAGTCTTGGATTAAATTGCATGTTTGAGCTGTCTCAACTGAAAATAACTTGCAGTGAGATGTCTTAAAATATGTCAGTGTCATTTTTTGTTTACAGGTGCACACCAGTAATGTATTTTTCTAAGGTTGTTTTTATAAATGTGGCTTAAATAGCCTATTTTAACTAAGGTCTAGTCCTGGCTTAAGCTAAACCCTGTTTGTGAAACTGGGCTCTAGAATTTGTGCTTATTGCTTTGTATTTAATAGGCCTGTTGGTTTTTGTGTTTATATTACCCTCTCGTTTCCCCTTATTTCTCTCATGCGTTTGTAATATATTTAATTCATAAATCACTTATTGTTTAAAAATGAACTATAGTTTGTAGAGACTGTATTGTGTTTTATTTGTAAATATTTTGTTGTTATAAATAAAAAATAAAAAATGATGATGACGTCATGTGATCGGTCATCATGGCTGCCGCAACTTTGAACCCCGAAGTGTCCGGCTTGACGGCTCCGTTTTCAACTCCGCCCCCGCCTGCGCTCGGCTAATCTCGTTGATCACCGGCTGCAGCTGTGCTTCATGTCGAACGCACCTATTGACTTGCCTAGTTTCCCTAACTTTACCCTAATTAACCTAGTTAAGCCTTTAAATGTCACTTTAAGCTGAATACTAGTGTCTTGAAGAATATCTAGTCTAATATCCCTCTTAAGGGATGCAGACTTTCTCCAGAAGAAAAAGTATGATAAGAAATCATGTGGTAAATTCCTTAATCCATTAAATATCACTTTAGAAATATTTGAAATTGAATAAATATTGCACAGGAGGGATAAAAATGTTGCCCTCAATTGTATATATAATGGCCCTGATGCAGATTTGTATGTCTCCTGACCAGTTGAAGCTATGAACACATAAACTGGCAGTGTTTGCAACCCATGTGTGGTGTTGTGGAGCATCCAGAAGCATCTCTGACCTTGAGAAGCCTCCTGATTTGGGAGAGGATCTCACAGCCACACATGATCCGCCGGTGTCCACAGACCAGCTGCCGAGAGCCACATAATATCCATAATATCCGTGGATATCCGGTGACACGGATCCAGCGTGTGCTTAACTCTGGCCCGTTTGATCCTCCTGCTGCAGGTGCTGCCAAAATCTGCGCTCGCCCGCCAGAGGATTAAAACAGACCTGGAGGAATCGGAGGCCGAAACAGGATCCGGTTCGGGCTCAGATCAATTCCTGGACCCTCAGCACTAAACATCCCCGGCACTTCCTCCTCCAATTAGTGCAACCTTGTTACATGTAATCAAGACTAAGTCCGTGTACTGTGCACTTTTAGCACGCCGAATGCTAGAGGTTAGCATCAAAATAGCCCTGGGGAAATATGAAGAGCGCTTAAGAAAACAAGGACGAGGAGAACATCAATGGCAGAGTCACACTGGACTACATTTTGTCATTTAGCAGATGCTTAATTTTGTCCAAAGCGACTACTGAGGAGACATTCAGCGATTCAACAAGAAGAGGCAGTACACACAAGGAGTGCTGATTACACAGAGCTACTGTTAGTGCTCAGTGTTTTGTTTTTTTGTTTGTTTTAGAAAGAGAAGAGTGTTTTCTACAGGTGGTTTGCCAATCCCACTCACCAGTGTGAGGTACACTTCATTAATGCACAATGTTTTTTATAGAAATATGCGATTATAAGATTATAAGAGTCTGTGCAAAATTGGTGCAAGTGTTGATTAAGCCCCGGTCAGATCACATGATTTTTATTGTCAGTTATGAAAGTCACTTGGTCAGATTATACAATTTTTTCTTGATAAAATCTTGACAAATGTGCCAGACTACATGTTCCTTCACGATCAGTCATCCCATTACGTCTATGACAAGCGTTATTTACCCAAGCAGTCAAAAGTGTGTTGCTATAACAATATTTCAAGTCTTCACACTTAGCTGATGATTGATTATAAAGCTAATTTGACATGCTGTCCCGGGAGAGAGCTCTGAGCTTATAAGATCCTCGAGCCCGGGGTTCCCTCCCATTGCAAGGCGAGAGGGGAGTTTGAGCTCAGGTAGATCTCGAGAACTCCCCTGTCATGGTGGCTGAAGAGCAAATAGTATACAGCAAAAATTCCGGTGTTAAATATACAGTGTGATTTTTTTGGTGTTGTTCAGTGTTAAAACCGGAGTACATTTTAATCCACGAGTGTGAAAGAGCGTATATTTAAGAGTAGTTTTTTCAGTGTTAAACTTTTAACCCAATATGCAGTGTATTTCCCACTAGTGATGGGTTCTTTCAGACAAACAGATCAAACCAGTATGTTTCACTTAAACTTGAAACATGTCTTGTTGCATTTTAAAATGCAAAGAGTAGAATGTATTGAAATTATTTCTAAAAAGATTAATGAACATTTAATAAATTCAAACTATTTTCAACATATATGATCACTGTTATCTGTCACACACACCAATTGATAATATAGGAAAAAAGGTCATATATTAACACTTTGAAGAGTAACACACACTCCAGTTCGATGTAAGAATAAACTCAAATTTGGACAAATTTTACACTTTAGAAAGTGTTATTTTAACTCCAAAATGGAGGGAGTCATATGTACACCCAAGGAGTGTTAAGTTAAACTCAAATTGAGTTAAATGTACACTGATTTTTTTGCTGTGTAGTTGCTCTTTAAAGATATAAGTACTAGGTAGGAGCATGTCTATGGTGTTGATTTGGATTAGTCAAACTTTGGTTGCATGTTTTTGGTTGGTGGGAGGAAAGCGGGGAACCCGGGGGAAACCCACGTTAGCACGGGGAGAACGTGTAAACTCTGCACAGAAACGTTGGCTGGTTTGGTAAAGCCTGGAACCAGAGATGTTCTTGCTGTGAGGCAACAGTGCGAAACACTGGGCCACCGTGCCACCCATCGTTGATATGTAACCCAGGGTATTTGTAGTAGCTTAGGAATCGTCTGATTGGTGCATTGGGAATTGGATAATGCGGGTCCAGCAATCATAAGCGCGTGATCCTCTTGAAATTAGTTTACAAATAAACTTCACTTCAGGCCCAGCACTACATTCTTGCCCCCTCAAAAATAATTTGTGCCCTCTCAGTTTTCATAAAGGATTAGTTCACGCAAAACTGAAAATTCTTTGTCATTAATTACTAACACTAACACGTCATTCCAACCTTCAGAACACACATTTAGATGTTTTATAATAGGAAAAAGCAATTGAATTATGAAAATTGTGAAATTAAAGCAATAGCTCACAGATCTGGTCCCCGTGTCAGGTCAGGGTGCACCCGTATATAGCCTTTAAAACATGCACGCTGGGCCGATAACTAGGCCCACACGGAATCTACGCGCGCAGAATTCCGCAGATTTTCCGCAGATTTTTAGCCCATCATTAATTCTGTTTATTTACTTGAGTAAATGTGTGTAAATCTGAATGCATTTAGTTTTTAAATTACACATATTTCACATATAAAAGTTTTAGTTATGAGACTCCCAAAATAATTCCGCAGAAATCTGCAGATTTTTACCAAAATTCTCCACAGAAATTGCAAAAAACGTCCACAGATTGTGTCTGGCCCTACTGATAACTCTTAAGATTTGGAGGCCGATAGCCGATATACTATAGCCGATAAATATAAATATTTCAAAATGTTTTATTTTTATACAGTGAACAACTGATTTCATTTTAAAAACTTCATAAAAGTTTGATCTGCTCTTATGAACTAAATAGCCTACTCAAAGCAAAAAAAATTATAATTTCAAAATTTCAAGATGATTATATAGACTTTTATTCATGATTTCACATAAATCAGCATGCCAAAAATAAAGGATTTTCTTTTCTTCGCATAGCAAATAAACATGCAACTGGACTGTTGCATAAAAATAATAGGTTAAACAACAAAATGGGATTTAATTAACAAAAGTAAAATAAAAATATTTAAAATAAAATGAAATCACTAAGAACTGAAACCAGCTCAAATGTTCTTGAATAAAACGTGTTACAGTAATGTTCATATGAACAAGTAGTATTTTGACAGTTCAGTGCCACCGTACAAGCGGAAAGCTAAATACAGATAGTATCACTTTAGAAAATGCGGCATAAATTTGTCCCATTTGGCGTTTTAGATTCTTTTTACACATGTAGCTGCTGAATCTGAGTATCTGCCTTTCACTCCATATCCATTTCCAAACAAAAAAAGGAAAATTAAGAAAACAGCCGTTTGTCGATTTTTCTTTTGCTAAAACCCCCCCGGAAAAAATAAGATTTTGGCTCGATTTTGTTTTTTTACTTTCCCAATTACCCTAACCTGCCTAGTTGACCTAATTAACCTAGTTAAGCCTTTAAATGTCATTTTAAGCAACGCATTGGCGCAGTAGGTAGTGCTGTCGCCTCACAGCAAGAAGATCGGTGGTTTGAGCCTCGGCTGGGTCAGTTGGCATTTCTGTGTGGAGTTTGCATGTTCTCCCCGTATTCGTGTGGGTTTCCTCCGGGTGCTCCGGTTTCCCCCACAATCCAAACACATGCGGTACATGTGAATTGGGTAGGCTAAATTGTACATAGTGTATGAGTGTGTATGGATGTTTCCCAAAGATGGGTTGCGGCTGTAAGGGCATCCGCTGCGTGGAACATGTGCTGGATAAGTTGGCGGTTCATTCCGCTGTGGCGACCCCAGATTAATAAAGGGACTAAGCCGAAAAGAAAATGAATGAATGAATGAATGAATGTCACTTTAAGCTGAATACTAGCATCTTGAAGAATATCTAGTCAAATATTATGTGCTGTCATCATGACAAAAAATAAATAAATCAGTTAATTAGAAAGGAGTTATTAAAACTATTATGATTAGAAATGTGCTGGAAAAAATGGGAAACAGAAAATGGGGGAAAAAATAAACAGGGGGCTAATAATTCTCACTTTAATTGTATAGAAAGACATTTGGGAAAAAAATACATCTGCAAAATAATCTAAATAGTAAAGGATCATGCATGCTTCTCGGTGTTTGGTGCAGTGATGGGTAGGCCCACACGGAATCTGCGCGCGCAGAATTCCGCAGATTTTCTGCAGATTTCCGCAGATTTCCGCAGATTTTTAGTCCATTATCAATTCTGTTTATTTACTTACAGTTAACTATTTACAGTTAATCTAATTGAATTTGCATTTTAAACATTAAATAAAAGTTAAAAAGATATTGTTTTTTATTTCACATATTAAGGTTTTAGTTATGATACTCCTAAAATAATTCCGCAGAAATCCGCAGATTTTTACCAAAATTCTCCGCAGAAATAGCAAAAAACGTCCGCAGATTCCGTCTGGCCCTAGTGATGGGGAATAGGAATGTGAGAATGTGAATGTGAGCTCCTCCTGTGGGAACATCAGCACCAGCAGCTGCTGCAGCATTAAAGCTCACAGGTTCCACAACAAAGCGCAGGCATGTGATGAGTTCATGTCTGTGGAGTCAGAAAGAGTTGCAAACACACCGCAGAGAGAGACTGCCACTGCTCAGGGCTTTATGCAGACCAGCAAACACACACGCACACACACGGAATCAAACTGCCAGGAATTCCCAGCATCATTCCCAGATCCGTCATGCAGATCTCTGGACATCAGGACTCCAGTCAGCATTCAGCTCTGATCCACTGCATCAATTAGCAGAAGATCTTCACAAGAGCCGACACACGCACACGATGCAGGTCTATTAATACATCAACAAAATGCAGATAAAATGCAACTGTTGCACATTTATCTAATTGCTCTTTATGCTTACACTATCTTGAGTCTATTGATTTGATAGATTTCAGGAATCCCTGAGGAGTTTTCAATATTCAAAATAATAAAAACTTAAATGAAAACAAAAATTTCAAATTCTAAAAAGTCGAGTGATGGACTCTGCATTCATGCCAAAAATAAAACAACTACTGTATAAGAACGAAATCATAATGATATCACAAATGTAGTGACAATAAAACTGAACTGAAGCTGAATTATCAGCCCCCCTGAATTATGAGCCCCCTGTTTATTTTTTCCCCAATTTCTGTTTAACAGAGAGCAGATTTCTTCAACACATTTCTAATCATAATAGTTTTAATAACTCATCTCTAATAACTGATTTATTTTCTCTTTGTCATGATGACAGCACATAATATTTGACTAGATATTTTCAAGCCATTAGTATTCAGCTTAAAGTGTCATTTAAAGGCTTAACTAGGTTAATTAGGTTAACTAGGCAGGTTAGGGTAATTAGGCAAGTTATTGTATAACGATGGTTTGTTCTGGAGACTATCGAAGTAAATTAGCTTAAAGGGACTAATAATACTGACCTTAAAATGGTTCTTAAAAAATTAAAAACTGCTTTTATTCTAGGTGAAATAAAACAAATAAGACTTTTTCGGAAAGAAAAAACATTATCAGACATACTGTGAAAATTTCCTTGCTCTGTTAAACATCATTTGGGAAATATTTAACAAAGAAAAATACATTTAAAGGGGGGCTAATAATTCGGACTTCAACTGTAGTTATATCCACAAATGCCAGTTAAAACTGTGCTTTGCCAAAAGGAAGCCCTATGTTAACAGTGTCCATATGTGCCGTCGACTTCTCTGGTCTCAGAAGCATCTGGGATAGACCATCACACAGTGAAAACGTGTACTGTGCTCAGATGAATCAGTATTTCAGGTGTTTTTATGAGAGAAATTTGGGGCGTTGTGTGCTCCGGACCAAAGAAGAAATGGATTATCCAGACTGCTACAAGCAACAAGTCCAAAAGCCAGGGTCTGTCATGGTATGGGGTTGTGTCAGTGCCCTTGGCAAAGGTAACTTGCACTTCTTTGCAGCATTAATGCTGAAAATTACATAGAGATTTTGGAGCACAATATGCTGCCTTCTTTTCCAGGGACGCCCATGCATATTTCAACAAGACAATGCTAAACCACATTCTGTGGTTGGTCAGGTTTGAGCTTGAACATTTAAGATGCAGTCTTTGAATATTTGGTCTGAATTTGCATGCAAGTATGACTTCAAAATATCATTAGCACAATTGAATTGACTGTGAACATATAATATTGCTGCTAATATTATTTCCCTATTTTGCAATTTGACTTTTTTTAAATGATATTGTTAGGGAGAAAGCCCAAATGTGCGAACATAAACCAACTTTACCTCAATTAAAAAAAATAATAATAATAAAAAAAAAGGATTAAACAGACGAGCTATATCTTGATTAGAAACTGAAGTCAATACTACCTCTGAGAAAGAAGATACTGTAAATCACAAATGTGATCTCATTAATAAATCAACAGTGCAATTAAATGCAGGTCTCAAATGCAGACTCTTCTTGATCATCATCATCAGATGCCAAAGTCTGCAATCAATAGTCAGAAATCTCGGTAACACTTTATTATGATGGTCAATTTGAGTGTTAGGAGACTGTCAGCTTAATATCTGCTGATACAGACATTCAACTGACTATAAGAAACTTTGCAACTACATGTCATCTTACACTAACCTAAACCCTAACCCCAACCTACTGTAACAGTCTACTTATAATGAGAATTAGCTGGCATGTAGATGCAATTTAAATTCAACAGACGGACCATCAAAATAAAGTGTGAATCTCAAACATTTCTCACCAAATGATCCGAGCCGCTGTGTGTTCAGTTTACAACTCAATATACTCTTTACTCTGGGTCAACTATTGACTCATTCCAGGCTATTTTTACCCAGGAAAACATCTGATCAAAAGCCGAGCCAAACTCGTAAAGTCTCCTGATCGACGACAATAAACCTTTTCCTCCGAGAAACGCCATTGAGTCACTTTCAGCAGAATCCAGTTTCTCTTTCATCACCTGACAGGCCTTTCATTGCTGCCTTTTGGACTTGCGCGGTAAAAATAGAAAGTCAAATCAGTATTAACTCCACACACAGCTCTAAATAGTGACGAAAGTCCAAACGTATCTGTGCTCTTTAACTTTATACTGGCGTTATCTGGCTTTATTAGCAGCAACACACCCTGAGCAGATGCATGGTTGTTGTTAGAAGGTATACAGCTGCGGCCGAAAGTTATATTATTTATTAAATTATTCATTAATTGTTTTTATTAATGTCTACCCCTACCCTAAACCCTACCCTCACAGTAATGTATAAACAGTGATTATACACCGTAAAATTCATAGTTTATTGAATTGCCCTGCTGAAAAATCCAGCTTAAACCAGCCTAAGATGGTTGGCTGGTTTTAGCTGGTCGACCAGCCTGGTTTTAGAGGGGTTTTGGCCACTTCCAGGTTGGTTTCCAGCCATTTCCACCCTGGTCTTAGCTGGTCAGGCTGGGAGTTGACCAGCTAAAACCAGCTTGACCAGCCAAAACCAGCTATGTCCAGCTTAAACCAGGCTGGTCAAGTTGGTTTTAGCTGGTTTAAGCTTGTAATTTTCCAGCCTGACCAGCTAAGACCAGGCTGGAAATGGCTGGAAACCAGCCTGGAAATGGCCAAAACCCCTCTAAAACCAGGCTGATCGACCAGCTAAAACCAGCTAACCAGCTTAGGCTGGTTTAAACTGGATTTTTCAGCAGGGTGCACATTAAATTGTATTTTATTAGCGTCTAGCCCAGGCGTGGGCAAACTCGGTCCTGCATAGTTTAGCTCCAACACTAATCAAACACACCTGAACATGCTAATCAGCGTCTTCAAGATCACTAGAAATCTAGAAGCAGGTGTGTTTGATTAGAGTTGGAGCTAAACTGTGCAGGACACCGGCCCTCCAGGACCGAGTTTGCCCATCCCTGGTCTAGCCCTACGCCAACCCTCACAGTACTGTAAAAATATGAACTATTTTTGTACAGTGTCACACAAAATTATGTTATATTGATGTGGATATCCACTAGACTTTACCTAGGTCACACTGGCTCCAGATTGCAGATTACCATCTACCCCAGGGGTCACCAATCTCGGTCCTGGAGGGCCGGTGTCCCTGCTGAGTTTAGCTCCAACTTGCCTCAACACACCTGCCTGGGTGTTTCAAGTACACCTAGTAAGACCTTGATTAGCTTGTTCAGGTGTGTTTAAATAGGGTTGGAGCTAAAATCTTTAGGACAC
Organism: Danio kyathit; assembly: GCA_903798195.1. NCBI lineage: Eukaryota > Metazoa > Chordata > Actinopteri > Cypriniformes > Danionidae > Danio > Danio kyathit. Next base: position 2,099,412 of record LR812528.1, read on the forward strand.
CGGCCCTTCAGGAACAAGTTTGGTGACCCTTGATCTACCCCAACCATCACAATAATGTAAAAACAGTTATTATACCAAGTATTATTCATATTATTGATTAAATTACCCATTAAATTGTATTTTGATAACCCCAACCCTGACAGTAAATGTAAAAAATATAAATTATTATTGTATAGAATCACAAATATAGTATGCTCTATTGATGCGAGTATCCACAGCTGTATCCCTTCTAGACTTTACCCAGATTGCATGGAAAAGCGGCTGATGATGTGATTTCCTGACGCACAGGTTCTGAACAGGTTGCACCTAGAAGGGATACAGCTGCGGCCGGAAGTTCATTCATTCATTCATTTTCTTTTCGGCTTAGTCCCTTTATTAATCTGGGGTCACCACTGAGGAATGAATCGCCAACTTGTCCAGCACATGTTTTACACAGCAGATGCCCTTCCGGCTGCAACCCAACCCTGGGAAACACCCTCATTCACACACATCATACATACATGCACTATGGACAATTTAGTTCATCAATTCCCCTATAGTGCATGTGTTTGGACTGTGGGGGAAACCGGAGCACCCGGAGGAAACCCACGTCAACACGGGGAGAACCTGCAAACTCCACACAGCAACATTCTTGCTGTGAGGCCACAGTGATGATAACCACTGAGCCACCGTGCTGCCCTAATTCTGAATTGGTTTTAAATAACTTGACCTAGGGCGGCACAGTGGCTCAGTGGTTAGCACTGTCACCTCACAGCAAGAAGGTCGCTGGTTTAAACATCGGCTGGGTGAGTTGGCATTTCTGTGTGGAGTTTGCATGTTCTCCCTGTGTTGGCGTCCGGTTTCCCCCACAGTCCAAACACATGCGTAATGGGTGAATTGGATGAACTGAATTGGCCGTAGTGTACGAGTGTGAACGCGAGAGTGTATGGGTGTTTCCCAGTGCTGGGTTGTGGCTGGAAGGGCATCCGCTGCATAAAACATGCTGGATAAGTTGGCAGTTCATTCCGTTGGGGCAAACCCCTGAGAAATAAAGGGACTAAGCTGAAGGAAAATAAATGAATGGATAACTTTTATCTAATAAAAATGTGTGTCCATACGTCTTATCATGCAATGTTGAGCCTTTAAATTAAATTAATTACCTCCCACAGATAGTGATGTCACTTTTTCCTCGCTGATAAGATTTGAAGAACTGGAAGGCGTGTGTGTGTGTGTGTGTGTGTGTGTGTGCACTGAGAAAATATTTTCATTTAGAAAGATCTTCCATGTTGAGTGTTTTTGTAAAATGTCAACGCTCTTACCACAATTTAAAAAGGATAGCAGAATATTTCACTGATGACACAGTTAATCCTGATTTAATTAGTGCCTGGTGACGCGGTGGTGCAGTGGGTGGCACGTTCGCCTCACAGTGAGAAGGTCGCTGGTTCAAGCCTCGGCTGGGTCAGTTGGTGTTTCTATGGAGTTTGCATGTTTTCTCCGGGTGCTCCGGTTTCCCCCACAGTCCAAAGACATGTGGTACAGGTGAATTGGGTATGCTAAATTTGACCGTAGTGTATGAGTGTGTGTGGATGTTTTCCAGTGATGGGTTTCGGCTGAACAGGCATCCGTTGCATATAACATATGCTGGATAAGTTGGCGGTTCATTCCGCTGTGGTGACCCCAGATTAATAAAGGGACTAAGCCGAAAAGAAAATGAATGAATGAATAATTAGTCCTTAGTATTATGTCATAAAGTGGACTTTTTTGACAAAAAGTGGTAAGATTGTCAGTTTAGTTACTGACAGTAGGTAACAGAATTGACAGTTATGTACAGTGGGGGGAAATAAGTATTCAACACCACCATTTTAAAGACGTCTATCATATTGAGAATGAAGCCTCATGCATTGCTCAGGTGTGAGTTTCTCACAGACTTCAACAGAGTGTCAAAATCTTGATGCTTCTGTGAGTCTCGTCTATCAAATCTGAGCTTTATTCTTTATTTTCTATTGGATCCGGGTCAGGTGATTGGCTGGGCCATTCTACAGCTTGATTTTCTTTCTCTGAAAGCATCTAAGAGTCTCCTTGGCTGTGTTTTGGATCATTGTCTTGCTGAAATGTCCACCCTGGTTTCATCTTCATCCTCCTGCTAATGTAGATGTTGGACTGAAGCAGCTGATATTCATTTACACTGAGGAAGGGCAGAGGGTTGCTGAAGAACTACTGAGAGATTTCAGCTGCTGTCTGGGCTTTCACTGCTGAACTACACCTCCCTTTCTTCCTGTGTTCAATACTTTCTCCCTGTGTCATTTCATTTGATTACACAGAACTTCATTTGTAAACTTATTAGATTTGTTTTCTTTTATATATGGATTTCTTTGGTTGTTATCAACATCAGATGATGAAAAAATTGTGAGGTGTTGAATACTTATTTCCCCCATTGTATGTGCGAGATTAGGAAAGCTGTGTGTGTGTGTGTGTGTCCAAAGGTGAAATGTCATCTTGGTTTCAAGTGTTGAAATAAGGACTGTTTATCTAACTGAACAAACAAGGATTTGTCTTGCTATAATTACATAGTTATTTCCACACATTACTTTATTTGTCTGTAACAAAGTTGACAAAAAATAGTACATAAAATAATTTACCTACAAATACAAAGTTGAAAAAATACTATAAAAATATCAATTGTTACCTATAAATACACTCAAAAAATTATGTTTGCTGTTTGTTCAAACTACTTAATTAAAATGCGCTGAAACGACACAATTCTGGAGTTTTTTTAAGGGGGACAACTTTGTTCAATCCTCTTAAATTTAAACTATTTAGCTAACTTAATTCATCCATGTCGTCTCAACACAAATCGAATGTGTGGAACCCAGAATTTTTTACAGTGTACAAAAAGAAAGGATTGAATTATTATCAGTTTGACTATGCTTTCAACAAGATACTGGGAAAAATAAGAGTCTTTCATAACTTTTTGAAATGCCAAAAAGTACCTGCAATTATACAATCACCCAGTAAGCAACATGTGTTTACCTGCATTATGTGCTCACTTGCACGCTAATGCAATGCTTCACTTTAGCTAGAGAAGGTCAGAATCACTTTGTCCAATAGTAACCTGTCCTAGATTGTTTAACAGCATCATATACAGCTCATGCAACATCTGCTTTATCAATATTGCTCATACTTAGTGTTTGTGATTTAATCACACCTCTAAAAGATTGGTGGATTTTCAACTTCTCCTCAGAAATTGCCAGCATATTAGCATATGACAAGAAAATAATAGACAACCCCAAATGAGAAAAACATTGTGACGTAAAGGAAAGTGTGAAAAAAAAAAGAAAGAAAGTAGTGATTTCCAAATGTACTTGTATTTCATTGCAGACAATATGAAGACAAAATAGTTCATGTTTTGTCAGGTCAACTTCATTTCATTTGTAAATACACATCCTTTCCGGTCATTCAGACCTGCAACACACTCCAAAAAAAAGTTGGGACAGGAGCAGTTTAGGACTAGTAATCAGGAAAACTGGTTAAACAAAAGCAGCATTCAAGAAAGGTCTAGTCCTTTAGGAGCAAAGATGGGCAGAGGATCGCCGGTTAGGCGCAAATCTGATCTCTGATCCCTCAGGTGGTGCTGCATCAGGAATCCTCGTTCCTCTATAAGCCAGATCCCCACATGAGGTCAGGACTACTGCGGCAAACCTTTGTCAAGTACCACAATACGCAGTCCACATCTAGAAATGCCAGTTAAAATTGTGCTGTGCCAAATGGAAGCCCTATGTTAACAGTGTCCAGAAGTGCCGTCGACTTCTCTGGGCTCAGAAGCATCTGGGATGGACCATCACACAGTGAAAACATCTGCTGTGCTCAGATGAATCAGTATTTCAGGTATTTTTATGAGAGAAATTTGGGGCGTTGTGTAATAGTTTTAATAACTCATCTCTAATAACTGATTTATTTTTTCTTTGTCATGATGACAGTAAATAATATTTGACTAGATATTTTCAAGACTCTAGTATTCAGCTTAAAGTGTCATTTAAAGGCTTAACTAGGTTAACTAGGCAGGTTAGAGGAATTAGGCAAGTTATTGTATAACGATGGTTTGTTCTGGAGACTATCGAAGTAAATTAGCTTAAAGGAGCTAATAATACTGACCTTAAAATGGTTCTTAAATTAAAAACTGCTTTTATTCTAGGTGAAATAAAACAAATAAGACTTTTTCAGAAAGAAAAAACATTATCAGACATACTGTGAAAATTTCCTTGCTCTGTTAAACATCATTTGGGAAATATTTAACAAAGAAAAATACATTTAAAGGGGGGCTAATAATTCGGACTTCAACTGTAGTTTTATCCACAAATGCCAGTTAAAACTGTGATTTGCCAAAAGGAAGCCCTATGTTAACAGTGTCCAGAAGTGCCGTCGACTTCTCTGGGCTCAGAAGCATCTGGGATGGACCATCACACAGTGAAAACATCTGCTGTGCTCAGATGAATCAGTATTTCAGGTATTTTTTTGAGAGAAATTTGGGGCGTTGTGTGCTCCAGACCAAAGAAGAAAAGGATCGTCCAGACTGCTACCAGCAACGAGTCCAAAAGCCAGGGTCTGTCATGGTATGGGGTTGTGTCAGTGCCCTTGGCAAAGGTAACTTGCTCTTCTGTGATGCACCTTTAATGCTGAAAAGTACAGAGAGATTTTGGAGCACAATATGCTGCCTTCTTTTCCAGGGACGCCCATGCATATTTCAACAAGACAATGCAAAATAGGATACAGGTACTTAACTGGGCTGCCTGCAGTCCCAACCTGTCTCCAATAGAAAATGTGTGGCACATTTTGAAGAGCAAAATGCGACAACGGAGACCCTGTCCTGTTGCCCACACTCAAAAAAAATTTCACATTTATGTGACATGAGATCTTTATGATATGCATTTAACAAAAGAGCAAACCCGTTTCAGTATCTGGATGCCACATCAGCTGAAGCAAAAACAATAACAGTGCCAGGTTTACAAACACATCTAATTAAATGTGGGACAAAGGTCGGCATGATTCATAAAAATGGGTATCGTTGTATTCACACGTGTTCTGCAGCTATGCATGCAAACGCTGTGATTTGTGGGTCATCATCATCATCATCAGTGTGTACTTTGGTACCTCACCAACACGGCAGATGTTATCGTTGGCGTTCTGCAATAACATTTATTTTATCTAATTGTTTACTGTATTGAGTTGTGGCGAGTGCAAGGGAAACACCCTTCTTTCAGTCTGATCCTTGTTCCCTGCGCTCATACGCCTGTAATTCCATTATCCAGAGCACTTCATTCATGATCTCTGATTACTCACGCATGTTTTCCAAATCGTCATTAATGTGTTTGACATTCATGCTAAACTGCGGTTCGTGCCTGAAAGAGTGAGGGATTTTCATCATCTAATGAGCGTAAATAAAACACACGCAACTCATCAGCAAATGAGGACTTTTGTAATCGCAATGCAACTGGTATGTATTAAAATACCGCCTACTGAAGTTTTGCAACACTGACAAAAAGGATTCCTTAGATTTACTAAAATTTCTTTAAGGTAAGTGGTTTTAAACTATTTCTATGGGCTGAATTTAAACAAAATTAAAAGTTGAACATTACTCAATTTAATTTGTTTAAATTCAGCCCATAGAAATTGTTTGCAACCACTTACCTTAAAAATCACCTGGATTCTAGTAAATTTTTGTAAAAGATTACCTTAAAATTTAGTTTGGAGTTTGGGAAGTAATACAGGACTGAAATGTTAAAGTGTCTTTGCTTGTTTTTGTCCTGTTTTCTGTAAACCCAAACCGGAAATCAACACTGTAAAAAAATGTAAGTCAGTTTGTAACGAGTAAGAAGGTGTATGATACGGTGGCCGAGAAAGCTTAACGCGCTGCAATTTAAGAAAGCACATGTAATAACAAAAAACACCAGCAAATTAAGAAACGATCGTCATCAATTTGACAGACACCTGTTGCAAATTGATCACAACACAAACAACTGAAGAAACGCGCTGCAAATTGATCACAACACAAACAACTGAAGAAACGCGCTGCAAATTGATCACAACACAAAGGAAGAAACACACAGCAAATTAGTCAAAACACAAACAACTGAAGAAACGCGCAGCAAATTAGTCAAAACACTTGCAAACATCCACATAACACAACGGAAATGTTTCAAGAGGACCCAAAAACATGATGGACCCAGCTGAGAGATACGGAGGTGTTATTGTACCGTGACTGTTGTTCAGTGAAGTGTTCTTTGAAAGGCGAGTTGTTTTTCGTTTGATTTCCGTTGTGTTATGTGGATGTTTGCAAGTGTTTTGACTAATTTGCAGCGCGTTTCTTCAGTTGTTTGTGTTTTGACTAATTTGCAGTGCGTTTCTTCCATTGTGTTGTGATCAATTTGCAGCGCGTTTCTTCAGTTGTTTGTGTTGTGATCAATTTGCAACAGGTGTCTGTCAAATTGATGAAGATAGTTTCTTAATTTGCTGGTGTTTTTTGTTATTGCATGTGCTTTCTTAAATTGCAGCGCGTTAAGCTCTCTCGGCCACCATAGTATGACCCCTTTAAGAGCATGCATCCTTTTTTTTGTGCTGTTGCCAGATTGGGATATTTTGAATTCGAAGAAAAAATGACATAGGTGGGATGTCCCCCCCCCTTATTTTGAGGACTATCCATATTATACCGTACGCAGGCCGTTACAAGTGTCGCCCGAACATTTCGTCTTTGGACACTCAGATCAACCCGCTGTAAGTGCCAATCGAGGACATTCCTTTTCCTTTTGGATTTATGGACTTTTGTTAAAACGGCGAGATGCAGACGTTAACACCTGTAATGCTGGGTTTAGGGTTAGGGAGGAGAAGACGTTAATACCTGTTACATGTATGTTGGGTTTAGGGTTAGGGAGGAGTAGACGTTAATACCTGTAATGTTGGGTTTAGTGTTAGGGTAGGTGTAGGGTTGTGTTTAGGGTTGGTGTAGGTGTAAACACTAATAACTGAGGGTTGGGTTTAGGGTTGGGGTGAGTGTAGATGTTAATAACTGTGAGGGGTAGGGGTAGGGTTAGGGTGGGGGTAATAACACAAAATGTAAAGTGTAATTTATTAAATAATATAAATAATTATGAATTCAAGCCACAACGGCTGGTCAGCATAATGGACAAAACCATTCTACACGCATTCATTCTTGAAATCAAAATACTACAGGACATTGCGCTTTAAAGACATGCGCTGTGCATACGCACTAACACATGCATGATGTTGCCATGCGTGTCGTAACCTCACTACAGGCTGCAGTGAGAGGTGTCTTGTTTCTTTACATATCTTGGCGGTCAATTAAATATATATACATTTGGTCAATTGATCACTCCCTAAAAGTCAGATATAAAGAGAAAAACTTTAAATTAACAAAGCAGCAGTTACAAACTGAACTGAATTAAACTGAAATGAACTTCAACAGTGACAGTAATTTGACAGTAACTAATTTAAAATATTGTTATTGTCTTTTCTTTTCATTGAGGTGAAGTTGGTTTTATATTCACACATTCAGACTTTCTCCTTAATAATATAATTTCAGAAAAGTGTTATTTGCAAATTTTTTTTAGGGAAATCCTATTAGCAGCCAATGACTATCAAGGTACCACATTGCCAACATTAAATAGTGCTAATGTTATTTTGAAGTCACAATTTCAGAGTGAATATTCAAAGTAGCGTGTCACAAAATTGCTATGAATATGCGAATATAAAAACCAACTTGACCAAGATTTTCTTTGATTGCTCAATGTTAAGCTGCTTTTGCACAATCTACATTGTAAAAAGTGCTAAAGGAATTAAAATGACTTGACTTCGACTTTATTTGGGATAATAGAAGTACACAAATCAGCAAAATACAGCGTTTTTTGGATATTTGAATGAAACAATCGTACATTTTGTGCCTTTAAGTCACAATGCAACTCTCCAAGGACTCTTTTCCATCCTGATGATGTTTTAACTAGGTTAGACTCGCTGTTTACACCTCCGAGTGTCAAATTCACAGTCAATAACAGCAAAAAACAAAAAACAAAAGTGAGTGTCAGATCTGCACTGTGAAAGACGGAGTGAGAAAATAGATCAATGAAGGAGCTGAAGCAGGAGCACTGGGCTTACGGCCAATTATGACAAAATTGCTTAAATATAACCTTACTCATGTATCTAAATGCAGGACAGGAGATCGGACTTCACTACGGGACCACAATGTCACAGCTGAAGAACACCGGATACCCGGGCACACATTATTAATGCACATTTCAATGCGGAGACACTGGGGTTTATTTGTGCAGTTGAAGCACATACGACTGTTTGCAGAGGTGCAAATATGAACGCTTCATCTCAATTAAACAAAATGCATGCTTTATTTGTTGGAATTAAACGAGAGAGACCGTCATGACAGACTGGCAGATGGGAACATGCATACCTGCATTATGAAAGCGCTGTCAACAGAAGGTTAAAAGCGAACACGCTTTATAAACCCGTCCAAGTTCTGAATATTCAACTTAATACCTATTCACAGATAACATGCCGCATCCTGCCTTTCAGGATTTGAGTGTTGAATTTAAGGGTTTGGCCCTTCATGTATTCTATGACAGATTTCTTTAGGAAATCATAATGACAAGCACTGCTTTTACCCTCACAATACACACTCTTGTAGACATCACTGAATGCACAAGACAATATGGGTACAAAATAAGAAAATCTATTGCTTGATGTCCTTTTAGCTCTTGTTTTGCGATGTACATTTTGCAAGATAAATCTTTTTATACTGTATATAAAATAATGTTTAGGTTTCGCATGATAACACAAATCACATCAAGTCATCTCTAAAAAATAATGTTTGTATGTGCATTTATAAACATTTTGTCCTGAAAATATTAACTTAAAGGGCTCTATTTTAACGATCTAGGCGCAAAGTCCAAAGCGCATGGCGCAAAAGCATGTCCGAATCCACTTTTGCTATTTTAAGGATGGAAAAATATGCTCTGCGCCCTGGCGCATGGTCTAACAGGGCTGTGCTTATGCTCTTACTAAGTCCTGGGTGTGTTTTGAGCATAACGTGCATTAAACCAATCAGAGTCTCATCTCTTATTCCCTTTAAGAGTCAGTGGCCTCACGCCATGGTGCATTTGCTATTTACATGGCGGACTTTGTTAGTGTAAAAACTGAACGCTTCACTAGCGAGAAAACAGTTAAACAGAGCATCTGCAGCGTGAGGATAAAGAACGAGCCTCCTCCATTCAGCCTCTTTACTTTACTCCTTTACATTGGTGGAGTAAGGAAATGGTGGTGTAACCAAGGACAACAAAGGTGCGGATCCACATACAGGTTTAATATAGGGTTGGTCAGGCAAGCAATAATCAAGACAGGAGCAAGCAGATGTATGAGGGCAATCCAGAGTGGTAGTTAATATAACAGGCAGATAGTCAAAAGGCTGGCAGCAGGCAGGGATAAACAGGATAACAAGGCGAGAGTAAACACACTGCAAAACTAGACAATGGATACGCTTGGAAATTTTACAGGCTGTAAACAGATAACAAGACTCGGCAACTGGAGTGAGTGTGTGTGCTGTTTATATACTGTGCAATCAGTCTTTGACAATCCTCCGGTGGTGTGTGTGCAATCAGTGGAGATGAGGAACGTGTGTGTGTGTGAGCGGAGTGCATGTGTGGAGATGTAGTCCATTAGATGGCAGATTTGTAGTCCATTGTGAGAATGCATGTTAACCAGCGATCTATGGGGAGGAGATCGCTGGTGATCGTGACAGGTGGAAACTCACTAAACTGAAGACATTCATTCATTCATTCATTTTCTTGTCGGCTTAGTCCCTTTTTATTAAACCAGGGTCGCGCCACAGCGGAATGAACCGCCAACTTATCCGGCACGATTTTACGCAGCGGATGCCCTTCCAGCCGCAACCCATCTCTGGGAACATCCACACACTCATTCACACTCATACACTACGGACAATTTAGCCTACCCAATTCACCTGTACCGCATGTCTTTGGACTGTGGGGGAAACCGGAGCACCCTGAGGAAACCCACGCGAATGCAGGGAGAACATGCAAACTCCACACAGAAACGCCAACTGACCCAGCCCAGCTGAGGTTCGAACCTGCGACCCAGCGACGTTCTTGCTGTGAGGCAACAGCACTACCTACTGCGCCACTGCATCGCCATTTGTTTGTTAAGCGCAAAGATTTGTTTCAAAACTATTTCTAAATTTTGTTCTAATTTCCAGCAAACCAATAAATGACCAATAATAATAATAAATAATAATAAACGACCGATAATATAAAGTGTGATCAAACAACTGAGCTATATCCAAACACACGTCCTGTTCTTATGCCCCATATGGTGATGCAGACGCCTCCAAAACCCCACAGGTGGACAAATCTAAACTTGTGTTTATTAAAACTAATATAAATCTGCAGATAATAAATAATACTGCTAATAATAATAACATTATACAGATGCAGATTGTCATGAATAAACTGAAAAAGCCCTCGAGGTGAAGGCATGAAGGCAGTGGTGTTTATATTGATGTAGAAAATAATCATTTCTGTTTCATTTTAATCCTTTAATTGTTTTCATCTGTAAAGATATGTGTGTGTTGCTGAACATCCCGTGTGTTTTCAGTAATGTGTAAGCGTTTAAACCTGCATAGGCGCATAACACGCTCTGCGATGGACTTTAGAGCAGCTTTTACTTGGTCTATTGCACAGTCTATTTCAGTTTCTCAAATAGCAACACGTCAACAATGCGCCTTCACACACCTCCTTTATAGACCAGCACACCCATGAGTGCACAAAGTGGTGCAAATAGATTTGCCATTTAAACAATATGGCGCAAAACATTAAAATTACGGTTGCGCTGGTCTGAAAATAGCAACAAGTCGTGCCAAACACTATACCGGTTTTTGACTGCAGCCTGAAATATCATGAAATAATTAAGTCTAATTTTCATCTTTGTGTGTTTACTATGTTACATGAAACATACATTTTTGGTGGAAAAAAAGAAAATGTCAACTCTGTTAGTGGTTTAAAAAGATTAGCAATAAATGGTTTTCTGCCACATTTATCCCTTTTGCATTTATTTAAATTAATGATAGATTCAATTCCCTATAAATTATACATTTGTTGTGTCATTCCAGTTTACAGAAAATTAATGGAAAACTATTGAAATGTACCCCCAATTCTGGAATGAGCCTCAAGCAGTGGCCTGAAGTATTTATAGATAGATAGATTTATTACAAAAGAAAACTAAGTAAGTATAGCTAAGTATTCAGACCCTTTGCTCAGTATTCAGTAGAACCGCCCTATTGATCTAATATAGCCATGAGTCTTTTTGGGAAAGATGCAACAAGTTTTTCATACCTGGATTTGGGGATCCTCTGCCATTCCTCCTTGCAGATCCTCTCCAGTTCTGTTAGGTTGGATGGTAAACATTGGTGGACAGTCATTTTTAGGTCTCTCTAGAAATGCTCACTTAGATTTAAGTCAGGGCTCTGGCAGGGCTATTTAAGAACAGTCACGGATTTGCTGTGAAGCCACTTCTTCATTATTTTAGCTGGGTGCTTGGGTCATTGTCTTGTTGGAAGGTAAACCTTCAGCCCAGTCTGAGGTCCAGAGCACTCTAGAGAAGGTTTTCATCGAGGATATCCCTGTACTTGGCCACATTCATCTTTTTCTCGATTGCAACCAGTCCTCCTGTCCCTGCAGCTGCAAAACACCCCCACAGCATGATGCTGCCACCACCATGCTTCACTGTAGGGACTGTATTGGACAGGTGATGAGCAGTGCCTACTTTTCTCCACACATAGCGCTTAGAATTAAGGCCAAAAAGTTCTATCTTGTTCTCATCAGACCAAAGAATCTTATTTCTCACCATCTTGGAGTCC
>LR812528.1:2116337-2246337 GCA_903798195.1 Danio kyathit
GAGTATTGTTGCTGACCATGTCCATCCCTTTATGACCACAGTGTCTCCATCTTCTGATGGCTACTTCCAGCAGGATAACGCACCATGTCATAAAGCGCCAATCATCTCAGACTGGTTTCTTGAACATGACAATGAGTTCACTGTACTCAAATGGCCTACACAGTCACCATATCTCAATCCAATAGAGCACCTGTGGGATGTGGTGAAAAGGGAGATTCGAATCATGAATGTGCAGCCGACAAATCTGCAGCAACTGTGTGATGCTATCATGTCAACAAGGAGCAAAATCTCTGAGGAATATAATAATAATATTGTTGAATCTCTGCCACGAAGGATTGAGGCAGTTCTGAAGACAAAAGGGGGCCAACCCGGTACTAGTAAGGTGTACCTAATAAAGTGGCCAGTGAGTGTGTATGCATTGATTTATTGGTTATTATTCCCTGTTTGGTTTCTAAAGCCTTTGTTATGCATTAATACATTTTTTTTTTGCGTTAAATTCATTCATTCATTTTCCTTCGGCTTAGTCCCTTATTTATCAGAAGTGCAATGAACCGCCAACTATTCCAGCATGTTTTACACAGGGAATGCCCTTCCAGCCGCAATCCAGTACTAGGAAACATCCATAGACACTCATTCACACTCATACACTACAGCCAATTTAGTTGATCAATTCCCCTATAGCGCATGTGCTTGGACTGTGCGGAGCACCCGGAGGAAACCCACACCAACATGGGGAGAACACGCAAAGTAAAATGCCAACTGACCCAGCCAGGACTCAAACCAGTGACCTTCTTGCTGTGACAAGACAGTGCTAACCACTGAGCCACCATGTTGCCCATATTAGAGGACAATCATACTAAATTTGATTCTGTTTTAAAAGGTTAAAATCATCTTAAGGTAGGATAAGTGACAAAGTAGAAAGGTTTCAGAAAATGAATGAGTGTTTTGGGACCAGTGGTCCTTAAATAGAGTTTTTAATATGTCTGCAAATGATTTTGGTTGTAAATATGCCTGACATGTTTTACTAACTGTACTGTATATAAACTATAGATATGTGGGTGTCTATATTTGTGTGTCTGTGTGTGTGAGGTCGGGGTTAAATGATGAATTCTGAGCTTCATTTGTAAAGGCAGACCGTCTAAACAAAAGCCCTAAACAAACTGCTGTCACGGATGCTTTGATTTAGTAAAGATGGTTTTAATAAAGCCTGTATGACGCGGATAAATCCTGTGGAATGAAACTCAAACACAACACTAAACACCACAAACATCCCATACAAAATACCATGGTATTTTTAACAGACACAGCGAGGGACTTCAAAGAATGCCATAGGAATTGTATGGGAACTTGGACGATGTGTTTACAATAAGTTTATGGGCATTTACGACAACTTTTGATTATTTAAACTTGTTTTAATAGATAATTTAAACAATATTGGCACGTAAAATTCAATGTTGTCAAGTGGTTTACAATTACATCATAAAAATTGACCATGTTTTTATAATAACCATAAAAGTGTAGTTTTTTTATGTTTGTGCAACCAGGGATAGGCAAAATATACATTGAAATGAAGTTTATTTATAAACTAATTTCGAGAGGATCACGTGATTATGATTGAACACGGCTGGTTCTGCATTAACTATGTATGATCCACCAATCAGACGATTCCTAACACACTATAAAGCCGCAGTCACACTAGAGTTTGTGCGTGCGAAATTCTGTCGTACGGCGCTGCGAAAAGGGGCGGGATTAAACAAGATGATTAGACATTTAAAAAAGCGAGCGATTGCTCCATGTTTTAAATTTCTGTTCAGAGAGGTCATGTTTTGATCCTGGATTGGTCTCACGCAGTCAAGTGATGCGATTTCACAGGTCAGAGTTCACCAAGCTTGAACTTTGCACCAAAGCAAAATGCGAAACTCAACGCATGACCCTGCGTTTCCAGTCTGACGCATTCGCGTGCTTACGAATGGAAGTCTATGGGGAGTAAAATCCAGTGTGACCGCGGCTTAAAGAGCCAGGGTTTCTCACTACAGTCATCTTTCATTTGAAGTAACCCCCCCCCCTACTTCTCCACCTTTCCCTTCATAGGGTGGCACGGTGGCCCATGATTAACACTGTTGTCCCACAGCAAGACCGTCACCGGTTCTAGTCCTTTAACAGACCGGCTGTCGTTTCTGCGCAAAGTTAGCGTGTTCTTCCCGTGCTCGCGTGGGTTTCCCCCGGGTTCTCCGGTTTCCTCCCACAGTCTAAAAACATGCACTACAAGTTAATTGATCAATCTGAATTTAGCACTACAGTCAAACTCTCATCCAGCAGCATATCTCTTCATAGCAATCATTTTCTGTCATCAGCTCTTATCAAAAACGGGGAGTTCTCGAAATCTACCCGAGCTCAAACCTCCACTCTCGCCCTGCAAACGGGAGGGAGCCCAGGGCTCAAGGACCTTTTGGGCTCAGGGCTCTCTCCCGGGACAGCATGCCAAACAAGCTTCATAATCGATCATCAGCTAAACTCTTGAAATGTATTTTAAAATAAAATACCAAATACATCAAGGTTATGTGTATGAAAATAAATTACAAAACACAGCAGTCACAAATGTATCAAAGTGAAATACTGTATTTTTGTATTTTAAAAATACTACGAAATACTTTTTTAAAATGGAGCATGAAATGTCTTCAAAAACCTTCCGTCAACAATCCTGTTGGATCAACCCCTTCACCATTAAACTGACTCAGACAAGTAAACAATGTTTGATAGCAACAGCTTTTCTCTGGCTATTTTAAATGGTTGTTGACCATAGATATTTACATTAGATGTCGCTATTGTCGCCTACGCTATTGCTGCCTATTGGAAGAAACGCGTCAATAGAGCCGACATTTTAGCACAGTGTAGCGCTACTTTGAAATGAATGTGGGACCAAGGTGTAGTAGAGGACTGGCCATCCAGAGCCATATATACTTATATCTATGATTGGAAGTTTTCCCGGTGGTCATTATGCAAATTCATTCATTCATTCATTTTCTTTTTGGCTTAGTCCCTTTATTAATCAGGTGTCACCACAGCAGAATGAACCGCCAACTTATCCAGCATATGTTGTACGCAGCGGATGCCCTTCACTGGGAAACACTCATTCACACACATACACTACGGACAATTTAGCTTACCCAATTCACCAGTACCACATGTTTTTGGACTTGTGGGGGAAACCGGAGCACCCGGAGGAAACCCACGCCAACACGGGGAGAACATGCAAACTCCACACAGAAATGCCAACTGACCCAGCTGAGACTCGAACCAGTGACCTTCTTGCTGTGAAACCACAAGGATAACCACTGAGCCACCGTGCCGCCCCACCAGAAATTTTACACACTGTAAAAACAAATCTCCCTGTCTTCATTTGTTGTCGACTCAAATTAACTTTTCTAGTCATCTCAACTTAGGAAACCTGATTAACTTGTTGAATTAAGTTAAAGTAACGTAAAAACATTTGTTGTCACGACTTTTTGTATGATTAATTCCGAAGCTGCTTTTAATTCATGCAACAAAAAAAATCAGCACAACAGTTCTATAGCCTGTTTGTTTTGTTGTTTACATTATGCGCGTGATTTTGCTGGTGCTGACACACAGCTGTATCAGTGCGGATGGAAACAGTGATGGATGGATGTGTGCTGCTGCTGAGTTCTGTGAGCGCGAGGGAAAAAAAATAAGGGCGGGGCCTGTTCGCGACGTCAGCGCGCTCGAACCCGAGAGCGTGTTTAAAAGCGCTCCGAGATCAGCGGGAGCGTCAGACGCGTTTTAGAGACGCGCGTGTGGATCATAACTGCTGTGAGCTGACAAGACACACACATACACACATATCATCGGTCTGCAGCTACTCTACGCACACTCTCAACTGATCAAAGCGGATATTGGTGAACGTTCACCTGGATTTCTCCACCTGTGCGCCGGGTTTTGGAGGCAGAATGCGGCGTGTTTTAATAGACATGGGAAACTAACAGAGTTAGTGCGGATTTTGGATGTGTGTGTTTGGATCCCGATGTCTTCATGTGAGCTGCTGCTGCTGATTTTTCCTTATTTTACAGACGCCGCGCGCGGCAGCATCACGGTCACGCGCGTCGCGTTGCGTTGCGCGCGGTGAGCTGAGCGGCGCGCGCGTCTTTTGGACACTTGGATCTAGCGGATAACATGTTGTGAATGGACCTGGAACAGTGATATTTCTAGGATAACTCACGGATTTTATCTTTTGGATCTGTTCAATGTTTCCTGATTTACTGAGAATTTGGCTTTTCTGAAGCTCCGGTCTGTATGGACCCCATTTAAGGTGAATTTATGTTTTTTTTCCTATCATATTGACAGAAAATAGTTTTTCCTCAGTTGTTTTACTTCTAAATAATCATTTTTAAAACTATTCTGGCTATTGGAATTGATTATATTTTATGGAGTTATTAGATTTTGGGTTTAATGAAGCAACATTAAAACATTTATTGAGCTAAAGTTGGTTTTATATTCACAAATTGGGAATTTCTTCTTAATAATATAATAATTTTTCAGAAAAAAAGTATTCTAAATAGAGAAATCATATTAACAGCTAATGATTATCATAGTACAACATTGTCCACAGTGAATTATAGTGCTAATGTTGTTTTGAAGTCATATTTATATGCGTTTTCAGACCAAATATTCATGGTAAACAATATAGGGAGCAGGTCACAATGTGTTACTTTGTTAAAAAATGAACGAACGTGCAAATATAAAACCAACTTTACCGCAACAAATCATTGTTAATAGTTTTGAAACACAAATTAGAAAGCTTTATGTCCAAAAAGCGCACTGCTCTCCTTTATATATGCGCCGAGTGTTGCTGGGTAGAGCTGGGTCACCAGATGGAAATATAGTTACTGTGCGCTTTTCAGATACACTAAATAGTAAATAAGATGGAGAAATCTTTACGAGTGTTTACTTCACAACACAATGTGGGGCCTTAAAACGAGCACCTTTAAAATTAATCGGGATGCTTTTAAATTGACTAATTTTAATAGCCAAAACACTTAAAAGTGCCAATTGTGGGGGATTTATGTGGCTGGAATGATGCACTAAATAGCTCAACCTCCTGATCCCACGACTATGGGGCTTATAAAGTATCAAAAAAGCTGTAATTGAATAATTGCATGTACAACCAGCAGGTTTTAACGATCAACAATTGGAGCAAAGCGTCATCCACGGTTATAAAAGTAATTGCAAACATCATTGCATTCGTGAAACTGGTAGATTTTATTTGCCTTTTCATCAACGAGAGTTTTGGGATCCGGGATGGGGGGAAACTCTGGCAGAAAACCCACATTTTTTCTGCTCTGTAATATTGACAGAAATCTGTTCGGCATTAGCTGGGCTGCAGCCCACAGAGCACATTGGACTAAAAAGAGCTTCATCAGAATATTTAATTCAGCACTTTTTCTCATTTATTCTTGAACTGTTTCCCTCTGGGAGGATTTTCAGTAGCCTGCACAGAAAACAAACACAGCATCCATCAAATCACCCCCCTGTATGTTTTCCCCCAATTTCTGTTTGATTTTCCAGCACATTACTAAACATAATAGATTTAATAACTGATTTGTTTTATCTTTGCCATGATGACAGCACATAATATTTGAGTAGAAATTTTTCAAGATACTAGCGTTCAGCTTAAAGTGGCATTTAAAGGGTTAATTAGGTTAACCTTAGGGTAATCAGGCAAGTCATTGTATAACAGTGGTTTGTTCTGTAGACAATCCAAAACTAATATTGCTTAAGGGGGGCTAATAATATTGAAAATTAAAAACTGCTTTCATTCTAGCCAAAATAAAACAAATAAGACTTTCCACGGAAGAAAAAATATGATAGGAAATACTGTGAAAAATTCCTGAATCTGTTAATCATCATTTGGGAAATACTTAAAGAAAGTAAAGCTAAATAATTGAGACTTCAACTGTAAATAAAGTCTTTGCATGCCGAATTTTGTCATTGTGCAGATTTTCACGCTTTCCCCTTTGCACCGTTGCAGCTTCCCTCAAAGGAACTGAGTCTAAAATGAAGTTATGGGACATTCTAGCCACGTGTTTGTTGCTCCTGAGCTCCGTGTCCACACGTCCTCTTTTCCACAAACTGCAGCCATCCAAGAGAGCCGTGGTCCGCATTGAGAGCCCCGCTCTGGACCCCATCATCGACTCCCAACCTGAAACCTCAAACCCAAAACAAGCCTCCATGGAGGAACAATGTAAGTCAGTGAGCGTGCACAGAAACGCATGCATGTCCGAACCACTGCATGGTGTTAATTTGTTTTACTTCAATTGCAATGGAGTATTTCTGCGAGCTGTTTTCAATTACTCACATGTTGAGCAACCCACAATTGTGAGGATATACTGGTCAAGACTATATTTAAGGGATAGTTTAGCCTGAAAGGAAATCATTTAATTATTCACTGTGAAAAAATGCTGGATTTCACTCAATTCCTTCATGTTGTCCCAACACAAATCATTGGATTGATCATAAAACAACTAAGTTGTCCTCCAGAAAACCTCAAGAATTGTGTTGATTCAACTCATTTTAAATAAGTAGCTTGACCAAGCAGCAAAAGTCTATTTTGTTTTAGTGTAATTTGTTTTACTTCGATTGCAATGGAGACTGCGAGCTGTTTTCAGTTACTCACATGTTGAGCAACTCATAACTGTGACAATATACTGGTCAAGACTATGCTAGAGGGATAGTTCAGCCTAAAAAAAAGACAATTCTGTCATCATTTATTTCCAAACCTTCATGAATTATGTTAAACAAAAAAAGAAGATGCTTTGAAAAATGCCACAAACCTGTCACCATTGACTTCCATACACTGTAAAAAACATTGCTGTAAAATGTACAGTATTACTGGGTTTTTTGCTAGTCAGAAATACTGTGAATTTTACAAGTGCACTGTACATTAACAATTACAATTGTGCTGTAGTTTTATTTCAATTACAATGGAGAATTTCTGTGAGCTGTTTTCAATTACTTGCATATTGAGAAACTCATAACTGTGACAATATACTGGTCAAGGCCATGCTAATGGAGTATTTCACCCTAAAGAAAAGACAATTTTGTCATCATTTATTTATTTATTTATTTATTCACTCTTTATTTGTTCCAAACCTTTATGAGTTTCTTTCTTTTGTTAAACAAAAAAAGAAGATGTTTTGAAAAATGTTAGAAACCTGTCACCATTGACTTCAATACATTGTAAACATTTTGGTTGCCAGTAATACTGTAAAATTTGCACGTGCGCTGTAAATTAAAATTTACAATTGTGCTGTAGTTTTACTTCAATTGCAATGGAGAATTTCTTTGAGCTGTTTTTAATTACAATATACAATATATAATTATATATAATTACAATATAGAATATACCATATATAACAATATACTGGTCAAGACTATATTAAAGGGATAGTTTAGCCTGAAAATACTGTAAAATTTACAAGTGCATTGTAAATGAACAATTACATCTATGCCGTAGTTTTACAGCACAACTGTAATTGTTAATTTACAGTGGACGTGTACAGTTTACAGCATTACTGGCAACCAGAATTCCGAGTAATACTGTAAATTTACAACTGCAATACAATTACAACAAGAACAATTGCACTTGTAAAATTTACAGGATTACTGGCAATTCTGGTACAGTTGTGCTGTAGTTTTACTTCAGTTGCAATGGAGTATTTCTGTGAGCTGTTTTCAATTACTCACATGTTGAGCAACCCACAACTGTGACAATATACTGGTCAAGACTATATTTAAGGGATAGTTTAGCCTAAAAATGACAATTCTGTCATCTTTCATTTGTTTATTCACCTTTTATTGGTTACAAACCTTTATGAGTTTCTTTCTTTTGTTCAAGAAAAAAATAAGATGTTTTATATAATGTCAGAAACCTGTCACCATTGACTTCCATTACAAATGCTGTAAAATCTACAGTATTACTGGGTGTTTCGGTTGCTGGTAATCCTGTAAAATTTACGAGCGCACAGTAAATTAACAACTGTACTGTTTACTTCAATATCAATAGAGCATTTTTGCAAGCTTTTTTGATTACTCACATGTTGAGCAACTCATAACTGTGACAATATACTGGTCAAGACTATATTTAAGGGATAGGTCAGCCTAAAAAAAGACAATTCTGTCATCTATTCATTTATTTATTCACTCTTTATTAGATCCAAACCTTTATGAGTACAAAAAAAGATGTTTTGAAAAATGTCGTAAACCTGTCACCATTGACTTCCATACACTGCAAAGAATTGCTGTAAAATGTACAGTATTACTGGCAAGTTTGGTTGACAGTAGTACTGTAAAATTTGTGCACTTAAAATTGTAAACATTTTATGGCACAATTATAATTACTTTATTCAATTAATCTTCTTCTAATACTTTACAGTATTACCAGCAATTTTTACATGATCACTGGCAAAATGTACAAGCGCACTGTAAATAAACAATTACAACTGTGCTGTAGTTTTACAGCACAGTTGTAATTGGTCATTTACAGTACATTTTACAGTATTACTGGCAACCACAATTGCCAGAAACACTGTAAAATTTACAATTAAATTGCACTTGTAAATTTTACAGTATTACTAGCTTTTTGTACACTATCACTGGCAAAATTTACAAGCACACTGTAAATAAACAATTACAACTGTGCTGTAGTTTTACAGCACAGTTGTAATGGGTCATTTACAGTGCACTGGTACATTTTACAGTATTACTGTCAATTTTGGCTGCCAGTAATACTGTAAAAATTGCAAGTGCACCTAAAATTAACCATTTTATAGCACAATTGTAATGATTTATTTACACTGCACTTGTAAAATTTACAGAATTACTGGCCAAATTTACAAGTGCATTGTAAATTAGCAATTAAAACTTTGCCGTTGTTTTACAGCCAAGTTGTAATTATTATTAATTTACAGTGCGGTTGTAAGTTTTACAGTATTACTGGCCATTTTTACAGCAAAATGTACAAGCCCTTTGTAAATTAATAATGACAACTGTGCTGTAATTGGTCATTTACAGTGCACTGGTACATTTTACAGTATTGCTGTCAACCAAAATTGCCAGTAATACTGTAAATTTCACAAGTGCAATTGTTATTGATGTAATTGTATCACACTTGTATATTTTACAGTATTGCTAGCAATTGTGGTTGCCAGTAATACTGTAAAATTTGCGATACAATTACATCAATAACAATTGTGCTGTAAAACTACGCCACAGTAATACTGTAAATACAGTGTAGTTTTTCCTAGAAGTCAATGGTTACACATGTTCAATAAAATATATTCGCTTGTGTTTGGAAGTGCTGGAGGGTCGTTAAATAGTGAGCCAAAATGTCATTTTTGGTGAACTATCCCTTTAAATAAGCCTCAGCTGAAAGACTACCTTCACAACCGCACGTTTTACATAACAAACCCCAAAGCGCGTCTGTTCAGCTGCAGGAAAAATGCGAAACTGAAAGTGGCGTTTGGCCTCATAATACAGGTTGAGCTTGTTTTTTTGGTGACGTTTTATCATAAACCACTTCTAATCGTGCGGGATTTTGACTTGAGCTGAATATGACATCTCTCTCTACATACTGTTTACATTTCTGGTGTTTTCCAGTCGAGCAGAACGTTTTGTTTTTTTCTCGCAAGTAAGCAGATAGTGACGTGACGGGAAAGGCATGAGCTATAGATGACAGCAGCTGCTCCAGATGTTTAATAGCAGACTCATCTTCTGCACAGTAGTCTTGATGTGAACAGCATTTGAACTTGGCCCTCAATCGCCATTTTGACCGTCGTGGGAATTCGCTAAATTACAGCATTAACAAGTCAAGCTCTGCACGTGGGATGGTTTCCATTAAGGCCCCCGACCAATCTGGCTTGTAAAATATGCATGAATTTATTTTCCAAAAACTCTTCATGTGGGACCTTGGGCCAGAGCCTTGCATAATGTGAGGCGTGCTGAGGAAACATACGATGGGAGCCGCAGAAAACAAACACATGTTGAATCGCTCAGTGACTTGAGTATGTTGGGGATTCGGTTGCTATCACTCTGAAAATGTGTTCTTGAAAAAGGAAGATCGGCAGAAACTGAAACAGGTCAATTAGTTTAGTTAATTCTGCAGTATGACGCAAGGAAGATGAGGCTTTAAAGCTCTCGTGAAGTGCTCTGAAATGTGTATTTATTTTCAATGTTTGGGCGGGGCATCAAGTAGCTCCTCCTCTTTATTAAAAACAGCCAATAGTGTTTTGTTTTTGTCGCAGCTCTGCCAGTGAGAGTGGTTAAGCTTAAGAGCATCAAATGAAAAGCCAATGAGAAGTAGGGGCGGGGCATGTCAGATACTAGAGAGCATTGGATTGGTCGGAAGGTTTGATGAGAAACAAGTATGAGGTGGTGTCTAAAAATCCTGCTAAAGTCTAGAAGGGATACAGCTGTGGATATGCACCTCAATACAGCATCATTTTTGTAACTGTATAACAATAATATTGTTACACTACTGTGATGGTTGGGTTTATGAATGAATGAAGGAACGAATTAATTAATTAACTGATGAACTGCAATAAATACTGTAGTATAATTTAGATTTACTACAGTAAACTGTGGTGTATTGTAGTGTAATATACTCTATAGTTGTAAAAAACTACAGTATCAGGTCATTTGTTTACAGTGCTCAGCATAAATGAGTACATCCATTTTAAAAACTAATATTTTTATCCATTTCTCTGTGAATATAGAGAATATATTAGGTGCATTTGAACAAAACAGATTTATTAAATAGATATATTTATTAAAATAATACTAAAAATAATATTTTAGTCACTGAACATCTTTATCCGCTCACTGAATATTTCCTCCTTTTCGGACCATTCTCTGTAAACCCTAGAGATGGTTGTGCGTGAAAATCCCAGTAGATCAGCAGTTTCTGAAATACTCAGACCAGCCCGTCTGGCACCAACAACCATGCCACATTCAAAGTCACTTAAATCCCCTTTCTTCCCCATTCTGATGCTCGCTTTGAACTGCAGCAGATCGTCTTGACCATGTCTACGTGCCTAAATGCATTGAGCTGCTGCCATGTGATTGCGTTAACAAGCAGTTGGACAGGTGTACCTAATAAAGTGGCCGGTTAGTGTATGCTGAGCACTGTACATTACTATAGTAGTTGTGTTACCATAGCAACTATAGAATCACCACAACAGATTAATTCAAGTACTTTACTATAGTATGATTGAAAGACTGTGTCACGGTGGTGCAGTGGGTAGCAAGAAGGACGCTGGTTCAAGCCCCAGCTAGGTCAGTTGGCATTTCTGTGTGGAGTTTGCATGTTCTCCTCGTGTTGGTGTGGGTTTCCTCCGGGTGCTCCGGTTTCCCCCACAGTCCAAACACATGTGCTATAGGGGAATTGAATAAGCTAAATTGGCCGTAGTGTATGAGTGTGAATGTAAGAGTGTATGGGTGTTTCCCAGTGTTGGGTTGCGGCTGGAAGCGGCTGTGTAAATCATGCTGGATAAGTTGGCGGTTCATTCCGCTGTGGCGACCGCTGATTAATAAAGGGACTA
Organism: Danio kyathit; assembly: GCA_903798195.1. Classification (NCBI taxonomy): domain Eukaryota; kingdom Metazoa; phylum Chordata; class Actinopteri; order Cypriniformes; family Danionidae; genus Danio; species Danio kyathit. The sequence continues at coordinate 2,127,947 of LR812528.1, forward strand.
AGCCGAAGGAAAATGAACGATTGAATGGTTCAAAGACACTATAGTGGTTACCATAAATTACTATAGTACTTTTAACGTACGGAAAAGGAAAATTAGTTCACTTATTAGTTCAATGATTGAATTCTTGGATAGAAAATGAAAGAAAAGGAGATTTAGTCTGCCTGTTTTATCGTTTTCATTGTTTGCTAGTCCTGGGATGCATAATAAAAAATGCTGTTTATAAAGTCAGCGCGGAGAGTTTTGAGACGCTGCCAGTGTTTGTGGGATTCATCTGATACTGCTGTAGATCATATAACCAACTGGGTTACACAAATGACACCAGCGTAAAGGTTACTTGATTCTGGCACCTCTTTTCATGCCTGCAACTCAGGAGCTCATATAAACATCTCCGGCAAGACGACAATTCACACCGCGCTCCGTCCTGCAGAGACTTTACCTGCCAGATGGTGCCTGTGCAACATGAAACAGGTGTTTGTGCATGTCAGATGTGCTGCGGGAGAAATCTGTACGCGGAAACACCCATAGAAATCACTGAAAAGGGCGTCCAATTTGGTTTTGTGCCCTATTTAGTTTAGGTTTGCATGATGTTGTAAAAACGTAACATTGAAATATTTTGTTATTCTGCGATATTCATTGCGATATAAATACAATTTCACCAGATGACTCCCTATTTGGAAAGGATTGATGATTTTGGATTGATTGGAATGATTCTATCATGGTAGTGCATCTCCATAACATCTAATAAACAGTCTATAAAATCATGCCATCATACAGAATTGAAATAAAGAGTGTTTTTAGTGTTTTCCGAGTCTAACATTCAGCTGAATGATAAGAATAATTGGTAACACTTTATAAGAACTACACACTATGAATCATTTATTAAGCATAAGCATCTAGTGAATTCATTATGTGTTAAACATTAACAAACGTTAGTAAGCAGTTTATAACTGCAGCTACTAATGATGTGTTCTAGGCCCACACGGAATCTGCGCGCGCAGAATTCTGAAAATTTTTCGCAGAATTCCGCAGATTTTTCGCAGAATTCCGCAGTTTTTTCGCAGAATTCTGAAAATTTTTCACGGAATTACGCAGATTTTTTGCAGAATTCCGCAGATTTTTTGCAGAATTCCGCAGATTTTTCGCAGAATTCTGAAAATTTTTCGCAGAATTACGCAGATTTTTCGCAGAATTACGCAGATTTTTCGCAGAATTCCGCAGATTTTTCGCAGAATTCTGAAAATTTTTCGCAGAATTCCGCAGATTTTTTGCAGAATTCCGCAGATTTTTCGCAGAATTCTGAACATTTTTCACGGAATTCCGCAGATTTTTCGCAGAATTCCGCAGATTTTTCGCAGAATTCTGAAAATTTTTCACGGAATTCCGCAGATTTTTTGCAGAATTCCGCAGATTTTTTGCAGAATTCCGCAGATTTTTCGCAGAATTCTGAAAATTTTTCGCAGAATTACGCAGATTTTTCGCAGAATTCTGAAAATTTTTCGCAGAATTCCGCAGATTTTTTGCAGAATTCCGCAGATTTTTCGCAGAATTCTGAAAATTTTTCGCAGAATTCCGCAATTTTTCGCAGAATTACGCAGATTTTTCGCAGAATTCCGCAGATTTTTTGCAGAATTCCGCAGATTTTTCGCAGAATTCTGAAAATTTTTCGCAGAATTCCGCAGATTTTTCGCAGATTTTCCACAGATTTTTAGCCCATCATTAATTCTGTTTGTTTACTTACAGTAACTATTTACAGTTAATCTAATTGGATTTGCATTTTAAAATTTAAATAAAAGTTAAAAAGACATTATTTTTTATTTCATATTTTAAGGTTTTAGTTATGATAGTTCTAAAATAATTCCGCAGAAATCCGCAGATTTTTACCAAAAGTTTCCGCAGAAATAGCAAAAAACGATTCCGTCTGGCCCTACTTATAACCACATTTATAATGTGCTTAATAATTATACTTTCATAATTTGTGACTGGTTGATTTTTCATTACTTAATTAAGTATTGCATTATTCACACACCATTTGTATTCAAGAGTAGTTGGAGGTTTTTAAGATCATTCAGAATGAGCTAATAAATGATTAATAAACTACTGAAATCAACGTGTGTGTATATCTTATTAATCAGGCATATATTAATGGTTACGATGTATGTTAATAAATGCTTTATTAACTCAACTTCATGCAGTTTTGTGACCTTTATCTAACGTAGGGACTATTTCTGCTTTATAAATGACAATTAAAGGCTTGGTATACTTCAAATGAACAATACTATTTGCAATCTTCTCTAAAAAGTAAAACTACTGTAAAGTTTAAACATTGCTGAACAACAGGAGTGTCAAAATACAACATACAATTGGATAAAACAACAACAATATATTAATTTACCAATATAATAGGATGCGATGTTTAAACTGTACAGTAACTTCATTTTAGATAAGGTTGCAAAGATTTCTTTTTTATTTGATGCAGTTTTATTTGTGCATCTTCAAATGAATAGAAATGAATAATGTTCCTGTTTAGAATTTAACTGACCCTTTAATGAATAAATAAATGACACATTCTAATAGTAAGTACTGATAGTAAATAAATACCCCAGTGTTTTTGAAACTGTATTATCGTGTATATATTATAGTAGTTACAACTCTTTGTTAATGAATGCTTCAGCATACTGTAGTTTAACAATAGTGAACTGATAATGGGGGCGGCACGGTGGCTCAGTGGCTGGAACATATGCCAGAATAGTTGGTGGTTCATTCTGCTGTGATGACCCCAGACAAATAAGGGACTAAGCCGAAGGAAAATGAATGAATAAAGGAACGAATGAATTCATAAACTGCAATAAATACTGTAGTATAATTTAGTTTTACTATAGTAAACTTTACAGACCCTTTAATTGTCATTTATAAAGGATTTATAAAGCATAAATAGTCCTCACTTTAGATTAGGTCACAAAACTGGATGAAGTTAAGTTAATTAAGCATTTAAAATACAAATTAACTATTAATATATGCCTGAATAATAAGTTTATTAATCATTTACTAACTCATTCTGAATGATCTTAAAAATCAACCAACTATGCTTAAATAACTGGTTTGTAAATAATGCAATACTTAATTAAGTAACGAGAAATAAATCATTAACAAATTATGAACATTATAAATGTGGTTATAAGTCAAGAATACAGCATTTGTAGCTGCAGTTATAAACTGCTTACTAACATTTATTTATGTAGAGTTAATGTAATTAATAATGCATTCACTATTTGCTAATGCTTAATAAATGGTTCATAGTGTGTAGTTATTATAAAGTGTTACCCTAATAATTCAATAAAAGTAATCGTTATTAGTTACAAATGGTACAGTTACTTATGCCTGAATGCTTTAAAACTCATGATACAGTCACAGGCCTCAAAAACGCATGAAAATGTTCGATTATAACATTGTAGATCCTGCGACGTGACTATTGCGACTGTTGCATAGTTGAATATGTTACAACTGGTTTCACAGCGGTTTTCTAATTGAAGTGAACTGCAATTTTTAAAGGGACAGTTCACTCAAAAACGTAAATTATGTCATCATTTACTCACCCTTTACTGGCTCTAAACATGTTTGAGGTTTTCATTTTGGTTCTGTTGAACACAAAAGAAGATATCTTGAAGAAGGTTTGTTTGAATATTTGTTTTTCCTACTATAGAAGTCAATGGTTACAGGTTTCCAACATTCTTCAAAATATCTTCTTTTGTGTTCAGCAAAAAAAAAAAAGACAGGCTGAGCAAATCATGACAGAATTAATATTTTTTGGATGATCTCTTGAACCTGGAATATGCTATTTTTTATGTTCTTACATTAAATCACAGTTGTTGTTCTGCGCTTTTCTAACAGTTAAAGTCTGTTGATTATTAGTATTATTAGCTGATTGGATATTAATCATATTGTATATTGTAGATGCTTACAGTGTAAGTGTCAACACCTGATTGGTAAAACGTCACTAAAAAGTGTTTCAAGTAAGTTTTGCCGGTCACAAATCAGTTTTAGGGTTTTTTTTTTGTTTCTGTTAAACATAAGATATTTTGAAGAATGTTGAAAACCTGTAACCATTGACTTCCATAGTATTTGTTTTTCCTACTATAGAAGTCAATGGTTACAGGTTTCCAACATTCTCCAAAATATCTTCTTTTGTGTTCAGCAAAAACTCAAGTTGTGCAAATCATGACAGATTTGTCATTTTTGGGTGAACTATCCCTTCAACCTGAAATGAGCTATTTTCCAGGTTAATATTTTAAGCTTAATATTTTAATATTTCAGTTAATATGTTTTTTATGTTCTTACATTTAATCACAGTTGCTTGTTCTGTGCTTCTCTAACAGTTAAAGTCTGTTATTTACTATTATTAACTGAATGAATATTAATCATATAGTAAATGTTGTATATTGTAGATGCTTACAGTGTAAGTGTCAACACCTGATTGGTAAAACATCACTAAAAAGTGTATCGAGTATGTTTTGTCAGTCACAAATAAGTTTGAGTTAGTTTTTTTCTTTCTGTTAAGCATAAAACAAGATATTATTCTGAAGAATGTTGGAAATCTGTAACCATTGACTTCCATAGTATTTTTTTTTTCTACTTTGGAAGTAAATGGTTACAGGTTTCCAACATTCTTCAAAATATCTTCTTTTGTGTTCAGCAAAAATCAGAATTTCCATTTGAATTGGAGTTTGCTATTTTTTTATGTTCTTACGTGAAATCACAATCACAAGTTGCTTGATCTTCTCCAACAGTTAGTCTGTTGCTTATTAACATGATTAACTGTATGCATATCAATCATATTGGAATTATTGAATATTTTAAATGCTTAAAATGTCAACATGTCAGCTGCTCCGTAAAGTGTAATGAGTATGTTTTGACACTTTAGTTAAAGTAACAATTCACACCATATACCACTGGCTTATTACTTACCTGGTATTAAGATATGAACCTTTTATTAGCACTATAAAGTATGATCTTATTCTACATCCCTAATTCTAGCCAGTACCCAAACCTAACCCCAACTACTACCTTACTAACTATAATCAGCTAATTAGTAGCTAATTAGTAGTTAGTTGAGCTCAAAGTCTTAGTTAATGGTTTGGTAATAGCTTGAATAAAATATAAATTACAATATAAATTAATAAATTTTCCTTCAGCTTAGTCCCTAATTTAACAGGGGTCACCATTGGGGAATGAACCGCCAACTATTTCAGCATATGTTTTACGCAGTGGATGCCCTTCCAGCTGCAACCCAGTACTGAGAAACACTCATACACTCACATTCACACACACCGCGGACAATTTAGTACAAAATAAAGTATCTGCATATTTATATGCCAGGCTAAAAATGAGAAATCAAGCTGGTCATGTGACCTCAGTGCAGCGTCCATCATGAAACGATCCAAACGACTAACTTCATGTAGGATAAAACAACATTATTCATAAGTACTGTTCATTTGTTTGAGGATAAATCATATTAAATGAGGAGAAGAAAACGTTTTGCTGCATTTATCATGCACGCATCAGAGCTTTTCCCAGAAGTGCGCTGCGTCCATTGGGTCGACTACGGCGCGGGTCAACTCTGGAGTTCTGACTTTAATGAAATCATGGTGTATTACATGCAGATCAAACGAGCGCTCGCTTTTGTAAAAGACGAGGGCGGCGTGCATGTTTCGAGTTTGCGGTTGAGCAGATGTATTCTGCTGTACCTCAATGTCATCATCTATAAGATTTTCCATCGCCGTCTTGAGATGAAAACACGACTGGTCTGTCCGGCGGAGGGCGAGATATCATCCGCCGTTATTCAGGATGACAGATAAACAGTGTAACATACATAGAGTTGAGGGGCCTCCTGGGAAATATTCATTTGTTTTTAAATATTTCTCAAGTGACGTTTAAGGGAGCTAGGAAATTTTTACAGTATTTCCTATAATATTTTTTCTTCTGGAGAAAGTCTTATTTGTTTTATTTCAGCTAGAATAAAAGCAGTTTAAAATAGTTTTAAAAGCATTTTAAGGTAAATATTATTAGCCCCCTTAAACAATATTAGTTTTGGATTGTCTACAGAACAAACCACTGTTATACAATGACTTGCCTAATTACCCTAACTTTACCCTAATTACCCTAGTTAAGCCTTTAAATGTCACTTTATGCTGAATACTACACTACCTGACAAAAGTCTTGTCGCCTCTCCAAGTTTTAGGCACAACAAATAATAAGTTGACTTCTAGTTGATCATTTGGTATCAGAAATGGCTTATATGAAAGCCAAAGGCCTCTAGATGACGCTTATTTGAGCACAATAAAATATGATCATGCCTTGATTCTGAATGATTTCATTAGGACAGTAAGGTCTGACTTTGACTTTGGCAAAGAAAGCGTTCTTGCAGGACTCCCAGAGTTCATCAAGATTCTTTGTGTTCATCTTCAACGCCTCCTCCTCCTCCATCTCACCCTAGCCATGCTCAATAATGTTCATGTCTGGTGACTGGGCTGGCCAATCCTGCAGCACCTTGACCTTCACTGCTTTCAGGAGCTTTGATGTGGAGGCTGAAGTATGAGAAGGAGCGCTATCCTGATGGAGAATTGTCCCTCTCCTGTGGTTTTTAATGTAATGGGCAGCACAAATGTCTTGATACCTCAGGCTGTTGATGTTGATCATCCACTCTGCAGATCTCTCGCATGCCCCCGTACTAATGGTAACCTCAAACCATGATTGTTCCTTCACCAAACTTGACTGATTTCTGAGAGAATCTTGAGTCCATGCTGGTTAAAGTAGGTCTTCTGCAGTATTGGTGATGATTGGGATGCAGATCAACAGATGATTCATCAGAAAATCCACCTATAAAGTCACTTTTCTAAACGATCAACTAGAAGTCAAGTTATTATTTGTTGCTCTTACAACTGGGATCAACGACAAGACTTTAGTCAGGTAGTGTAGTATCTTGAAATCCAGTAAAATATTATGTACTGTCATCATGGCAAAAATAAAAGAAATCAGAAAAATAAATAAATAAAAGAGTAAGTTTCAAAAAGTCTTTGGAGGAACCCAATAAAATACATGCAGGGATGATTTTGTTTACATAATTGACGTCCGCTGAGATTTCACGTGCATAAAGAGAGTGTCAACCTGTTTAACCTGTATTAAATGGAGAACTAGAGATGCACCGATCGACCGGCCAAGTACTGAAATCTACCAATTTTCCACATGACCATCTTGACTATAACACTGGTGCCCAATTTAATTCTGTGCAGAATCAAAAATGTCTTAAAAAGTCCTAAAGTCAGCATGAACTAGAAGCTGCGACTGATTTAGCCCTAGAGTTCCTACAGAAAAAGAATATTAAATGAGAAAACTGTGGGCGTGGCTTTGTTTATTTTTTCTACTGCGAGCTGATTGAGTATAGTAAAGTAGGCATTTCATTCAGAAAGATGGGGCAAAGGGTTTAGGGAGTTATTACAACCTAACAGACTCCTCCTGCTCCCCATTTCTGTTTGTTGTCAAACTGACAGCTGGAGGGGGCGTGGTTAAGTATGTTAGCCACGCCCAATACCTTAGACCAGGGCTATTCAATTGGCGGCCCACGAGCCGAACCCGGCCCCTGAGGCAATTTGTTCCGGCCCTCCAAATAGTGTGACCAAGATATCAAAAATAAATTTAGTTCAGTCGAAACTAAACAGCCGCAATAGTTATGAGGTGACGTAAAGGCTTCCCAATGCCGCGTTTAGGTTGCACGGAACAAAACTGCTGCAACTAAACAAAGTTATGCCACCTGTGTGCTAGTTTAAAGTTCCGAGCGTATACAGAGGCTAATACGCACACACATTGAATTAACTACAGCAGCGCGCCATTCACATATTGCATCTTTTTCGCACGCAAGTTCATTATTTCCAATGGAGACGTGTACATATTGGGAGCGGTGCGTGCACATCTCGTAGAGCAGACCGACACACTCACGCCCTCCAGGTGCACACAGTACAAATTATCTCACGCTGTAGCGGTAAGAGTTGTGCGTGGCTTTTAGTGCAATGTAAACAAAACATAGGTTAGACAAATTATTAAAGATTATTAAAATGATTATGTATGCATGAACGCAGATAATGACAACAGTTCATTTAAATTCTTGGCTATTATATAGATTAAATTAACATTAGACAAACTCTATTGTTTATTTATTCGTTGTTCTGTCGTTTATTTTCATTGTAAAATTATCACTCATGTTTAAATCAAAAACTTTAAGTCCAAACGGAGAAATGGACTATTGTTTATGTTTTATTAATATTTTGTGCTGTATTTGGTTACTGAGCAGCAATAAACAACACTTTATAATAGAAGCAGTTTTCTTGTGATTTTCTAAGCTAGTGGTGTTTTGAATTTAATAAATGCAGAATAATCGTGATAACCGTGAAACCAGGATTATTCTTCAGACTATATAATTGTACAACCAAAATCTATAATCGTTGCATCTCTAATTGTTATGCAGTTCAAAACAACATATGAATGTGTGTAAACGTAGTAGAAGCCTCCTTATGCAATGCACTGCTTTTGTTGTGCTTTGAGACACAACATTTGAAAAGCCACATTGTACAATGCAGTGATGTTATGTAGTTTCAAAATACAATATATTAACATTTTAATGTAGAAAAAGCCAACGTGGGTGTCTTAAGGAGCAAAAATACAACATATGAGCTCTTATATGCTGTTGTGTCATCACTTATACTGCAAGTCATATCTCTCCGGCCCCTCATTTGGGATGCTTTTCATGAACTGCCCCCATGACAAACTAATTGAATAATCTGCCCCTGCCAGACCTAATCTGAGAATTTACCTGAAAACAAACAGGAAGTGGATTTCCAGGTTTAAGTTACAAGGGCAAACTATTGTTTTTGTCTTAATGACATGCACGGATGAATTGTTCACCACAAAACTAGCAATGAGAGCGAACAAATTTAATTTGGTTAGTTCTGATTTCATGTGTATATCTCTTAGGGTGCTTTCACACCTGCCTTATTTAGTTCGGTTGAATCGCACTAGAGTTCGTTTTCCCTCTTGGTGCGGTTCGTTAGGGCAGGTGAGAACGTAGCAATCGCACTTGATTGAATCGCCAAAAAAGCGTACCGAGACCTGCTTAAAGGGGTGGTCTCGGTACGCTTTCAAACGAACCCTGGAGCAGTTCGTTTGTGGTGAGAACGTGATCCAAACTAAAACAGACCCAACCGCAAAAAGTACTGCGCCTTTTTGGACTAATCCAGCTGCCGTAGTGCGATGCGCTGTCTATCTTATGGGGTTTGGAGGAAAAATATTTGTTGACAGCGCTTTACCAACAGTTTTAAACAGAGAGAGAGAGGGAGGGAGGGAGGGAGAAACGTTACCTGATGGATCATTGGTGATATTTCTGAAAGATGACCATGTCGCAGTTTAGCTAAATTATTTCACGCCTTCTCCTAATGCTTTGGCCGATTGCAATGCATTAAAACATTGTTTTCCAGCCCCAGCCGCCCTTCATTCTCGAAATGTATAGTTTGTCTAAAGTGATGCATACAAACTACATAGTATACTATGACCAGGGATACTGCGTCAGCCAGCGCAGCGACATTGTGTGTCTGCCGGTTTGTTTATTTGCGGTAGTTCCACGTGAATTCTGACCAATTGAAAAGCAGTTTAGGAAATGCGTTCAATAACATCTGGCCAGTGAGGGATGTAGAGTTTGTCACATGACTGCATTTTGGTTCGTTTCAACTGGTTCGGACCAAAGCAATCAGTGTGGTGTGAAAGGGACCCAAAACGGCAGAAAAACGCTACAATGCATCACTTGTTGCCTTTGGTCCGGACCAAATGAACCGAACCACATATGTGAAAGCACCCTAAGAAACGTGCAAATACCCTGTTTAAGGATCATCAAGCCAAATGCAAAACAGAATCTAACGCATGTTGTTTTATCTGTTGAAGATGACCTAACGGGACTGTACCCGGAGCAGTTCGAGGACGTAATGGACTTCATCGAAGCCACTTTGGGCCGCCTGCGCAGATCCTCAGACGTAGACCCCCAGATGAAGCGAGACAGGGTCCGACAGAAAGCAGCAGCAAACATGGAGAAATCCGGAGGACGGGGACGAGGAGAGCGCAAGAGGAGCCGCGGACGGGCTCGGAGCAGAGACGACCGGGTCAAAGGTCAAGGCCGCGGCTGCCTACTTAAAGAGATCCATCTGAACGTCACAGACCTGGACTTGGGTTACAGGACCAAAGAGGAGCTGATCTTCCGCTACTGCAGCGGCCCGTGTCACGACGCCGAGACCAACTACGATAAGATCCTCAATAATCTCACCCACAATAAGAAGCTGGACAAGGACACGCCGTCCCGAACCTGCTGCCGGCCCATCGCATTCGACGACGACATCTCCTTTCTGGACGACAGCTTGGAGTATCACACGCTGAAAAAGCATTCCGCTAAAAAGTGTGCTTGCGTTTGACCGCACACTAACGCGACTCTCACCAGAAGAGACGAGGGTGTTTTCAGTATTCACTTTGTTACCGAACCACGAGCATTCATTGAGCAACAAACACCTGTTGTTTTGGTGGAATAAGGAGGCTTCAGTGGGATTATTATTACGTTTATGATGTCAAAGAGAGACGCCACCACGATGACAACAGACTGCAAATCTTTAATATCCAGAAAGCTATCAATATATATATAGTATATATGAAAATGTATTTATTGAGATTTAATTAAGTTATTGTTATTTATTGCAATCCATTGTATTAGAGTGTTTGTTTCTCTTATTTATTTGAGGAGGGTTTTTTTTTTTTTGGATTGTTGTTCTCTATCTTGGATGGTGCCAAATCGGAGCAGGTGTTTTTAAAAGGAGCCGCTCGCTGTTGGTTCTTTACTCAGCATCATGTCGTTTCAGCATCGTGGCGTGTGATTTAGTTCTTTCTGTGAAATGCAAAATGAGATTTGAAGGCGCAGGCACGTTATAAAACCCTTGACAAAATCTTGCTATATATATTTATATTCAGTTGAAGTCAGAATTTTTAGCCCCCCTTATTTATTTCTGTTTATCAGAGAGCAGATTTCTTCAACACATTTCTAATCATAATAGTTTTAATAACTCATCTCTAATAACTGATTTATTTTATCTTTGTCATGATGACAGTAAATAATATTTTACTAGATATTTTTCTAGACACTTCTATACAGCTTAAAGTGACATTTAAAGGCTTAACTAGGTTAATTAGGTTAATCAGGCAGGTTAGAGTAATTAGGCAAGTTATTGTATAATGATGGTTTGTTCTGTAGACTATCGGAAATAAATATAGCTTAAAGGGGCTAATAATATTGACCTTAAAATGTTTGTTTTTTTTTTATTTAAAAACATTCTAGCCGAAATAAAACAAATAAGACTTTATCCAGAAGAAAAAATATTATCAGACATACTGTGAAAATTTCCTTGCTCTGTTAAACATCATTTGGGAGGAAAAAAATCCAAAGGGGGCTAATAATTCTGACTTCAACTGTCTACACACAGACAAGCCTGAAATTATTCAGACCCCTAGACAAAAACTAGAAAAATACAATATTGCAATAATATTTATATACACAGTTGAAGTCAGAATTATTCGCCCCCTTTTGAATTTTTTTCTTTTTTAAATATTTCCCAAATTATGTTTAACAGATTCAATAAGTTTTTTCAATAAGTAAAATTAATATTAGGTAGGTGGTGCAAGTCCCTGTTACAATATTTGATTCATTCAATCGATTCAATCAAAAAGGCTGATTCATTCCCAAATGAGAAGGACTCAAACTATTCGTTCAAAAACAGACTCAATCAGCAAGGAAAATACGCAAATGTTCTGTTCAACTAAAACTTGGGCAGCTTAGTAGTTCGCAATGTCGCCTCACAGCAAAAAGGTCGCTGGTTCGAGTCCCGGCTGGGACAGTCATTATTTCTGAGTTTGCATGTTCTCCCCGTGTTGGTGTGGGTTTCCTCCGGGTGCTCCGGTTTCCCCCACAATCCAAACACATGCCCTATAGGGGAATTGATGAACTAAATTGGCCATAGTGTATGAGTGCGTGAATGAGTATGTATGGGTGTTTCCCAGTACTGGGTTGCAGCTGGAAGGGCATTGGCTGTGTAAAACATATGCTGGAATAGTTGGCTGTTTCACTGTGGCCCCTGATAAATAAGGGACTAAGCTGAAGGAAAATTAATGAATGAAGTAAAGTCTGAAAGTCATTTTGTTGCGAAAACATGAAGAAAAAAGCTATTTGTGTCTGAAACTCCCTCACAAACATCACACTAATATGTGCTAACATTAGGATTAAACAGCACTTGTTTCTGTATTTCTCATAACTTATTCAAGGGATTTTTTTTTGGTTTGTTTTTATTTTATTTTATTGACTTTATGTTGGTCAATGCACCAATATTTGCATGACAAACTCCAAGGCGTTAACGAATCTTTGCAAAATTCCAAATTGGTGAAAGAGACGATTTCAATAAGCAGTAAATCTGACTGCACCTTAAGTCAAATATAAAGACATTCTGCTTTTCATTCAGCGAATTTTATACCGTTTAATTTACCACAATGAAAACAGTGAACACTGTGAACTCAAACTCTCCTGAAGTCCTATTTAATGTCCAAATTTAAGATGCAAATCTCTCCTAAATATTAGCCAGATTTCTCCAAAAAACAGATGGTGCATTCAGACACGTTTGCCATGTTTTGCAAAATACAACCCTGTTTAAAAAGGGCAGACTGTCAATGAACAATAGCGTAAAACTGTGTTTATCCCTCACACGAAACATGGGAGCGCTGAAATATACTGTTATGACACTTCAGTGGAATGTTTTTCTCTTATGGAGAAAGTCACTCAGCCCTGGACTCTCCTTTGGTTCCTTAGAGAAAGCGAGTGTTGAACGACATGATGTTGAGTACATGATAAAGCCGGACGATTTTCTTTACAGAAAAGCAGATAATTACGCCACAAACCGTGACGTTCAGCCCTATTCAGTCACTCAGTGATGGAAAAAATACACTATTTTGCTCAGTAGCCATTGTTTATTTCAACAAAAGAACAGATAATTAGCAGGATTATTCCAGAGGACCAACTATTATTGCAAAAGTGTTTGCTAAAGTCTACGTTTTTTTCCCCATCACTCAATGCGAAGGCAGATCATTAAATCTGTCCGCCGTGTGCTGCTGGCTGGAGCTCAGATGGCTCGTCTCCAATTATCTCTTTAAAATACGGTCTGGCTCGACGTGTTTACATCCCGCTGTAATGAAATCAGTGCGACCGCCTGCACCACAAAATGCACTGTTTGATCAGAGCAAATAATGTTAAAATTTGACCTCTTTCAACCCGCTTGCTGCTCATCTGAAGGTCAGACCGGACGCTCCAATCAGACTTTACCCATTAATCTGGACGCACACAATGGAAAAGCAACGCGGACCCCCCGTCATTTAAGACCAATTACGTCAAATCAGCTTTGTCTGCTGTAACCGACTTGAAATAAACTTCTCAATCTGGGCCCTCGACTGACTGTAAACACAGAAAACACAAACCGGTAAACATGTTTCTGTGCATTAGCGATGCTGTAATCGCCTGCGTTTACTGAACAAATCCACCCATTTCAGAAGTATTTAGGCCAAAACTCTGCAGAGCGCGAGGAGCCTCTGTTATCAGGATATATTTCATCAGCTGTTGCGCCGTAATCATGATAAACAGGCTTTTTGTATGGTAGATGTAAGAGAAAGCACACGTTTATTGCGATCCTGTGTTCTGATGTATGCCGGTTTTGAACAGTGCACGTGTCCGGTGCGTCTAACTTATGTTCACGGATTCCTCGAAAGAAAGAACATTCAAGATAAGAGTTCGAAAGTCTGCTGAAACTCATTTTCCGTCCTGCAGTGTTTTGTTTGTCGGTCTTCGAGACGTTCTTGTCTTGTTTTTGTGTTACTGAACCAAAGCTCTCTACAGACTTTATTTTTGTACAATATTCATTTTATAACTTTTTACAAAATAAAATCTCGTTTCTATCATGCTTCTGTGTGTGTGCGTGTGTGTGTGTGTGTGTGGCTGTGTGTGTTCACGAATGTGTATTATCAATGCATGAGGTTTCCTAAAGAACAGTTAAGCAGATTGATATTATCAGTTTACATGAAGGATGGTTGAAAAAAAGGATGGATGGATGGATGGATAATAGAAGGATATATAGATGGATGAATAAGGATGGATGGATGGATGGATGGATGGATAATAGAAGGATATATAGATGGATGTATAATAGTAGGATGGATGGATGGATGGATGGATGGATGATAGAACGATGGATGGATGGATAATAGAAGGATGGATTAATGGATAGTTGGATGGATTAATAACAGAAGGATGGATGGATGGATGGATGAATAATAGAAGGATGGATTGATGGATAGTTGGATGGATGGATATTAGAAGGATATATAGATTGATGAATAATAGAAGCATGGTTGGATGGATGGATGGATAATAGAAGGATATATAGATGGATGAATAATAGAAGGATGGATGGATGGATGGATGGATAATAGAAGGATATATAGATGGATGTATAATAGTAGGATGGATGGATGGATGGATGGATTATAGAACGATGGATGGATGGATAATAGAAGGATGGATTAATGGATAGTTGGATGGATTAATAACAGAAGGATAGATGGATGGATGGATGGATAATAGAAGGATGGATTGATCGATAGTTGGATGGATGGATATTAGAAGGATATATGGATGGATGGGTGATGGTAGATGACTGGATAATAGAAGGATAGATGAATAATAGAAGGATGGATAGATAATAACATGAATAGATAATAGAAAAATGAATGGATGGTAGGATTATAGAAGAATAGATGGATGGATGAATGGCTGGATAATAGAAGGACGGATGGAAATAAAAGGATGGATGAATTCATAATAGAAGAATGGATGGATGATGGATGGATATAGAAGGATTGATGGATGGATGGATGGATGGATGGTTAATAGAAGACTGGATATATGGATAGATAATTGGAGGATGGATGGATGGACGGATGGACAGACGGATGGATGGATGGATGGATGGATGGATGAATGGATGGATGGATGGATAACAGAACAATGGACGGATGGATAGATAATAGAAGGATGGATTGATGAATAGTTGGATGGATGAATAATAGAAGGATGGATGGATAATAGAAGAATGGATTGATGAATAGTTGGATGGATGAATAATAGAAGGATGGATGGATAATAGAAGAATGGATGGATGGATGGATGGATGGATAAAATGATGGATGGATGGATAATAGAAGGATGGATTGATGGATAGTTGGATGGATGGATATTAGAAGGATATATGGATGGATGAATAATAGAAGCATGGTTGGATGGATGGATGGTTGGATGGATGGATGGATGGATAATAGAAGGATGGATTGATCAATAGTTGGATGGATGGATATTAGAAGGATATATGGATGGATGGGTGATGGTAGATGACTGGATAATAGAAGGATAGATGAATAATAGAAGGATGGATAGATAATAACATGAATAGATAATAGAAAAATGAATGGATGGTAGGATTATAGAAGAATAGATGGATGGATGAATGGCTGGATAATAGAAGGACGGATGGAAATAAAAGGATGGATGAATTCATAATACAAGGATGGATGGATGATGGATGGATATAGAAGGATTGATGGATGGATGGATGGATGGTTAATAGAAGACTGAATATATATGGATAGATAATTGGAGGATGGATGGATGGACGGATAGACAGACGGATGGATGGATGGATGGATGGATGAATGGATGGATGGATAACAGAACAATGGACGGATGGATAGATAATAGAAGGATGGATTGATGGATAGTTGGATGGATGAATAATAGAAGGATGGATGGATAATAGATGGATGGATGGATGGATGGATGGATGGATAAAACGATGGATGGATGGATAATAGAAGGATGGATTGATCGATAGTTGGACGGATGGATATTAGAAGGATATATGGATGGATGGGTGATGGTAGATGACTGGATAATAGAAGGATAGATGAATAATAGAAGGATGGATAGATAATAACATGAATAGATAATAGAAAAATGAATGGATGGTAGGATTATAGAAGAATAGATGGATGGATGAATGGCTGGATAATAGAAGGACGAATGGAAATAAAAGGATAGATGAATTCGTAATAGAAGGATGGATGGATGATGGATGGATATAGAAGGATTAATGGATGGTTAATAGAAGACTGGATATATGGATAGATAATAGGAGGATGGATGGATGGATGGACGGACGGACGGACGGATGGATGGACGAATGGATAATAGAAGGCTAAATGGATGGATGGAGGGAGGGATGGATGGCTGGATAGATGAATTGTGGATGGTTGGATAATAGATGGATGAATGGATAATATAAGTATGGGTGGATGGATGGATGGATGGATAATAGAAGGATTGATATATGAATAATAGAAGGATGGATGGATAGATGGATAATAGAAGGATAAATGAATAATAGAAGGATGAATAGATAATAGAAGGATGGATGGATAGTTAGATGGATGGATAATAGAAGGATATATGGATGGATGGAGGATGATGGATGAGTGGTTCATAGAAAGATGGACAAATAATAGAAGGATGGATGGATAAAAGAAGCATGGGTGGATGGATGAATAATAGAACAATGGATGGATGGGTGGTTAAAAGAAGGCTGTATTTATGGATAGATAATAGGATGGATGGATAATGGATGGATGAATAGACAATGGATGGATGGATGGATGGATGGATAATAGGAGGATGGATGGATGGATGGATAATAGAAGGCTGAATGGACGAATGGAGGGAGGGATGGATGACTGGATGGATTGCTGTAAAATAGAAGGATGGATGGATAGAGAGTGGATGAATAATAACATGAATAGATAATAGAAGGATGGATGGATGAATGGATGGATAATAGAAGGATTGATACATGGATAATAGAAGAATAGATAGATGGACGAATGGCTGGATAATAGAAGGATGGATGGAAATAAAAGAATGGATGAATTCATAATAGAAGGATGGATGGAAGGACTGATGAATGGATGGATGGATGGATGGTTAATAGAATACTGGATATATGGATATATAATAGGAGGATGGATGGATTAATGGATAATAAATGGATGGATTAATGGATGGATGGAGGAAGTGAGGGAGAG
Source organism: Danio kyathit (assembly GCA_903798195.1). Classification (NCBI taxonomy): domain Eukaryota; kingdom Metazoa; phylum Chordata; class Actinopteri; order Cypriniformes; family Danionidae; genus Danio; species Danio kyathit. The sequence continues at coordinate 2,145,245 of LR812528.1, forward strand.
ATGGATGGATGGATGGAGAGAGTGATGGATAGCTGGATGGATTGCTGGATAATACAAGCATGGATAGATAATGGATGGATGATAAAAGAACGGATGAATAATAATATGGATAGATAATAGAAGGATGTCTGGATGGATGGATAATATGATTAATGTATGGGTAATAGAAGGATGGACGAATGAATAATAGAAAGATGGATGATTAAATAATAGAAGGATGGATAGATGGGTAATAGAAAGATGGATGGATGGTAGAAGAACAGACAGGAAGACAGACAGATAAATTTATGAATGGATGAACAAAAGGATAGATACAAAGACTGATAAAGTGGAGATCAAACATTAGAGAATCACCTCAAATTTACTAGATTTATTTGAATCCTAAAAGAGCAGAATATTTCATGACACATATAACCATGAATTATATTCAGAATTATTAGTGCTGTCAAATGATTATGATCCAAAATATGTATGAATCTTCTTCACTGATCCTTAGATGTGTAATGAAAAAATCCTATATAAACAAGATGAATAAATACGAATATACTGTATAAACCTAGAAAAATCAAAGAATTTCGAATTTTACATTCAAAGATATATGTTTCTAATATTTTCTTATATATAAATGCTCATATGTAAAGTGTTGAGTGCATTTCTGCAGACGATCTTCTGGATGATCAGAGGTCTGTCAGCAGGAGTGTAGACGTGCTGAGAGACATTTAGGATGTTGCAGTGGTTTGGAGAGTGGGATCAGTCCCGCTCGGCTGTAATGCATTCCTGAACAGCGGCCCAGGATTCTATGGTAAACAAAAGCTGGTTGTAAAGCCGGTGCCGGGCAGTAAATCTGGGCACTCTCTGGAAATGTTTCCATGGGGTTGAAGAGGCTGCGCTTAACAAGGAGGACTGAGAAGAAGAGGAGCAGACCTATGGAGCTGCTGTGAGGAAAGACAGAACGACAGAAAGATGGGTGGGTGGGTGGGTGGGTGGGTGGATGGATGGATGGATGGATGGATGGATGTTCGGAAGGATGGATGGACGGATGTTCGAAAGAATGGATGAATGAAATACTGAATGGGATAGATAGATAGATAGATAGATAGATAGATAGATAGATAGATAGATAGATAGATAGATAGATAGATAGATAGATAGATAGATAGATAGATAGATAGATAGATAGATAGATAGATAGATACCAAATTTGAAGTATCGCCTACCCCTAACTGAAACCAAAATCTGCCGCATTGTCAATAATTAAAATAGTATCATATTGGTATCAATATTGCTGATATTAGCCCTGTATTTACTTGGTATCGGATACCAAATTTTGCAGTATTGCTACCTCTAGAAGAATCCAAGATCTGCCACATTGTTAAAAATAATAATTTATCGAATCGACATCAATATCGGTGATAATAGTCCTCTATTTACTTGGTAATGTATCAGCATTAGAATCAGCTATACTGGTCCTGTATTTGTATCGGATACCAAATTCTGCAGTATTGCCAGCCTGATCTCACGAGGAAACGTAAGTATTTTACATTTTGTCAGTTTAGTGGCTAATTCGTACAAATTCGTACAAGTTCAGTCGTATGAAAATGTACGATTTTAAAAAGGAGGCGTGGCACCCAACCCCGCCCCTAAACCCAACCGCCATTGGGTGATGAGCAAATCGTACAAAATTGTACGAATTAGATCATACGAATTCATACAAATTGGCCACTAAATCAAAAAGTTAGGAATTGCCGTGAGATTGCGTTGGTATTGCCCACCCCTAGCAGAAACCAAGATCTGCTGCATAGTCAATAATAAAAATGTATCGTAATGATATCAATGCAGCGATACTAGCCCTGAACTTACTTGGTATCGGATAAATGTCAACTTTTGTAGTATTGCCCACCCCTAGCAGAAACAAAGAACTGTCACATTGTCAATAATAATAAAAATAGTATTATATCGATAATAAAATTAGCGATATTAGCTCTAACTTTACCTGGTATTGGATACCAAATTTGAAGTATCGCTCACCCATTGCATTGTCAATAATAATAAAAAAAGTATTGTATCGGTATCAATATTGCTGATATGTTCCCTGTATTTACTTGGTATTGGATACCAAATTTTGCAGTACTCCCCACCCCTAGCAGAAACCAGGGACTGGTGCACTGTCAATAATAATTATTAAAAAATATCCTATCAGTATCAAAATCAGCTACATTAGCCCTGTATTTACCTGGTATCGGACACCAAATTTGGCAGTATCGCTAACCGCTAACAAAAAAGATCTGCAAGATCTGCCGCATTGTCCATAATAATAATTTTAAAAAAGTATCGCATTATTGATTTGGTATCGAATACCAGATTTTGTAGTAACGCCCACACCTACGAGAAAGTTAGATCTGTCGCATTATCAATAATACTAAAAAAAAGTATCATATCGTTATCAAAAAAGGCAATATTAGCCATGTATTTACTTGGTATCGGATACCAAATTTGAAATATCGCCCACCCCTAGCAGAAACCAAAATCTGCTGCATTGTCCACAATAATAAAAAAAAAGTATTGTATTGATATAAATATCGGTGATATCAGCCCTGTATTTACTTGGTATTGCATACAAAATTTTGCAGTATTGCCCACCCCCAGCAGAAACCAAGATCTCCTGCATTGTCAATAATAATAAAAAAAGTATTGTATCACTATCAATATCGGTGATATTAGCCCTGCATTTACTTCAGATACCAAATTGTGCTGTATTGCCCACTCCTAGCAGGAACCAAGAACTGCCGCATTATAAATAATAATTTTAAAAAGTATTGTATCGGTATCAAAATCAGTGACATTAGCCCGGTATTTACATAGCCCTGCATTACCAAATTTGGAGTATTGCTAACCCCTAGCAAAAACCAAGAACTGCTGCATTGTCAATAATTAAAATAGTATTGGTATCAATATCGGCAATAATAGCCCTGTATTTACTTGTTATCGGATATCAAATATTGCAGTATCGGCCACCCCAGCAGAAGCTAATATCTGCCACATCATCAATAACAATAAAAAAAGTATCATATCAGTATCACCGTTGGCAACACTTGCCCTGTATTTACTTGCTATCGGACCAATATTACATTTTGCTGTATCGCTAACCCCATGCAGAAACCAAAATCTGCTGAACTGTGATGAATGGTCTCTGATTTTGAGCACAACAAGCCTCAGATATACGATCCACTGACAGCACAGCGGCCGACCCCTACACTAAAGCCAGAGATGAGCACACGGTGACATCATAACCTGCTCCCACATTCCCGACACTGGAGCGGCTGTTGACATCAGCACTCAGAATAGGCTCCGGGATTATTAGGCCGCGGCTCCTGAATCTGTAACTAATATCCAGACCCACACGAAATCCACGTGCACAGAAATCCACAGATTTTCAGCCCATCACTGAGTCTATTTATTTACTTGTGTACAGTTGAAGTCAGAATAGTCAGCCCTCCTATTAAATTGGAATTATTTTATATTTTTTCCCAATTTCTGTTTAATTTTGTAATTTTTTCCAGCACATTTGTAATCATAATAGTTTTAATAACTCATTTCTAATAACTGATTTATTTTCTCTTTGTCATGATGACAGCACATAATATTTGACTAGATATTCTTCAAGACACTAGTATTCAGCTTAAAGCGACATTTAAAGGCTTAACTAGGGTAATTAGGGTAAAGTTAGGGTAATTAGGCAAGTCATTGTATAACAGTGGTTTGTTCTGGAGACAATCCAAAACTAATATTGCGTAAGGAGGCTAATAATATTGATCTTAAAATGGCCGAAATAAAACAAATAACACTTTCTCCAGAAGAAAATATAGGAAATTTTATAAAAATTTCACTTGAGAAATATTATATATATATATATATATATATATATATATATATATATATATATATATATATATATATATATATATATATATATATATATATATTTCCTATAATTTTTTTATAGGAATAAAATCTTGTTTATTTAAGGAATAAAGTCTTATTTGTTTTATTTTGGCTAGAATAAAAGCAATTTTTACTTTATTTTAAACCATTTTAAGGTCAATATTATTAGCCCCCTTAAGCAATATTAGTTTCAGTTGTCTACAAAATAAACCACTGTTATACAATGACTTGCCTAATTACCCTGAGTTTAACCTAATTACCCTAAGTTAAGCCTTTAAATGTCACTTTTAAGTTCAAGTTCGAGTTCGATTTATTTATAAAGCACGTTTCCAAACAGCCACAAGGCCACACAAAGTGCTTTACAGGAAAGATACAAACAATCAGTACAAACATAATAAACAAAACAACAATAGGCACATAATATAACAGAGAGCATAAAAGATTATACAAAAAACTGTTTGGTTTCAATGCCTAAAAGAAGAAGGTAATTGACCTTTAGATAACTCCACCTAGTTAAAAGATGCTACCACAGTTGACCACACTAAACAGGAGTAAAAAAAAAACGAGACCCGTTGGCCCCCAGAGGACGAGACTTATGCTTCAAACGACCTAGAAAATAGATGAGTCTTTAATTTAGACTTGAAAATTTGCAGTGAGGAAGCCATTTTTAATTCTAGCGGTAGCGCGTTCCAAAAGTGAGGACCTGCTATATCCAATGCACGTTCGCCCCTGCTATTGAGGTGGGCCTTTGAGACTTTTACTAAAAACTGATCAGCGGAAATGCAAGTATCTGGAAGGAGTGTAGGCCACAAGTTGAGATAAATAATGGGGGCCCAGGCCATGTAAGGCTTTATACACGAAGAGAAGAATTTAAAATTCTCACCGGACCTCAAAATGGGAGAAGTGCATATGTTGGGGTTTTTGTTAAAAATCTAGCTGCTGCATTTTGCACTAACTGTAGGCGAGCGATCTGAGACTTAGACAGCCCAAAATGGAGAGAGTTGTAATAGTCTATCTCGGAAGTTATAAGCGCATTTTCTTGAGGGAGGACTTCATTTTACAGAGAAGGCAAACCTATTTCCAACCACACTTGAAATATGTTTATTAATATTTAAGTTCTGATCTAATGTAAAGCCCAGGTTACAAACATGGGATGATCTGAACTCCTCCAAGTTGCCTAACCTGGGGCGTATATAAATATAAAAACCTCTGTTTTTTCCTCATTTAAAAATGAAAAATTCTCAGAAAGCCATGCTTTTTAAGCTGAATACTAGTGTCTTGAAGAATATCTAGTCAAATATTATGTGCTGTCATCATGACAGAGGAAAGAAATCAGTTATTAGAGATGAGTTATTAAACTATTATGATTAGAAATGTGTTAGAGAAACTTTTCTCTCCGTTAAACAAAAATTAGGGATAAAAATATAAAGGATGGGGTAATAATTCTGACTTCAACTGTATATTCTTAACGGCACTCAATAATAAAAATGAATGCCTCTGCACTGGAAAAGCTGGGATCCTTCCCTCCTCATTACACTCGTATTCTCAGACTTTCATCGCTCTGCTGATTTGCTTTCGAGGGTTTTCGGTGCATCACAGCTGCTCTTCGGGACAGATATCCGCTGGATTATTTCTGCTCTTATTATTTCCAAACGCTCTCCAATAGCAGAGCAGAATTGCGGGGAAATCCCTCCACACGTCCATCCAGAACACAGCAGGCTTAAAGCAGATGGAGAAGCGGAGTGCATTAGTGGCTCTCGGAGACACGATAGTGTTACAAGTGTTTTTAAAAAAGCAAAAAGCGTCCTGTAGGTGAGCCAGAGGGTACATTCCATTCGGTTGTAATGAGCGCAGACACATAATCCACATCTACAGATCTTCATCCTCCACTTATAGATCTCTGCACTTACGCAACGCAGCTAAAAGTAGATGTTTGCTATCAAGGCAATTTCAATTATGCACTAAAGCCCACACGCCTCATATTCCAGAGTCAGCATTAATAACATGGCCTAATTACTCACTTTGTGCACTTTATTCTCTTCTGGTGACCACTTTTTCTTTTTCTTTTCAAGAACTAGAGCATGAGATCAGTCAAGAATGTGTTGCAGTCTAAAGTAAAAAGACTTTAAATGTGTTTTTAATACATATTCATTTGAATTTGATTAAATAACAATAAAGCTATTCTTCTAAAAATTTAAATGTTATTTCATGGGTTATATATAACACAGGTTATTCTTATTATCAGGGACTAGACTACACCATGAATCTTTGTTTTACCTGTACCAATTGTATCAATATGTACCAATTCTCACTATTGACTAGTGGTATTACCTGGCTATTATTAAGATATTGGCTGTTTATCAGCACTTTTAAAGTACAAATATATCATTCTACATTTCTAATCCTGCCCAATTAATTATGATTTGGTACAAAAGCATCAGCCAAGAAAGGTCTAGTCCTTTAGGAGCAAAGATGGGCCGAGGACGGCCAGTTTGCCAACAAATACATGACAAAATGAGTGAAATGTTTAAAAACAATGTTCCTCAAAGAAAGAGAGGAAGACATTTGGATATTTCACCTTCAACAGTGCAGAACATCATTAAAAGATTCAAGGAATCTGGAGGAATTTCAGGGACAAGAGCGCAAGCCTAAGCTGAACAACCGTGATCTCCGATCCCTCAGGCGGCACTGCATCAAGAATCCTCATTCATCTATAAGCCAGATCAGCACATGGGCTCAGGACTACTGCGGCAAACCTTTGTCAAGTACCACAATACATAGTTACATCCACAAATTCCATATAAAACTGTACTGTGCCAAAAGGAAGCCCTATGTTAACAGTGTCCAGAAGCGCCATCAGCTTTTCTGGGTTAGGAGGCATCTGGGATGGACCATCACACAGTGGAAATGCGTACTGTGCTCAGATGAATCAGTATTTCAGGTATTTTTGGGGAGAAATGCAACAAGCAACAAGTCCACAAGCCAGGGTCTGTCGTGGTTTGGGGTTGTGTCAGTGCCCTTGGCAAAGGTAACTTGCACTTCTGTGATACACCATTAATGCTGAAGAGTACAGAGAGATTTTGGAGCACAATATGCTGCCTTCTTTTCCAGGGACGCCCTGCATATTTCAACAAGACAATGCAAAACCACATTCTGCACACATTACAGAGTCCTGCTGCAGAGGAAGAGGACACAGGCTGGCCTGCCTGCAGTCCTGACCTGTCTCCAACAGAGAATGTGTGGCGCAAAATGTGACGAAGACCTCGTACTGTTGCCCACCTTTAGACTTGTCTGCAGGAACAATGGGACAAAATTACACCTGAAACTCTTCATCACTTGTTTCTTCAGTCCCTAAAAGTCTTTTAAGTGTTGAGAAAAGGGATGGCAACATTACAAAGTGGTAAATGCTTTACTGATACAACTCATTTTTGAAATGTGTTGCAAGAACCAAAACTGGATTACGTGTTCATTTTGGGGGGGAAAAACTCTAAAAATGATGAGGAACACATTAAATAATGCTTGTTGTATTGTCTGCAATGAAATACAATTCAAAGTTAATTTGGAAATCACTACTTTCTTTTTATTTGCGTTTTTCATACTGAAACTTTTTTCTGATTTGAGGTTTTTATATATATATATATATATACACGCAGTTGAAGTCAGAATTATTAGCCCCCCTGAATTATTATACCCCTGCTTATTTTTTCCCCAATTTCTGTTTAACAGAGAGAAGATTGTTTCAACACATTTCTAAACATAACAGTTTTAATAACTCATTTAATTGTTAAAGTTTTAATTAACTGATTTATTTTCTCTTTGCCATGATGATTGTAAATAATATTTTACTAGACATTTTTCAAGACACTTCTATACAGCTTAAAGTGACATTTAAAGGCTTAACTAGGTAAATTAGGTTAACTAGGCAGGTTAGGGGAATTAGGCAAGTTATTGTATAATGATGGTTTGTTCTGTAGACTATCGAGAAAAAAAATAGCTTAAAGGGGCTAAAAATTTTGACCTTAAAATGGTTCTTAAAAAATTAAAAACTGCTTTCGTTCTAGTCGAAATAAAACAAATAAGACTTTCTCCAGAAGAAAAAATATTATCAGACATACTGTAAAAATTTCCTTACTCTGTTAAACATCATTTGGGAAATATAAAAATAAAAAATTCAAAGGGGGGCGAATAATTCTGACTTCAACTGTGTGTGTGTGTATATATATATATATACAAGGTTTCCGCTACATTCATTCATCCGTGGCAGGCCGCCACGCCAAAATTCATCCCGCCACGGCTACATTACAACTTCTCATTTAAAACATTTAGTCGTGTTTTTTATAGCGGATTATAATCGCACCAAAACATATTAGAGGTAAACAGCGCAAACTTTTCTGTAACCGTAGTAGTGCTGTGCGCTATTTGTTCAACCCTTTAAGGTGACATGCTGACTGACTCTCTGACAGACTGACTGACAGGTGCGTGAGTCCAGCAAACACCACGTAGCTTTCAGTTAAGATGAACACAGTTTCCATAAGTATACTTTATTGATAAAGGTCTATGGCTCTGCATACAATGACTTTATCTTGCTGGAGTTTACAGCCGTTTCACTTTACTTCAGGACGCGTTAATGTCGGAAAACACACAAAAACGCACTAAATCGCGCTTCAGCAGCGCTTACTGGAGAGCGCACGAGAAGATCTGCACTTGAACGTGTAAATTTGAGTGCGTGCAAGAAGTTCTGTGCATGAACAGAGGAAATCGGCGCGCAAGCAAAGAGATTGGCATGCTCGTATTACATGAATGCTATCTCGACGTGTAATACTGCGTGTAATATTTGTCTTTGAAATAGTTGGCAGATCTGTGAAAAAAAAAAAGTCCTGCCGCCACTGCTGGAAAAAACTCATAGAGGAAACACTGTGTATATATATATACAGTGGCGTAGCGCAAAATGCGGGGGCCCCCCTGCAAGAATTATTGACGGGGCCCCCTGGTGAAGTGGGGGGTGGGGGGTTTGGAACTATCACAAACCTCATTTTTTTCATGCATGACTGCAGTCTTCATAAACAAGATAATTCATTTATATATATAAACAAGATAATTAATAGTTAATTTATTTGACAAGTAACTTTGTATTGTAGTGGATAACACATTTCTAACATTCTAGTACATCAAGGCACATTTTTACACCTGTAAACTTTGAAGTCATTTTTTTTGCCCTCCCATTAATTTAAAATAATGTTTTCCAAGTGATCTTTAACAAACCAAGGAAATTTTCACGGTATTTCCTGTAAAAAAAAAAAAAGAAGTAATAATAATAAATAATTTTTCTTTCTTATAGTTTATTTCTTAAATAAAAGCAGTTTTTTATTTTTAAAAATACAATTTTAGGTCAGTATTATTAGCCGCCTTAAGAAATATGAACGAATGAAGGCAAAACTAAACGAGTAGAATATTACTTTCAACGTGACTGAAAACTAAATTCTATCAATGTGTTGCATCTGTTCTCCGGTACTTGCCGACTGTTAAAATTCAAGACTGCATTTCCTAACGTAAAACTATGTACATTCAGCTTCTGATTAATAATATGCAGAGCCGAGGACTTCCTATATTAAAAGGTTTAAAATCGCTATTGAAAACAAAAGTCTAATATAATCAACAGTGGACATTTTGATAGTGTTTCACAACATGAACATGACTCAAGTGAATCTTTTTTTACCTGTGTCAATTTGGGGGTTAACTTCTGAATGCGGGGAACTAATGCGCACAGCGCCGTTACAGAGAGAGCGCGCGTGAAGGCAGGGAGAGAGAGTGCACGTGAGAGCGAGTGCGCGCGACACCTAGAGCGCGCGAAAGAGGCCCCAGTCAATTCTTCGCAGTTTGCCGCCAATGGCTGATATCACTTCTCCGTGACGTTTTGACACAAAAATATCCCGCGGGGGCCCCTTATCACGCGGGGCCCCCCCGCGGTGCGTGCCCTGCGGGCCCGTCCGCTACGCCACTGTATATATATATATATATATATATATATATATATATATATATATATATATATATATATATATATATATATATATATATATATATATATATATATATATATGGTTTAATTATAACACTAAAACACATGTTAATCTGTTATGCTATAACAATTTTTGATTCAGCTAACAACAAATAATATTCCTCGGTCAGACACAATATGAAGAGCTTGAGCTTTAATAACAAAAGAAGCATTTAAAGATTTTTTTGGAATAAATATTTACAGAGTGCAGTGACTCATTGGGGAAGACGAGGCCGACCAACACACACACAAGACTCAATGGAAAGGAATGTGTTGTGCTAGCGTGACGTCTCCAATGTTTACACGACAAACCGTCACGCAAACATGTGATCGCACACAACGATATGTACGGCTACACAAAACGTGTCTCGCCGCGCCACTCACACAGCTTCCACAAAAATAACAAATATCCAACATTATTTATTAAAGGTTGAGTGAATGTCAAACACACACATTTTTGCTTTACAACCCATAATACCAAATACAACAGTGTGTTTGCTGAAGCGAGAAACACGCACTTCACTAGAGGGTTTAATTTTAATGTAAAAAGGGAAAAAATACTACCAAAAAACATAAGGAAATACTAGTCAAAATAAAACCAAGACAAGCAGTACGAGCAGAACTAAATCAATTAAAAATGGCTTTCAGCAAAATGACTACAATATCTTCTATTTCATCCGCTTTAATACAGACTTTTATAGAGATGTAAAGATGGCCTTCCCCACACACAGAGTCCAAATAAAGGTTGGGAAAGTTTGAGAGAATCCAGATGGACGTGACTCCATCGGTTTTACCTCACAACTCACACTCAGAGTAAAGAAGGAGCAGAAAATCTCCTCAGATCTTGCGCTTCTTCCATTCTGGCTCGTCTTTGTCATCCTCTTCTTCCTCCTCTTCCTCTGCGAACAGCGGCTTCGGCTGTGTCCTGAACGAAGAAACACAAATTCAGTATCACACACACACACACACGCACACACGCATCGGTGGTTTACGAGGACTCTCCATAGACATAATGTACTGTTCAAGTCAAAATGATTCGTCCTCCTGGGATTTTTTTCTTCTTCAGATATCTCCCAAATGATGTTGAACAGATTCAGGAAATTTTCACAGTATTTCCTATAATATTTTTTTCTTCTGGAGAAAGTCTTATTTGTTCTATTTCGGCTACAATAAAAGCAGTTTAACCCATTTTAAGGTCAATATTATTAGCCCCCTTAAGCAATATTAGTTTTGGATTGTCTCCAGAACAAACCACTGTTATACAATGACTTGCCTAATTACCCTAACTTTACCCTAATTAACCTAGTTAAGCCTTCAAATGTCACTTTGAGATGAACACTAGTGTCTTGAAGAATATCTAGTCAAATATTATGTGCTGTCATCATGACAAAGATAAAAGAAATCAGTTATTAAAACTATTATGTTTAGAAATGTGTTGAAGGTATTTCTATACTTGAGGGGTCCCTAAAACGTAACGAATACACACACATGCATCTGCAGCACATGTGCATCTGTATGAGGACAGAAGACATGATGAATCTGTGACAGACAAACACACAGAGAACAAGAACATGACGCTCAGATTAATCCACTTCCCTACTTTCAGTCCAGCACAGCTGATTAAAACACAACATCTGCTGTGTGGCACTGAGTCACGTGAGTGTGTACACACACACACACACACACACACACACGCACACACGCACACACACACACACACACACACACACACACACGCACACATATCAGGCATACTTTTCTTTAGTATGCAATTGTTGTTGTCCATTCGCTGCTCTCTAAGTTTACCAACTCTGACAACTTCTGCTGACAAACCCAGAAATGTGAACAGGGCCCATTCTACATCAACTCCAGCTTTAGTTTCTATTTATTTTGAGTGAGCAATTAGTGCTTTAACCATGGGCGTTGCTAGGCCTATTTTAGGGGGGCTGTAGCCCCCCTATATTTCTGCTCAGCCCCCCCTAAAACTTTTGCGATTAGCTCATAAACTGTACACTAAATTATCGCCTCAGTCCCCTTTAAATTTGATAAGAAAACGGCGGCAGAATTCGGCTCCTCCCCATCTTTTGGTTTTCATTTGATCAGCAAACCACAGCCACAGACAGCGAGAGAACGAGGTGCGTGTTTATCGATAAATTGTTATAATATCTGCTTATTTGCAGTTCTTTGATATAGATAACCCTATGTATCCCAATGCCACGGAGGAGCAGTCGGGTTTTCTCGGAGTTCAGCTCATAAGCACAGCTGTTTTCTCCAGCGAAACATGTACCTTAACGAATATTTCACTATTTTTATTTCAAAATGAATTAAGTTACCAATATTAAACACTTTACAGTGCATGTGGCATTAACTATACCACACAGTCTTGCACAGAAAGGATTAAACACAGTGACAGAACCACTCAGGGAATGTACTCGTTTAACTGTCACTGAGTCACTGAGATGGAAACATCAAGTGTTGTCTAGTATTAAAACAATACTGCTTATTTATTATTATCATTCAGATCATGAAATATGTGACAGCCTGTAAGTTTAAAAATATATATGTATGTCATTTAATTAGAAAAGTGGCATACATACATGGAAACAGAAAATGCACTTGAATATAGAAAGTGGTTTTTACTACAGTAAACAGGAGGGTTGAGCCTATTTGGCTTACCCAGAACTCAAATGGCTATGCCTGTCTATGTAATACAGTGGAATAGTATACAACCCATATTAAACAAACATTTTAAGTGTATTACTATTAAATTACTACTTATAAATGTAATATTAGGCTTTATATGTATTTTTTTTTACCTGAGCCCCCCTAAAATGAAAATCCTAAAATCGCCCCTGGCTTTAACATATCTCATTTAACTGCAAGGCAACATTTATTATACTCTGTTTTCAGGGTTTCTGTAGGTGACACAAAGTCAAACGTAAGACCTTTTTAAGACCATTATGAATGAAATTTCAGACTTATACAGGGCTAAACACTGAGGATTTGTTTCTAATAGCCCAGTTGGTCCCGTGGAATTGAGGTTTGCTTGCCTCACCTAAAAACTTTCTAATTAGTTATTCCTTAGCCACATATTTTTAATAATGTGTCAAAACAAGCAAACCCTAGTTTTATACAGTTGAAGTCAGAATTATTCGCCCCCTTTGATTTTTTTTTATTTTTCCCAAATGATGTTTAACAGAGCAAGGACATTTTCACAGTATGTCTGATAATATTTTTTCTTCTGGAGAAAGTCTTATTTGTTTTATTTCAACTAGAACAAAAGCAGTTTTTAATTTTTAAAGAACCATTTTAAGATAGCAAAGTACATCTAATTTACTTTTATTTTAATACAAAAACAGAATAAACATTTTTTTTCTAACAGGCAAGTATGCCTAGAAGGAGTTTGTCTAAAATTCTAAACATCTAATATTATTTACGAGCTAAAACATGAGAGAACAAACTAAAAAAAAAACTGGACAAACCCTGAAGACAGACGACACGAGAGACGCAACTAAGCTGACCTCGATTCACACCACACCTGCTCAAATGTCACTCTGCGTATGTGTGTGTGTGTGTACAAGTACGAGAGCATCAGGATCATTAGCTCTTTGTGTTATTAGCGTCCTCATGTCATTACTGTAGTAATAGAGTGAGCTCTGCTCTCGTCTAATGACCAGATACAATTACACACCAGCAAACACAACACACACACTATACACTACTGATCATCAACTGGCGGCCCGCGGGCCAAATCCAGCCCGCTGAGCCGTTCAACCCGGCCCGCTACAGGATTCCAAAATTGTGAGGATCAAAAAGAAAATAGTAGTGCACACTATTAAAGCAACTAAAAATAACAACAACTGAGTCTCTTGTCAGAAAAACCTCCATTTATGACTGTATTTAGGCTACACTTCGAAATGAGGACAGACTCAGACCATGCGGCGTTAAGCATTTATTGTTTCAAACTGGTTTTAGCGTAAGTGAAGACTGGGTGGGGTGTAGGCGGAGTGCGTGCGATGTGTGTGTGATGAAGAGCAAAGAGGGATGCGGTGGAGAGGGGTGTGCGACGTTTTCGAGGAGCGAGCAAGAGGGAGACGTGCGATTTCCGGGAGATCATCATTCGTTTGCGGGCATCCCAGCCTGATCTCACGAGGAAACGTAAGTATTTTACGTTTTGTCAGTTTAGTGGCTAATTCGAGTTCAGTCGTACAAAAATGTACGATTTTAAAAAGGAGGCGTGGCACCTAACCCCACCCCTAACCCCAACCGTCATTGGGTGATGAGCAAATCGTACTAATTTGTACGAATTAGATCGTACGAATTCATACGAATTAGCCACTAAATCAAAAAGTTCCAAATTGCCGTGAGATTGTGTTGGGCATCCGGGAGTCTCTATGCATTTGCGGGAGACTGACAGAACTTCTGTGAGACTTGGGATGTCTGCCTCAGGACTAAAAAAAAGGAGGAAAAACAAGTTTTGTTCTGTTTTGTACCAGAACAAAACAGGTCACCAATAATGTTCGCACATCAAATGAAACGTTAAGTGGGCTTGAATTCAAATCACAATGCTGAAAGGGGCTACTCACAGTGCTTAATCAATGGCTAAAGTTACATTTCCCCTTGTTGACTTAGCCTAATTGAGTTGAGGCAAAATATCTATCACTCCTAGTGGTTGACTGTGGTATAGCTGATGGGAGCCTGAATCAAATGCCTTCAGATTGGTAATGAAATTGAAAAAGTATAAACATTAAACATAATGTGAAGCCAAAATGAGATTTTTTATTAGATTTTTTTTCTTGGGGGTCCGGCCCCCAAGGAGACTGTCTGGTAAAACTCTGGCCCTCTGACAAATATAGTTGATGACCCCCTGCTCTATACACACTGACACACACACTGACAAACTAGTAACAAAGTACTAGTGAGAGACTAATGATGCACTAAAATAATTCAAAGCAAACAATTAATTAATTCAACAATTGAACATTCAATTATTAATATCCTCAATAATTAATACACATATTTGACTTCGGGAACCTTATTAAATATTAGCTGTAATCTTTCATCATGACACAATTATTGCTGTTCTCTAATTGTGATTGCTGTGTTTTGCACAAAATAAATGTTCTTTGTTTCTTCAAGTGTCTGTGTGATCTTTGGTAAACTCTGTTGTTCTACTTTGATAATAAAGCCGCAACTAAAATCCTTCCAATTTTGAACAATGAAATATTGATGTCATAAATATCGATGCTGAAATATTTTAAATGATATAATCTTGCTCTTTGGTTAGTATCGATACTGGTTTTACTCTCTCTTCTTACCAGTAGGAAGACGAATAAATAATAATAACATTAAGATTTTAACACTTTTCTTGTAATCAGAATATATATATATATTTATTTATTTATTTTTGTAATTTATTGCCTTTTGGACTTAAGGCCTGCTGACGTGCCGGGTATAAGCATTATATGGTTTAGTTATGTCAACATTTTTTAAAAGTATCGTATTAAAGTTCAAGGTTTCCGCTACATTCATTCATCCGTGGCGGGCCGCCACGCCAAAATTCATCCCGCCACGGCTACATTACAGCTTCTTATTTAAAACATTTAGTCGTGTTTTTTATAGCGGATTATAATCGCACCAAAACATATTAGAGGTAAACCGCGGAAACTTTTCTGTAACCGTAGTAGTGCTGTGCGCTATTTGTTCAAGGTGACATGCTGACTGACTCTCTGACAGACTGACTGACAGGTGCGTGAGTCTAGCAAACACCGCGTAGCTTTCAGTTAAGATGAACACAGTTTCCATAAGTATACTTTATTGATAAAGGTCAATGGCTCTGCATACAATGACTTTATCTTGCTGGAGTTTAATGCCGTTTCACTTTACTTCAGGACGCGTTAATGTCGGAAAACGCACAAAAACACACTAAATCGCGCTTCAGCAGCGCTTACTGGAGAGCGCACGAGAAGATCTGCACTTGAACGTGTAAATTTGAGCGCGTGCAAGAAGTTCTGTGCTCGAACAGAGGAAATCGGCGCGCAAGCAAAGAGATTCGCATGCTCGTATTACATGAATGCTATCTCGACTTGTAATACTGCGTGTAATATTTGTCTTTGAAATAGTTGGCAGATCTGTGTAAAAAAAAAGTCCTGCCGCCACTGCTGGAAAAAATCCTAGAGGAAACACTGAAGTTGGAAACTCCAGTATCATCACAACACTCCAATTAATATAGCTTTTTTTAATTGAAAAAATAAATATATTAATACTTTAATCTCAGCTGTATAACACATGTTATATAACAGCCACAGCCAAATCCCCCTGCAGGCCAAGACCGGTTACTCACTGAAACTAAGCAGGGCTGAGCCTGGTCAGTTCCTAGATGGGAAACCACATGGGAAAACTAGGCTGCAGTTTAAAGTGGTGTTAGGGAGTACAGCAGGGGGCGCTCAACCTGTGGTCTGTGTGGGTCCTAATGCCCCAGTAAAGGGGACACTCAGTGGTGGAAAGAGTACTGAAAAATCATACTTAATCAAAAGTACCATTACTTGCCTAAAAATGTAGTGCAAGTAGAGTGAAAGTGTTGGAAATACTACTTAAAGTATGAGTAAAAAGTAGAAAAAGTAGTAGTTGGTGTGCTCAAGAGTAGTGAGTATATGCTGTGAAAAGCTGATGCATTTACATGTAATTTGTGGATGTGTGTAAACGTAACATTCTGTAGTGCATTTTGTGCATATTGTCCAGCAGGCACAGAACATCATAAGACGTTAATATTAGGTTAAATTTAAGCCGCCTTTCCACTGCACACGACATTTGGACACGACTGATGGAATACGCCCCCTTGTGGCAGTCGCACAGAATTTTCAGTGTTGTCGTGCACCATGGGAGCGACGCTGATGATTCTCGCAGTGTCCGAAATAAAGGAGTACAAAAGCAAGAGCCTTTATTCTCCGTGCATTCACCATGGTTGAATGAATGAATACTAGAAACTCAAAAATTTTACAGCATCGATAATGTAGATTTTATTTAGTTTAACAACAAAACATCAGTAAACAGCGCTATTCCGCCTAGCCTGCTTTACTGAGCTGAAGTTGGTTTTATATTCACGTCACATTGGTTCATTTTTTAACAATGACGACCTGTAATGCGCTCCCTATATTGTTCACCGCTACTCTGAATATTCGCTCTGAAATAGCATGTAAGAATGGCTTAGTAATGAGTAGGGCCAGACGGAATCTGTGGACGTTTTTTGCAATTTCTGCGAAGAATTTTGGTAAAAATCTGCGGATTTCTACAGAATTATTTTGGGAGTCTCATAACTAAAACCTTAATATGTGAAATATGTGTCATTTAAAAACTGAATTAATTCAGACTTACACACATTTACTCAAGTAAATAAACAGAATTAATGATAGGCTTAAACATCTGTGGAATTCTGCGCGCGCAGATTCCGTGTGGGCCTAGTAATGAGTGTAATTTCTGCACGCCGCCGGACAAGCACTACTCGCTTTTAACACATGAGAGAGGGTTCTGCTGGCATCTTTAAGGTGCTCGTGTTTCAGGAGGCTTGGTTCTGAATGGCAGGAGAGGGACTGTGGTTGCATTGTGGCAGATCACCTACTGCACCTTTAATATTATTATTATTTTTTTTCTTTCAAAGTGTATTAAGATATTTTGAGTTTATATACTATTATTGTTGTATTTTTTTTGTAAACAAAAAAATTGAAACCTTTGTTAATGTGTATGGCAATGTTTAAAATAAAAAATAATAACAAAAATAACTTAAAATAAATAATATATAATATAAAATTGTTGAAATGTTGCAATATTTCGCATGAATTTAAATGTATTATCCTTCTGTTTCTAAAGATGTTTGGTGATTAAAATATTATATTAATGAATATAAATGTTTAATAAATCTGTTTTGTTCAAATGCACCAACATAGTCGAATGCTCCCCTGTGAATTTTATTTTTCTTTCTTAAATATTTCTCAAATGATGTTCAACAGAGCAAGGAAATTTTCACAGTATTTCCTATAATATTTTTTCTTCTGGAGAAAGTCTTATTTGTTTTATTTCAGCTAGAATAAAAGCAGTTTTTAATTGTTTTAAAGCCTTTTTAAGGTCAATATTATTAGCCCCTTTAAGCAATATTAGTTTTGGATTGTCTCCAGAACAAACCACTGTTATACAATGACTTGCCTAATCACCCTAACTTTACCATAATTACCCTAGTTAAGCCTTTAAATGTCACTTTAAGCTGAATACTAGTGTCTTGAAGAATATCTAGTCAAATATTATGTGCTGTCATCATAACAAAGATAAAAGAAATCAGTTATTAGAGATGAGTTATTAAAATTATTATGATTAGAAATGTGTTGGAAAAATATCACCGTTAAGCAGAAATTGGGGAAAAATATACAGGAGGTCTAATAATCCAACTTCAACCGTATATTACCTATATTCACTGAGAAATGGATACAAATATTAATTTTCATAATAGGGTGTATTCATTTATGCTGAGCACTATACTGTATATTCAGGCTTGTGTTTGGTGTTCGGCTCTGATCTGGTCACGCCAGCAGTCGCAGGCAGCTTTTGTTAGCGTGATTTTATTCTGCCAGCGGTGCAGTAAAAACAGATCCATGTGTTTTTCTCCTGATAAACATCCGACAGAAGACTGAGAGATGAGCAGATAAAACTCCTGACAGCTCCTTATCGGCCAGCATATTTCAGCAGTATAAGCACACACTCCCGCTTCACCGAGACACACACAGTACAGCCAGAATGTAAATACAAACGCACATCTCGCTTACGATTCCAGCGCACGTAAACAGAGCATAAAGCTGGGACTTCTTAGACACATGCATTAAAATTCCAGCAAGTTGGAAAAGCTTTAAGGGATCACTCGGCCTATGACAGGTAGTGTAATTTGGGGGACTTCATATCTTATTTAAGCATTGGGTTAAAAAGAAATCCAGGATGCGATCCATCAGTGGAGTATTAAGGAGATCATAACAAAGAAACTGTATCTTTGGCAACGACCGCGGAGGTTTGATCTGATAATAAGCCTCAAAGCACAGAGATCCCAAAAAGGAGCAGATAAGACATGATTTAAAGTTTAAAACTTGACTTGACTTCCTTTATTTTTACACCAATAAACATTTAACAAAAATGAAAACAGACAAATATAAAATAATAGTTAAAATCTATAATTCATATACACTCACTGGCCACTGTATTAGGTACACCTTACTGGTATCACGTTGGACCCCCTTTTGCCTTCAGAACTGCCTTAATCCATCATGACATAGATTCAACAAGGTACTGGAAATATTCCTCAGAGATTTTGCTCCATATTGACATGATAGCATCACGCAGTTGCTGCAGATTTGTCGGCTGCACATCCATGATGCCAATCTCCCGTTCCACCACATCCCAAAGGTGCTCTAGTGGATTGAGAGCTGGTGACATGTTCAAGAAACCAGTCTGAGATGAGTCACGCTTTATGACATCCTGCTGGAAGTAGCCATCAGAAGATGGAGACACTGTGGTCATAAAGGGATGGACATGGTCAGCAACAATACTCAGGTAGGCTGTGGCGTTGAAACGATGCTCAATTGGTACTAATGGACCCAAAGTGTGCCAAGAAAATCTCCCCCACACCATTACACCACCACCACCAGCCTGAACCATTGATACGAGGCAGGATGGATCCATGCTTTCGTTTTTTTGATGCCAAATTCTGACCCGACCATCCGAATGTAGCAGCAGAAATGGAGACTCATCAGACCAGGCAACGTTTCTCCAATCTTCTCTTGTCCAGTTTTGGTGAGCCTGTGTGAATTGTAGCCTCAGTTTCCTGTTCTTAGCTGACAGGAGTGGCACCCGGTGTGGTCTTCTGCTGCTGTAGCCCATCCGCCTCAAGGTTGGACGTGTTGTGTGTTCAGAGATGCTCTTCTGCAGACCTCGGTTGTAACGAGTGCTTATTTGAGTTACTGTTGGCCTTTCTATCAGCTGGAACCAGTCTGGCCATTCTCCATTCTCCATTCTGCGCCCACAGAACTGCCGCTCACTGGATATTTCCTCTTTTTCAGACCATTCTCTGTAAACCCTAGAGATGGTTGTGCATGAAAATCCCAGTAGATCAGCAGTTTCTGAAATACTCAGAGCAGCCCGTCTGGCACCAACAACCATGCCATGTTCAAAGTCACTTAAATCCCCTTTCTTCCCCATTCTGATGCTCACTTGAACTGCAGCAGATCGTCTTGACCATGTCTACATGCCTAAATGCATTGAGCTGCTGACATGTGATTGACTTATTAGAAATGTGCGTTAATGAGCATCTCAGACTGGTTTCTTGAACATGACAATGAGTTCACTGTACTCAAATGGCCTCCACAGTCACCAGATCTCAATCCAATAGAGCACCTTCGGGATGTGGTGGAATGGGAGATTCGCATCATGGATGTGCAGCCGACAAATCTGCGTGATGCTATCATGTTAATATGGAGCAAAATCTCTGAGGAATATTTCCAGTAGCTTGTTGAATCAATGTCATGAAGGATTAAGACAGTTCTGAAGGCAAAAGGGGGTCCAACCCAGTACTAGTAAGGTGTACCTAATACAGTGGCCGGTGAGTGTAGATATCTTAAAAACTAACAATACTAACACTAACATCTAAAAAAAACTTTATTTTAATTTCATGGGACCTTTAAGACTTTTTAAGACCACACAGACACCATGGTTATTGTTATTCAAGTGCTGCAGTTTTTTGTAAGCATTAGGAGCTGAAGCAGTTTTCGGGGTCATTGTGTTTGTTATTTTGGAACGGTGCAGCTTCACCTGTGAGTGTGTGTAACGTGAGCTGTGGCTGAAACATTAATGCATCTGTGGGCTGAGGTGTGAATGTGAAGGTGTGACACACGGGTGTCATGTGACCCGCTCTGTCACACCTGATCTCCAGCCACACCTGTGCACCTGCCAGCTGTCAGATGCTACCACACAACGGCTCTGAATGATGAAGCGGCATCACAGACAGACACAAGACAATCCCAGAAGACATCAGTGAGAGGGAAAATATTCGATATGGCAGATGGGAGAAGCGCTGATTATACACTTGTGCTTCAATGACTACTGGAGTACCAATAAAAATAGCTCAACAAAACTCGTAAAATGAGAACTAGAATGGAAAACCCTATTAAAAAATATCAGACACTCAGACACACACACGCACGCACACACACATGCACGCATACACAAGTCTTGCCTAATTTTGTCTCAAATCTTTTGAAAAATGGTGATATCAGTAATGTCCTCATAAGTCACCTTCTCCTGTAATATCTGTGTCATACCCATGACATTATACACTTTTATGTCCTGATATGTCACAAAAACACACACTTTAAATTCCATTGAGAAGAATTACATTGCATGAATATTTAGGTACTGTATGGAGGTATTACTTGTAAAAGTGAATAAATGCCTGCTTCTGTGTATATTTACAACTCTTAATTTAATAAAATAATATTAGTATTTAAAAATAAATAATAACTCAAAATAAAGTTATAAGTTAAAACAAAATTTACATAAAAATTTAATGAACCCCTGACTGAAGGAAATTCACTGAACAATGTAAAATTATTTTCATACATTATTAAATAAATAGTCATGGATAAGTGGGTGGATGGATGTATGAGTGGGTGGATGGATAGATGGAAGAATGGATGAGTGGATAGATGATGAATGGATGAGTGGATGGATGGATAAGTGAATGGATGGATAAGTGGATGGGTG
Source organism: Danio kyathit (assembly GCA_903798195.1). Lineage (NCBI taxonomy): Eukaryota > Metazoa > Chordata > Actinopteri > Cypriniformes > Danionidae > Danio > Danio kyathit. The sequence goes on from LR812528.1 coordinate 2,167,038, forward strand.
GATGAGTTGATGGATGAATAGATGGAAGAATGGATGAGTGAACAGATGAATGGATGGATGAGTGGGTGGATGGATGGATGGATGGATGAGTGGATGGATGGATAAGTGAATGGATGGAAAAGTGGATGGATGGATAAGTGGATGGATGGATGGATAAGTGGATGGATGGATGGATAAGTGGATGGATGGATGGATGGATGGATGAGTTGATGGATGAATAGATGGAAGAATGGATGAGTGAACAGATGAATGGATGGATGAGTGGATGGATGGATAGATGAATGGATGGGTGGATAGATGGATGGATGGATGGATGGATGGATGAATGGATGGATGGATGAGTGGATGGATGGATGGAAGAATGGATGGATGGATGGATAGATGGATGGATAGATGAGTTGATGGATGGATAGATGGACAGATGATTGGATGGATGGATAAATTATTGGATGAATGAATGAATGAGTGGATGGATGGATGGATGGATGGATGGATTGATGAATGAATGAATGAATGAATAGATGGATGGATGAATGGATGGATGGATGGATGGATATTGGGATAAGTGGATAGATAGATGATTGGATTGATGGATGGATGGATGAATGAATGAATGAATGAATGGATGGATGGATGGATGGATGGATGGATGGATGGATGGATGGATATAGGGATAAGTGGATGGATGGATCATTGGATGGATGAGTTGTTACATGGAAGAGTGGATGGATGGAAAAATGGATGAGTGGATAAATGAGTGGATGGATAAATGGGTGAATGGCTGGATGGCTAGATGAGTGGATAAATGGATGGATGGATAAGTTGATGAATGGATGGATGATAAGTTGATAGATGGATAGATGGAAGAGTAAATGGATGAGTGAATGAATGTATGAGTGGATAGATTAATGGATGGATGAGTGGATAGGTGGGTAAATGGATGAGTGGATAAGTGGGTTAATAGATAGATGTATGTAGATGGATTTTTTTAAAATCATATTTAAGTCATAAAGTATTTATGTCTGTATACGTACTGGTATTTATCAGAAAACAATCAATTAAACATTAGCTAAAACTTACCTGAACCTGAACACACTGATGCAAATATAAAAATGCCTCTGAAACTGCAAACACAGTGTGCGTGTGTGTGTGTGTGTGTGTGTGTGTGTGTGTGTGTGTGTGTGTGTGTGTGTGTGTGTGTATAAAGCTGAAGGATCTTGATGTAAACAGACAGGTTTGTGCAGCAGCAGCAGAAACAGTGACGTGTTCTGCAGCTCATTCGGGACCAGCGCTCGTCTATCTGTCACTTTAAGCTAACATTCGCGCCTCTGCTCTGTGTCTTACTTTTTATAGGCCGGGGCGACCCAGTACGGGTTGTCTGCCGCCTCTTTGGCATGACGCAGGATGGCCTCTCGCGGGTTGCTGTCGTCGGTTTTGTCCAGAGCGATGTTTTTGACGATGAAGGACGACAGAGTCCCGCCGTGAGCCGCAACACGACCACCTCGACCTGCCCCGGGACAAACACACACACATGTTAGTTTGGGGATTTATGAGGACACTCTATTGGCCTTATTCTTCATGTAAAGTTCACTTTCATTGATTTCTAGATGTTAAAATCAGCTTGTTATGCTGCTTGATGTTGCAAACTGATATTTTTGTAAGTATATTATTCGCCTTTACATGTCTAGTCACGAACACACTAGTTTGTAGAGCAAGCAGTTTTACCATTTTCTGCCGTTTATTACTCCTAGTAATTTCTCCCATTAGCAACTAAATAATAATTTCGAAAAACAAGTGCACTTCTGCAATGCAGAGTAAGGTCAATAATGTGTTTTATACATTAAAAAATGCTTATTATACTCACCCACAGGTCATCTAAGATAAAGGTTGTCTTTTTTTCTTCAGTAGAACATTAAAAAAGATTTTGAGCTGAATCTAAAAAACCTGGAGTCTCATAAACCACCTAAACCAGTAGACTGAAACACAGAGAAAACCTCCTGCATGTATTTACTCTGGGATTAAACAGACTGATATCCTGCACGGAGTAAAACACAGACGACCAGAGCTGATCCTCTGCCAGGACTTTACTGTAATGGAGCTCAGTGTTTACTGAAGTCTGCAGAAGAGCACTGAAAACACACTCACACACACAACAGGTCTTAATGAAAGAAAAAGGTGCATATATGAGCAAATTGTTCCTCACAGGATGTGTTTAACCCCAAGTCTAAGGTAAAGCCTAGAAGGGATACAGCTGTGGATATGTACATCAATGCAGCATAATTGTTGTGACGCTGTACAACAATATTTACTATTTTAATGTTGCTGTAAGGGTTGGATTTAAAGTTGGGGTTGGTGTAGGTGATAATCAAATGCAATTCAATGGGTAATTTAATTAATAATATGAATAATACTCTGTATAATTACTGTTTTAACACTACTGTGATGATTGGGTTTAGGGTGGGGGTAGATATTAATAAAATACAATTTAATGCATAATTTAATTAATAAGGTAAATAATACTCAGTGTCATTACTGTTTTTGCATTAATTTCTAACTAATGTCTGATTCCTACCCCAACCCTAAACCCATCCTCTGTCATTGTCACTGTTATTGTCCGTCAACTCTGTTTCCATCAACTCTGTTAGTGTCAACTGTCACAGCCAACTGTTACTGTCTGTCAACTCTGTCACCTTCAGCTTTGCTACTGTCAACTCTGTTAATTTCAACTCTGTTATCGTCAAGTCTGTTATCATCAACTCTGTCCTCGTCAACTCTGTCCTCGTCAAGTTTGTTATCGTCAACTCTGTTACTGTCAGCTATGTCACTGTCTGTCAGCTCAGTTAGTGTCAACTCTGTTATCATCAACAATGTTATCGTCAACTGTTACTGTCAATTCTGTTATCGTCAACTCTGTTATCATCAATTCTGTTATTGTCAACTCTTTTATTGTCAACTCTGTCACCGTCAACTCTGCTGCCGTCAACTCTGCTGCCGTCAACTCTGCTGCCGCCAACTCTGCTGCCGCCAACTCTGCTGCCGTCAACTCTGCTGCCGTCAACTCTGCTGCCGTCAACTCTGCTGCCGCCAACTCTGCTGCCGCCAACTCTGCTGCCGCCAACTCTGCTGCCGTCAACTCTGCTGCCGTCAACTCTGCTGCCGTCAACTCTGCTGCCGTCAACTCTGCTGCCGTCAACTCTGCTGCCGTCAACTCTGCTGCCGCCAACTCTGCTGCCGCCAACTCTGCTGCCGCCAACTCTGCTGCCGCCAACTCTGCTGCCGTCAACTCTGCTGCCGTCAACTCTGCTGCCGTCAACTCTGCTGCCGTCAACTCTGCTGCCGGCAACTCTGCTGCCGTCAACTCTGCTGCCGCCAACTCTGCTGCCGTCAACTCTGCTACCGTCAACTCTGCTGCCGTCAACTCTGCTGCCGCCAACTCTGCTGCCGTCAACTCTGCTGCCGTCAACTCTGCTGCCGGCAACTCTGCTGCCGTCAACTCTGCTGCCGCCCAACTCTGCTGCCGCCAACTCTGCTGCCGCCAACTCTGCTGCCGTCAACTCTGCTGCCGTCAACTCTGCTACCGTCAACTCTGCTGCCGCCAACTCTGCTGCCGTCAACTCTGCTACCGTCAACTCTGCTGCCGTCAACTCTGCTGCCGCCAACTCTGCTGCCGGCAACTCTGCTGCCGTCAACTCTGCTACCGTCAACTCTTTTACCGTCACCTCTGTTGCTGTCAACCCTGTTACTTAATGTCAACTCTGTCAGCATCAACTGTCAGCGTGGTCAACTCTGTTAGTGGTTTAAAAAAGTTTAGCAATAAATTAAACAACAATTGGCAGAACTAAATGTCCCTTATCACATTTATGCATTAATTTACATGAACAAAGTATTCAGTTTACCCTAATTCCAGTTCCAGTTCAAAGAAAATGATTGGAAAATGCTCAAAATACACCTGCAATACTGGATTGAGTCATGTTTATTGCATTGTGAACAGATGATGTGCATCTAAAGTGCGTGCGTGCGTGCGTGCGTGCGTGTACAGAAAAAGTGGTTTGTGTTCATGTGTGGTGAAGACATCTGCTTTACCTGGACCAGACACTGGCGGCTCGGGTTTGTGGGATTTCTGTGGATCCAGTCTGTCTTTCTCCAGTTGTTTCCTGGTGCTGCGCTGCCGGGCCTCACGAAACATGGGCAGAGCGTGAGCTACGAGAAAACAGAGTCATTCAGCGTCAATACCATAACATAACTACAGTTCAATTCAATTCATCTTTATTTGTATAGCGCTTTTACAATGCAGATTGTGTCAAAGCAGCTCAACATAGAAGTTCTAGAAAACTGAAACGGGTTCAGAGTTCAGAAGTTCATTTCAGCGTAATTTAAATACAAGAACTTGTGTTGTGAAAAGATTCATCGCCATTCATCACAACCAAAATAAAAGCTGGTTTTTACATAATATACAGCTAAAGACAAAAGTATTCGCTTCAATGGGATATATGCACACAGACTTATAAGTTTCAATCATCCTTTGACGAGAAGCTCTAAATGGAGCTCAGGTACATTCGGTTTCCACTGATCATTCTTGAGATGTTTTAGCAGCTTCATTGGAGTTCACCTGTGGTCAATTCAGTTTATTGGACATGATTTGAAAAGGCATACACCTGTCTATATAAGGGCCCAGGGTTGATAGTGCATGTCAAAGCACAAACCAAGCATGAAGACAAAGGAATTGTCTGTAGACCTCCGAGACAGGATTGTCTCAAGGCACGTAAGTGGAAGATGTTTGAAACCACCAGGACTTTTCCTAGCCATCTAAGCTGAGTGATCAGGGGAGAAGGGCTTTAGTCAGGGAGGTGATCAATAACCCGATGGTCACTTTGTCTGAGCTCCAGCGTTCTTCTGTGGAGAGAGGAGAACCTTACAGAAGGACAACCATCTGTGCAGCAATCCACCAATCAGGCCTGTATGGTAGAGTGGCCAGACTGAAGACACTCCACGCCTGATATCTGCCAAAAGGCATCTGAAGGACTCTCAGACCATAAGAAACTAAATTATCTGGTCTGATGAGACTCAAATTGAACTCTGTGGAGTGAACGCCAGACGTTACGTTTGGAGAAAACCAGGCAGCGCTCATCACCAGGCTAATACCATCCCTACAGTGAAGCATGGTGGTGGCAGCATCATGCTGTGTGGATGTTTTTCAGCAGCAGGAACTGGAAGACTAGTCAGGATAGAGGGAAAGATGAATGCAGCAATGTACAGAGACATCCTGAATGAAGACCTGCTTCAGAGTGCTCTTGACCTCAGACTGGGGGCGACGGTTCATCTTCCAGCAGGACAATGAGCCAAAGCACACCGCCAAAATATCAATGGAGTGGCTTCACAACAACTCGGTGAATGTGCTTGAGTGGCCCAGCCGGAGCCCAAACCTGAATCCTATTGAACGTCTCTGGAGAGATTTGAAAATGGCTGTACACCGTCGCTTCCCATCCAACCTGATAGAGCTTGAGAGGAACTGCGAAGAGGAATGGGCAAAAATTCCCAAAGACAGGCGTGCCAAGCTTGTGGCATCATATTCAGAAAGACTTGAGGCTGTAATCGCTGCCAAAGGAGCATCAACAAAGTGTTGAGCAAAGGCTGTCAATACTGATGTACATGTGATTTATCAGCTTTTTTATTTTTAATAAATTTGCAACAATTTCAAAAACTCTTTTTCCACATTGTCATTATGGGGGATTGTGTGTAGAATGTTGAGGAAATAAATGAAGTTAATCCATTTTGGAATAAGGCTGTAACATAAACAAATGTGGAAAAAGTGAAGTGCTATCAATACTTTCAGGATGCACTGTACAGACATATTTGGTCAAATGTTTATTCATATTTATAAATTAAATATTCATCTTGAATACAAATCATATATCAATATAAATAAATATGTAAATACTTTGGCTATTTTTTGGCATTTTATATATATCTTATTTATATATATGCTATATTTAAACACAGTGAGTACACACACACACACACATGTACAAACTGTTATTTTGGACGCGATCAATGGTTTGACAACACTAACAGTAATACTACACTCCTCAGACGCGCACACACAACACACAGCACGCTCTTATTGACTCTTCATTCAGACACACACATTTCACAGTTTGACAAACACAACCAAAATAATGCCTGCAGAGCCTGGTGTGTGTGTGTGTGTGTGTGTGTTACTCCAGGCTCACGAGGAAAGATGGAGCGATTTTCCATTGGGGACTTGTGTTGCTAATTCTGCTCACGCTACATTAAGCAAACAGGTTAGCGGTGACACATGTCCATTACTTCTGCTCCTGCATGGTTTTTGGTGGTGTGTTTTACGTCACACTTTCAGGTCTCCAGGTTCAGGACTGCTGCCATTGATCATTGGTGTGTGTGTGTCGGACGCTCTCATGGCACACGCGTGGCTGACGAGTGGCGCGCGCTAATGGCATCGTGGCCCTCGGGTGAGAGACGGCGCAGGGCAATCCGATGGAAAGCACTCAGGGCGCGCAAACACACACTCACACACACACACGCACACACACACTCTCTCTCTCTCAGAAATGCACACACACACTCAAACGCATACACACAGACACACACATACATACTCTCAGAAATGCACACACACACACCCAAATACATACACACACACATTCAAACACATTCTCAAAAATGTGCACACACTCAAACATACACACAGACACACTAATATACACTCTCAGAAATGCACGCACACACACACACACAAATGCACACTCAAATACACACACACACACACAGACACTCAAAAACTCACACAAGTACACACAAATGCACACACACACAAAAACTCACACAAGTACACACAAATGCACACACACACCACACACACACACACAAATCCAAACACACTGAAACACACACACAAATGTAAACATGCACACACAAACTTACTTAAAGACACACACACACACACACACACTCAAACACTCAAAGTACACACAAATGCAAACACACTCAACCACATACACACACTCACTAAAGCATACACACACACACACACACATATCCAAACACACTGAAACACACACAAATGTAAACATGCACACACAAACTCACTTAAAGGTGCGCGCGCACGCACATGCACATGCACACGCACGCACACGCACACACACACACACACACACACACACACACACACACACACACACACTCAAACAAAGTACACACAAACGCAAACACACAAACACATACAATCATGCAAGCAGACACGCAATCACACAAACACACACACAGAAATATAGAAATGCACACACAAACTCACACACACACTCAAACACTCGCAAAAGCACATGCACACACACGCACACACACAAATGCACACACTCAAATACATACACACGCGCACACACACACACACACACACACACACACACACACACACACACACACACACACACACACACACACACACACACACGCTCTGAGCTGGTTAATGGGTCTATGTAATGTAGGATGGCACCTCTGAGGGCAGGACAGGGCAGCAGCATGATCATCTGACAGTAATGCTGCTCTGTCCATCTGTGTACACACAAACCTCTGACACACACACACACAGCACTTTATTCTACATTAACACTACATCTGATGACAGCTGTTACAGCAGCACGATAGATTTTACATGAAATATATACTATTTAATGCATTCAGAACAACATGACAACACACACTCACCAGCCACTTTATTAGGTACACCTTACTTGTATTGGGTTGGACCCTCTTTTGCCTTCAGAACTGCCTTAATCCTTCATGGTATAGATTCAACAAGCTACTGGAAATATTCCTCAGAGATTTTGCTCCATATTGACATGATAAATAATAAATAACATCCCAAAGGTGCTCTAGTGGATTGAGAACTGGTGACTGTGGAGGCCATTTGAGTACAGTGAACTCATTGTCATGTTCAAGAAACCAGTCTGAGATGATTCACGCTTTATGACATGGTGCGTTATCCTGCTGGAAGTAGCCATCAGAAGATGGAGACACTGTGGTCATAAAGGGATGGACATGGTCAGCAGCAATACTCAGGTAGGCTGTGGTGTTGACACGATGCTCAATTACAGCAGTTTCTGAAATACTCAGACCAGCCCGTCTGGCACCAATAACCATGCCACGTTCAAAGTCACTTAAATCCCCTTTCTCTGTTTGAACTGCAGCAGATCGTCTTGACCATGTCTACATGCCTAAATGCATTGAGTTGCTGACATGTGATTGGCTGATTAGAAATTTGAGTTAACAAGCAGTTGGACAGGTGTACCTAATAAAATGGCCAGTGAGTGTATTAATTTAAAACAAAATACAAATAATAATAATAATAGTAATTTTTGCATGACTACTCTGAAAAAATAGTTCATTGGATTTACAATTTACAAGTGGTTGCAAACAATTGTTATGGGGTGAATTTAAAAGAAACAAATTAAGTTGAACGTTACTACATTTAATTAGTTTGTTTAAATTCAGCGCCATACATTGATTACATTTCGAAGTGTGTATGAGTGTATACTGTACTCACGGGTGATGATGTAATCCTGTGTCAGAGTCTCTGCGTGTTTCTCTTTCCTCTTGCTCTTCACCACACATAATATCGCACCTCTGAACAACACACACACACACACACACACACACACACACACAACACAATATTATCTTCCAGAATACACTGTAAAACACGCTAAAAGTACTACAAAGAAAGATATGAGTTGCTGTTTTAACATTTCTCACTTGATTAATTCCGTAAACAACTGTACACTGAACTGTGCTGTATTTCCAACTGAAACTGAATACTGAATATGGGCTGGACTTTATTTCAGTGTGTTGATGTACTTCTAACTGAAGCTGAATATTGAGTAGGGGGTGGGGCTTTATTTCAGTATGTTGATGTACTTAAAAATGAAACTGAATACTGAGAAGGGGTGGGGCTTTATTACAGTATGTTGATGTACTTCCAACTGAAATGGAATATTGAGTAAGGGGCGGGGCTTAATTTAAGTATGTTGAAGTACTTCCAACTGAAACTGAATATTGAGTAAGAGGCGGGGTTTTATTTCAGTATGTTGATGTTCTCCCAACTGAAATTGAATATTGAGTAGGGGCGGGGCTTAATTTCAGTATGTTGATGTACTTACAACTAAAACTGAATATTGAGTAGGGGGCGGGGCTTTGGTTTAACATGTAGATGTTCTCCCAACTGAAATGGAATATTGAGTATGGGCAGGGTTTTATTAAATTAAATATTTAATAGGGGTGGGGCTTCATTGTGTTGATGGACTCCTAACTGAAACTGCACACTAAGTAAGGGGCGGGGCTTTTTTCAGTGGATTAACTTATACTAAATAATTAATCACCTTAAGATTAGTAACATGAGCTAGCAAAACAAACATTATATACATTTGATGTCAAGCGGACTTTAAAATTGTATTTAATACGTCTTCCCAACATATTCATTATGCAATTACACACTTTTGCACTGTTATTTTGTTAGATTAGCTCCAGGTTTGGCTTCAGTACTGACTAATCTCATATATATGCACAAATATATTATTGTAAAGCATCTTATTTATAAAATATATTTAAAAGAGAGATGTGTGAGGGGTGAACTGGTATTTGCTGAGCACTGTCCGTCCTATATAATAATATTTACGTATAATAATATATCAGTTTTTTACAAATATGATTGCTTTTACTTTATTTCTTTTGAGCTTGAACATTTTATTTGTGTCATGCCTCTAAACATGGCGAGTGTTGTTTTCTCTGCCCTAATGCAGTGTTGAGTGACACTGACTGCAGCTGAACTCATTAGTGAACAGACAGCAGTGGAAAGGAGAAAGTGCACCTCTGACTCTTGACCGGGTCGTAGTAAACCTTGGCCAGGCCGTTTCCCGTTCCAACCATGATCTGATTGAGCTTGGGATGCCAAAGACAGCGGACCACGCTCTGAAAAACACAAAGACAGAGAGTGTGTGAGTGTGTGTGTGAGGCTGACGTCTGATATCTGCCGTCCTCCTGCTCATCTCCACTTGACTATATTTGGCTGTCGGGATGAGGCCTGGATCTCAAAGACTCTCTGTGACAAATCAGCCTCTGCCAGGAGTGTGTGTGTGTGTGTGTGTGTGTGTGTGTGTGTGTGTGTGTGTGTTTGTGTGTGTGTGTGTGTGTGTGTGTGTTGTGTGTGTGTGTGTGTGTGTGTGTACGTATGTGTGCACGTTTGTGCGTGCATTTGTGTGAGTGTGTGTGTGTGTGTGAGTGTGGATGTATATGTGTGCGTATATGTGTGTGTGTGCACTTTCGTTTGTGTGTTTGTGGTTGTGTGTGTGTATATGTGTCTCTCTGTGTGTGTGTGTGTGTGTGTGTGTGTGTGTGTGTGTGTGTGTGTGTGTGTACGTATGTGTGCACGTTTGTGCGTGCATTTGTGTGAGTGTGTGTGTGTGTGTATGCGTGTGAGTGTGGATGTATATGTGTGCGTATATGTGTGCATATATGTGTGTGTGTGCACTTTCGCGTGTGTGTTTGTGGTTCTGTGTGTGTATATGTGTCTGTGTGTGTGTGTATGAGTGTATATGTGCGCATGTGTGTGTTTGTGTGTACGTATGTGTGCACGTTTGTGCGTGCATTTGTGTGAGTGTGTGTGTGTGTGTATGCGTGTGAGTGTGGATGTATATGTGTGCGTATATGTGTGCATATATGTGTGTGTGTGCACTTTCGCGTGTGTGTTTGTGGTTCTGTGTGTGTATATGTGTCTGTGTGTGTGTGTATGAGTGTATATGTGCGCATGTGTGTGTTTGTGTGTACGTATGTGTGCACGTTTGTGAGTGCATTGTGTGTGTGTGTGTGTGTGTGTGTGTGTATGTGTGTGTGTGTATGCGTGTGAGTATGAGTGTATATGTGCGCATGTGTTTGTTTGTGTGTGCGTATATGTGTGCACGTTTGTGAGTGCATTTGTGTGTGTGTGTGTGTGCATGTGTGTGTGCGCATGTGTGTATGTTTGTGTGTGCATTTGTGTGTATGCGTGTGAGTATGGATGTATATGTATGCGTATATGTGTGTGTGTGTGTGTGTGTGTGTGCACTTTTGTGTGTGTGTTTGTGGTTGCGTGTGTGTATATGTGTCTGCCTGTGTGTGTGTGTGTGTGTGTGTGTATGTATGTGTGCACGTTTGTGTGAGTGTGTGTGTGTGTATGCGTGTGAGTGTGGATGTATATGTGTGCGTGTATGTGTGTGTGTGCACTTTCGTGTGTGTGTTTGTGGTTGTGTGTGTGTATATGTGTCTGTGTGTGTGTGTGTATGAGTGTATATGTGCGCATGTGTGTGTTTGTGTGTACGTATGCGTGCACGTTTGTGAGTGCATTTGTGTGTGTGTGTGTGTGTGTGTATGTGTATGTTTGTGTGTGCATTTGTGTTTAAGTGGGTTTATGTGTGTGTGTGTATGCGTGTGAGTATGAGTGTATATGTGCCTATGTGTGTGTTTGTGTGTACGTATGTGTGCACGTTTGTGAGTGCATTTGTGTGAGTGTGTGTGTGTGAGTGTGGATGTATATGTGTGGGTATATGTGTGCATATATGTGTGTGTGTGCACTTTCGTGTGTGTGTTTGTGGTTGCGTGTGTGTATATGTGTCTGTGTGTATGAGTGTATATGTGCGCATGTGTGTGTTTGAGTGTACGTATGTGTGCACGTTTGTGAGTGCATTTGTGTGTGTGTGTGTGTGTGTACGTTTGTGTGTGCATTTGTGTTTAAGTGGGTTTATGTGTGTGTTTATGCGTGTGAGTATGATTGTATATGTGCCCATGTGTGTGTTTGTGTGTACGTATGTGTGCACGTTTGTGAGTGCATTTGTGTGAGTGTGTGTGTGTGAGTGTGGATGTATATGTGTGGGTATATGTGTGCATATATGTGTGTGTGTGCACTTTCGTGTGTGTGTTTGTGGTTGTGTGTGTGTATATGTGTCTGTGTGTGTGTGTGTATGAGTGTATATGTGCGCATGTGTGTGTTTGTGTGTACGTATGTGTGCACGTTTGCGAGTGCATTTGTGTGTGTGTGTGTGTGTGTGTGTGTGTGTGTTTGCATTTGTGTTTACGTGGGTGTATGTGTGTGTGTATGCGTGTGAGTATGAGTGTATATGTGCGCATGTGTTTGTTTGTGTGTGCACGTTTGTGAGTGCATTTGTTTGTGTGTGTGTGTGTGTGTGTGTGTGTGTGTGTGTGTGTATGTTTGTGTGTGCATTTGTGTTTAGGTGGGTTTATGTGAGTGTGTGTGCGTGTGAGTATGAGTATATGTGCCCATGTGTGTGTTTGTGTGTGCGTATATGTGTGCACGTTTGTGAGTGCATTTGTGTGTGTGTGCATGCCCATGCGTGTATGTTTGTGAGTGCATTTGTGTATGTGTGTTAGCAGGCGTCATGCGTGCATGTATGTGTTTGCGTTTGTGTGTATGTGTGTGTGTGTGTATGCACATAGGTGTGCATGTGTATGTCTGTGTGTGTGCATGTGTGTAAATTTGTGTTTATTTGTGTGAGTGTGTGTATGTGTGTGTGTGTGTGTGTGTGTGTGTGTGTGTGTGCGTGAAAGTATAAGTGTATATGTGTGCAGACATATGTGTGTGCATATATATGTGTGTGTTTGCGTGTGCGTGTTTGTTTGTATGTATGCGTGTGTGCATGGGTGTATGTGTGTGTATGCGTGTAACTATGGGTGTATATGTGCATATGTGTGTGTGTGTGTGCGTATATGTGTCTATATATATATATATTCTATCGGATGCTTGACAAATGCAATAAATGTATTATCTTTTTATTTCTAAAGATGTTTGGTGACTAAAATCTTATTCTAATAAATATATTTGTTTAATAAACTCATTTTCAATCATTTAAATCAATAATATTCAATAAATAATTCATTTTTAAAATGGGGTCCTCATTTGTGCTGAGCACTGTTCATACGCTGTACTTATATATATATATATATACACACACACATTTTAGATACTGTTATCCAAATTCCAGAAGAATAATCAGCAGGTACTGGAGTCCAAATGCTCCTCATAAATGTCCTCTATAGATGAGTTCTCATGAACAGAAGGATCATAATAAACATGATCATATACGAAGCTTACTTTAATGCATTTATGCGTTTCAGGAAGCCGTGAGCTCTGCACGAGTGATTGACAGCAGTATGTGCAGAACCTTCTCTTCCTAAACAACCCATTGCCCAGATCAGCAGAGACCTGCGGAGGCATTTGGGTGAAATCTGCTTATCCTCCAGCTGTTGAGCTCAAACCCGCAGCGCTGACCTAGAATCCGGCTTTAGACCCTCCCTCCCTGCTGCCCCCGTCCCGTCTCTCCGGCCCTGATTGACTTAACGGGATGTACGGGTTAATCCGTCTCCGTGGGCATGTGGACCACTAATTGATTATTTAGGAAAGATCTGGAAGACTTGGCCGTGGATCTGAAATGTGCTTCCAGCTGAGCCTTTTTTGGCCGAATGCGAGCGTAATCTGCTTTACTCTCTGCTCGATTGCGGATATCATGTGAGCGCGGAGGCTTTAGACGGAGCACATCTGTATGTTTGCGGATCACGCTGTACAGTAATGACCTGCACAGGTGCCTTCAGCAATGGACACACACAATCTGCACACGTTTATTGAATTTTTTTGCTATTTATGCGCAGGGCTTTGCACAAAATCTGCGGATTTTATACGGAATTATTATCATTTTTTACTAAACAAAAAAAATCAAGTCTTGAAAACTACTTCAAAATAATGTGTGTGATATTGTAGTCACGATGCTGGAATTCGATGCTGAAATTTTAAAAACGTCCATTTCCTGCTGACATTTGAGCGCTGTTGAGCGCGTTCTTAAACAGCGCTGATTTGCCATTGTGTTCACGGGCTCAACAGTAATGACTGTGATTGGCTGTGAAGGTCATCAGCTCACCGAACTCACCGCTGTGTGCTGAGTGTAACTACAGATACAGGGACACTGGAGCGTTTTAAAGCTGTGAAGGTCAGTCACACTTAATCAGTGATTAAGATGGTTTCCACACACATAGAGACTTTCATGCTACCCTTCAGTGTGTGTGTGTGTGTGTGTGTGTGTTCAGAGTGAAAAATGCCTGAAACACAAGACACCTGCAGTCTTTCTTCACACGAACCTGCTTCCAACTCACAGTTTATCTGAGCTGCAGCTTCAGTGTAGAAGTGCAGAAGTGTGTAAAGACGGTACCACAAGCTGCGCTCACACACACACACACTTAAACAAACAGTGAATGAGGCCAAGTGGAGCAGCAAGGGTTCAGTTTGAGCGTCATTACAGAACATTTCAGTTTGTGCGTGTGTGTGTGTGTGTGTGTATGTGTGTGTGTGTGTGTGTGTGTGTGTGTGTAGCTTGTGGTACCGTCTTTACACACTTCTACACTGAAGCTGCAGCTCAGATAAACTGTGGGTTTACACACACTCAAACACCCACACAAGCACAGGCACACATACAAATGCAAACACAGACAGACCCTCACTTAAACTAACACACACACAAATGCAAACACACACACACACACAAAAGCACACATAGATACAAATGTAGATATACACAACACACACACTTAAACACACACATACACACACACAAACGCAAATACACACACACACACACACACTAACATAAGCACACAGACACACATTCACAAATGTGCGTGCGCACAGACACACACACACAAAGGCACACATACACACAAATGCAAATACACACACACACTAACAAAAGCACACAAACACACACTCACAAATGTGCGTGCACACAGACACACACACACACACACACACACACACACACACACACACTAACATAAGCACACAGCCACACACTCACAAATGTGCATGCGCACAGACACACACACACACTCACACACACTAACATAAGCACACAGACACACACTCACAAATGTGTGTGCACAGACACACACACACACACACACACAAAGGCACACATACACACAAATGCAAATACACACACACACACACACACACACACTAACATAAGCACACAGCCACACACTCACAAATGTGCATGCGCACAGACACACACACACACAAAGGCACACATACACACAAATGCAAATACACACACACACTCACACACACTAACATAAGCACACAGACACACACTCACAAATGTGTGTGCACAGACACACACACACACACACAAAGGCACACACACAAAGGCACACATACACACAAATGCAAATGCACACACACTCACACACACTAACATAAGCACACAGACACACACTCAAAAATGTGCGTGCACACACACACACACACACACACACTAACATAAGCACACAGACACACACTTACAAATGTGCGTGCACAGACACACACACAAAGGCACACACACACATGCAAATACATATACACACACACACTAACATAAGCACAGACACACTCACAAATGCAAATACACACACACAGACACACACACACACACACACACACACACACACAGACAGACACTAACATAAGCACAGACACACTCACAAATTTGCGTGCACACACACACACAAAGGCACACACACAAATGCAAATAAACACACACACACACACACTAACATAGGCACACAGACACACACTCACAAATGTGCGTGCACAGACACACACACAAACAAAGGCACACATACGCACAAATGCAAATAAACATACACACACTAACATAAGCACACAGACACACACTCACAAATGTGTGCACACAGACACACAAACACAAGCACACAGACACACACTCACAAATGTGTGCACACAGACACACACACACACAAACATAAGCACACAGACACACACTCACAAATGTGCACACACACACACACACACACACACACTAACATACGCACACAGACACACACTTACAAATGTGCGTGCACAGACACACACACAAAGGCACACACACACATGCAAATACATATACACACACACACATAAGCACAGACACACTCACACACAAACGCACACATACACACAAATGCAAATACACACACACAGACACACACACACACACTAACATAAGCACAGACACACTCACACACAAACGCACACATACACACAACTGCACATACACACACAGACACACAAACACACTAACATAAGCACAGACACTCACAAATTTGCGTGCACACACACACACAAAGGCACACACACAAATGCAAATAAACACACACACACACACTAACATAAGCACACAGACACACACTCACAAATGTGCACACACACACACACACACACACTAACATATGCACACAGACACACACTCACAAATGTGCACACACACACACACACACACACTAACATATGCACACAGACACACACTTACAAATGTGCGTGCACAGACACACACACACTAACATATGCACACAGACACACACTTACAAATGTGCGTGCACAGACACACACACACTAACATAAGCACACAGACACACACTCACAAATGTGCACACACACACACACACACACTAACATATGCACACAGACACACACTTACAAATGTGCACACACACACACACACACACACTAACATATGCACACAGACACACACTTACAAATGTGCGTGCACAGACACACACACACTAACATAAGCACACAGACACACACTCACAAATGTGCACACACACACACACACACACTAACATATGCACACAGACACACACTTACAAATGTGCACACACACACACACACACACTAACATATGCACACAGACACACACTTACAAATGTGCGTGCACAGACACACACACAAAGGCACACACACACATGCAAATACATATACACACACACAAAAACATAAGCACAGACACACTCACACACAAACGCACACATACACACAAATGCAAATACACACACACAGACACACACACACACACACACTAACAAAAGCACAGACACACTCACAAATTTGCGTGCACACACACACACAAAGGCACACACACAAATGCAAATAAACACACACACACTAACATAAGCACACAGACACACACTCACAAATGTGTGTGCACACAGACACACACACACACACACTAACATAAGCACACAGACACACACTCACAAATGTGTGTGCACACAGACACACACACACACACTAACATAAGCACACAGACACACACTCACAAATGTGTGTGCACACAGACACACACACACACACTAACATAAGCACACAGACACACACTCACAAATGTGTGTGCACACAGACACACACAAAGGCACACATACACACAAATGCAAATACACACACACACACACAACCACACACACACTAACATAAGCACACAGACACACAATCACAAATGTGCGTGCACACACAAACACACACACACACACTCTTAAACACACACAGACACACACTCTCTCTCACTCTCTTACACACACTCACACACACACACACCTGGCAGTGGCAGTGTTGTGAGCGTCAGTGCAGTATTGACAGTCTCCAGCAGGGCTCAGAGCTGGACCCGCGCAGGGTTTGGACCAGTGTTTACACTCGCATGATTGGTGGCTCTTCCTGACACGGGACGTCCCGCAGGCGCAGCACTTCATAAAGACAGCACTTAAATTCTTCAGCGGTTTGCAGAGAGACACGCTGGATAAACACTGTAAATAGCTCACTCTGCTATAAATAACTGCAGCGCTCGGGACGCTCAGGAGGTGTGTGGACCCAACCAGAGGAGCATTACTGCTAATACTGGAGGAGCAGTCAGCACTCGTCATCTCCGTCTGGAAGAGATACTGAGCAATATCTCTAATGTCTCACTTGCTTACTAGCATGCATATTGTTAAAGTGGGCTTCACGGTGGTGCACTGGTTAGCACTGTGGCCTCACAGCAAGAAGGTTGCTGGTTCGAGCCTCGGCTTGGTCAGTTGGCGTTTCTGTGTGGAGTTTGCATGTTCTCCCCGTGTTGGTGTGGGTTTCCTCCGGGTGCTCCAGTTTCCAGTCCAAACACATGCGCTATAGGGGAATTGAGTAAGCTAAATTGTCCGCAGTGTATGTGTGTGAATGAGGGTGTATGGGTGTTTCCCAGTGATGGGTTGCAGCTGGAAGGGCATCGACTGCGTAAAACAAATGCTGGATAAGTTGGCGGTTCATTCCACTGTGGCGACCCCAGATTAATAAAGAGACAAGCCGAAAAGAAAATGAATGAATGAATAAATGAGGACTTTTCAGATTTGTGAGAACAAAAACTGCAGGACAGCGCAGTCCAGGGTACACATTTGTTGGCTCTCAAAAAATGTAGCCCTGGGCACATATCCCCAATGAGTCTGTGTGGGTTTGAGTCTTAGGGTGCTTTCACACCTGCCTTATTTAGTTGGGTTGAATCGCACTAGAGTTCGTTTTCCCTCTTGGTGCGGTTCGTTTGGGCAGGTGAGAACGTAGCAATCGCACTCGGGTGCGCACCAAAAAAGCGTACCGAGACCTGCTTGAAGAGGTGGTCTCGGTACGCTTTCAAACGAACCCTGGAGCGGTTCGTTTGTGGTGAGAACGTGATCCAAACTAAAACAGACCCAACCGCAAAAAGTACTGCGCCATTTTTGGACTAATCCAGCTGCCGTAGTGCGATGCGCTGTCTATCTTATGGGGTTTGGAGGAAAATATTTGTTGACAGCGCTTTACCAACAGTTTTAAACAGAGAGAGAGAGAGGGAGAGAGAAACATTACCTGATGGATCATTGCTGGTGATATTTCCGAAAGATGACCATGTCGCAGTTTAGCTAAATTATTTCACGCCTTCTCCTAATGCTTTCGCCGATTGCAATGCATTAAAACATTGTTTTCCAGCTCCAGCCGCCCTTCATTCTCGAAATGTATAGTTTGTCTAAAGTGATGCATACAAACTACATAGTTTACTATGAGCAGGGATACTGCGTCAGCCAGCGCAGCGACATTGTGTGTCTGCCGGTTTGTTTATTTGCGGTAGTTCCACGTGAATTCTGACCAATTGAAAAGCAGTTTAGGAAATGCGTTCAATAACATCTGGCCAGTGAGTGATGTGGATTTTGTCACATGACTGCATTTTGGTTCGTTTCAGCTGGTTCGGACCAAAGCAAACAGTGTGGTGTGAAAGGGACCCAAAACGGCAGAAAAATGCTACAATGTATCACTTGTTGCCTTTGGTCCGGACCAAATGAACCGAACCACATATGTGAAAGCACCCTTAATTTTAGTTTTGCTAAAATAACCCTGAACCTCAGTGGATGAGGATGAATTCTGTGAGCTGACTGACCAAACTTCTCTTTCCTAGGCTTCACAATCAGTGCCAATAAAGCCTGATTCTTCAAACGCAGGCTGCTATACTGCTTAGATTTACTCTTCCTGCAGGAGTAAAGCATCTATAAGCCTGGTCTCTTTCCTCCAAAACACAGCGCTGATCCACGGCTCCACTGAGCTCCAGTTTGGCTCCGTTCAGCCATAAAACTCTCCTTTAGAAGTTCACAGATATATTCGGATATTCAGCTCTGCATTTAATGTTCTTCATGGTTAAATTGCTGTTCATCCCGATGCCCAAACATCTAGATCTGCTACTCTGCACTGAAGCGTCTTTAATATTTTCTCCAGTAAACACTGAGCTCATTGCACAAGTGCTGGCTGAGCTACGGTGGCGCAGTGGGTAGCGCTGTTGCCTCACAGCAAGAAGGTCGCTGGTTCCAGCCTCGGCTGGGTCAGTTGGCTTTCTGTATGGAGTTTGCATGTTCTCCCCGTGTTCCTGTCAGTTTCCTCCGGGTGCTCCGGTTTCCCCCACAGTCCAAACACATGTGCTGTAGGTGAATTGGGTAGGCTATATTGTCCGTAGTTTATATGTGTGAATGAGAGTGTATGGATGTTTCCCAGCTGGAAGGGCATCCGCAGCGTTAAAAACATATGCTGGATAAGTTGGCGGTTCATTCCACTGTGGCGACCCCAGAATAATAAAGGGACTAAGCCGAAAAGAAAATGAATGACTGAATTAATCAAATTATATATTTTCATAAAATGCTGATAATAAAAAACTAGATATTAAAGTTTGAGGACAAACTTTATGGTGGCTTGAGAAAGCCGACTCTGAAAGTTTGACGTAGTTTTAAAGTGTAAATAACTGAAGTAGTTTTTATGAAGTTTGAAACAGTCGGTATAGATAAGTACATATATGTTAGCATGTTTCTAGAGGTTGCTAGGCAGTTGCTAACATAAATTAGCATGTTTCTAGCATGAATTAGCATGTTACTAGCATGTTTCCAGCATGAATTAGCATGTTACTAGCATGTTTCTAGCATGAATTAGCATGTTTCCAGCATGAATTAGCATGTTACTAGCGTGTTTCTAGCATGAATTAGCATGTTACTAGCATGTTTCTAGCATGAATTAACATGTTACTAGCATGTTTCTAGCATGAATTAGCATGTTACTAGCGTGTTTCTAGCATGAATTAGCATGTGCTAGCATGTTTCTAGCATGAATTAGCATGTTACTAGCATGTTTCTAGCATGAATTACCATGTTACTAGCGTGTTTCTAGCATGAATTAGCATGTTACTAGCGTGTTTCTAGCATGAATCAGCTTGTTTCTAGCATGAATTAGCATGTGCTAGCATGACTAGCATGTCACTAGTGTGTTGCTAGCATTCTCAAGCCACCATAATAATAGGCACAACATGTATATATATATATATCATACAAACATTTTAGAGGAAACATCAGACAGGTGGGCCTTCAAAAATTAAATGGAGAAAGAAGTGGGCCCCGAAGTGAAAAAGCTTGAGAACCCCTGGAATAGGTAAATTGACCATTCGCTAAGCCACACCCAAAAACCACCACGCACCAATCGTGGCTTAGCAACCGTAGCTACGCGCAGGGGCTCTGTCAAGCTTTCGAGCGAGGGAAACAGGCCAAAGCGTTGTGCATATGGATTGTGCAAATCTGACACCCGGTATCCTAAAAGTTTGGACGGGGTGGTGGAATTATTTCCCTTTTCAACACCTAAAACCCAAGGAGAGAAATAGGGTCGCTAAAGGAGCGGAGTTTAGTTGGTTTTGTTTTCAATATTCCTGACACATTCAGTGATAGACCGACGGCAATAACTCACACACCTCTTACGTTACCCTAAAACAATCTAAACTGTGTTTCCTACAAAAATACAAAGCAGGTTGTGTTTCCTAGCTGTCTTTTTCTTTTTTTCGCTCGATATTATGAGCACAGCTCCGTTTAAGCCCTCGCCATAGTAGTCATATTAATAGCAGTCGTATTTCCATCGGTTTCAAGCTAAGAATATTGGAAATTACAACAGAACAAAACAGAGATGTGATCACAAACTAAGCACTTGCGATCAATATACTTTAACGTTACCCGCAGCTGCTTTTCAGTCATTTATAAAGAGCACACAAACATACTGACAGTTATAGGTAACCTTAACTTACTGTACATTGTTATGGGTCAATGAGGCTAATATTTGGTGCAAATCCATCAAGTTTCCCCTTTATGGCTGTTCTTTCTGTGAATGAATGATGTAGAAGCACTGTCCATCCGTGTTTCCTCGTGGGTTAGTAACGCTATATTTCATTGCACAACAATTAATCTATCATGTGTGTGTGTGTATGAAAGAGTTCCTAGTGCTGGGTTGTGACTGGAGGGTCATTTGCCACAAAGCATATGCCAGAGTAAATGGTTCTGTCCGCTGTAGCAACCGCTTATAAATCAGGGACTAAGCCGAAGGATACTGAGTGAGTGAATGAGTGAGTGAGTGAGTGAGTGAGTGAGTGAGTGAGTGGGTGAGTGAGTGAGTGAGTGAGTGGGTGAGTGAGTGAGTGAGTGGGTGAGTGGGTGAGTGAGTGGGTGAGCGGGTGGGCGAGTGGGCGAGTGAGCGGGTGAGCGAGCGAGTGGGCGAGTGGGCGAGTGGGTGAGTGAGTGAGTGGGTGAGCGGGTGAGCGGGTGAGCGAGTGGGCGAGTGGGTGAGTGGGTGAGTGAGTGAGTGAGTGAGTGAGTGAGTGGGTGAGTGGGTGAGTGAGTGGGTGAGTGAGTGAGTGAGTGGGTGAGTGGGTGAGTGAGTGGGTGAGTGAGTGAGTGAGTGAGTGAGTGGGTGAGTGAGTGAGTGAGTGAGTGGGTGAGTGGGTGGGTGGGTGAGTGGGTGAGTGAGTGAGTGAGTGAGTGAGTGAGTGAGTGGGTGAGTGGGTGAGTGAGTGAGTGAGTGAGTGAGTGAGTGAGTGAGTGGGTGAGTGAGTGAGTGAGTGAGTGGGCGAGTGGGCGAGTGGGTGAGTGAGTGAGTGAGTGGGTGAGTGAGTGAGTGAGTGAGTGAGTGGGTGAGTGAGTGGGTGAGTGAGTGAGTGAGTGGGTGAGTGGGTGAGTGAGTGAGTGAGTGAGTGAGTGAGTGAGTGAGTGAGTGAGTGGGTGGGTGAGTGAGTGAGTGAGTGAGTGAGTGAGTGAGTGGGTGAGTGGGTGAGCGGGTGGGCGAGTGGGCGAGTGGGCGAGTGAGTGGGTGAGCGAGCGAGTGGGCGAGTGGGTGAGTGGGTGAGTGGGTGAGTGAGTGAGTGGGTGAGTGGGTGAGCGGGTGAGCGAGTGAGTGAGTGGGTGAGTGAGTGAGTGAGTGAGTGGGTGAGTGAGTGAGCGGGTGAGTGGGTGAGTGGGTGAGTGGGTGAGTGGGTGAGCGGGTGAGCGAGTGGGCGAGTGAGTGGGTGAGTGAGTGAGTGAGTGAGCGAGTGGGCGAGTGAGCGAGTGGGTGAGTGGGTGAGTGAGTGAGTGAGTGAGTGAGTGGGTGAGTGAGTGAGTGAGTGGGTGAGTGAGTGAGTGAGCGAGTGGGTGAGTGGGTGAGTGAGTGGGTGAGTGAGTGAGTGAGCGAGTGGGCGAGTGAGCGAGTGGGCGAGTGAGCGAGTGAGCGAGTGGGCGAGTGAGTGAGTGAGTGGGTGAGTGGGTGAGCGGGTGAGCGAGTGGGTGAGTGAGTGTGAGCGAGTGAGCGGGTGAGTGGGTGAGTGAGTGGGTGAGTGAGTGAGTGAGTGAGTGAGTGAGTGAGTGAGTGGGTGAGTGAGTGAGCGGGTGAGTGGGTGAGTGGGTGAGTGGGTGAGCGGGTGAGCGAGTGGGCGAGTGAGTGGGTGAGTGAGTGAGTGAGCGAGTGGGCGAGTGAGCGAGTGAGTGAGTGAGTGAGTGGGTGAGTGAGTGAGTGGGTGAGTGAGTGAGTGAGTGAGCGAGTGGGTGAGTGGGTGAGTGAGTGGGTGAGTGAGCGAGTGGGTGAGTGGGTGAGTGAGTGGGTGAGTGAGTGAGTGAGCGAGTGGGCGAGTGAGCGAGTGGGCGAGTGAGCGAGTGGGTGAGTGGGTGAGTGAGTGAGTGAGTGAGTGAGTGAGTGAGTGAGTGGGTGAGTGAGTGAGTGGGCGAGTGAGTGGGTGAGTGAGTGAGCGAGTGGGCGAGTGAGCGAGTGGGCGAGTGAGCGAGTGAGCGAGTGGGCGAGTGAGTGAGTGGGTGAGTGGGTGAGCGGGTGAGCGAGTGGGTGAGTGAGTGTGAGCGAGTGAGCGGGTGAGTGGGTGAGTGAGTGGGTGAGTGAGTGAGTGAGTGAGTGAGTGAGTGAGTGAGTGAGTGAGTGGGTGAGTGAGTGAGCGGGTGAGTGGGTGAGTGGGTAAGTGGGTGAGCGGGTGAGCGAGTGGGCGAGTGAGTGGGTGAGTGAGTGAGTGAGCGAGTGGGCGAGTGAGCGAGTGAGTGAGTGAGTGAGTGGGTGAGTGAGTGAGTGGGTGAGTGAGTGAGCGAGTGGGTGAGTGGGTGAGTGAGTGGGTGAGTGAGCGAGTGGGTGAGTGGGTGAGTGAGTGGGTGAGTGAGTGAGTGAGCGAGTGGGCGAGTGAGCGAGTGGGCGAGTGAGCGAGTGAGCGAGTGGGCGAGTGAGTGAGTGAGTGAGTGGGTGAGCGGGTGAGCGAGTGGGTGAGTGAGTGTGAGCGAGTGAGCGGGTGAGTGGGTGAGTGAGTGGGTGAGTGAGTGAGTGACTTTTTTCATGTGTCTAACAAAAAAAAAACACTGTGCATTCATGAAGTGTGCCTCACACGGGTGAGTGGGCTTGACAAACCACCTGTAGATACATCACCTGTTTGTTTAAAAATGTGTTTAAAAAAAACACATCAAACCATGTTAAGCAGCGCTTGGGAAATCATTTTAAAAGACTGTGAATAATTTCACTTTTAACTATGTACTCTGTATATAATCACTCTGCTCTACACCATTTATTTACATCAACTATTTCTGAATTCTTTTTAAGCATGTGCTTTGGTAAATGTTACCTTCTTTAGGTAAAAAAAAACATAATTATTCTGCTTCTCTGAATTGATTTAACTGCTGAATTAACGTATCTAAGACAAGTACATTAAAAATGAAATGATTACTTTTCTTTGAGCAGAAAAGTAATTGAGTTACACTAACTAGTAACCAGCGGCGCGGCTAGGGGGGGAAGTTAGGATGATTCTAAGGGCTCACACCATTTTGGGGCACCCAGAGATACTATTAGGGGCCATAATCCAACAGCCCCATCCCACCGTCTTCACTTTTGTTCACGACCCCCCCCCCCCCCCCCCTCCCTCCTCATTTACAGGCAAAGAGGAGAGTAAAACTGCTGAACGTACCGCATCGGCAACCTCAATCTCATAGAGTTTCTGCAGAGTCTCGCGCTGGAAGAACAGCAGTTTCCCCTGACCCTCGTCCTTCCTCACAGAGGTGCCCGTCACCAGCAGCTTATCATCTGGACTGAAGCAGCAGTCGGTCCTAACACACACAATAACACACCTTCACTTTCAGAGTTGGGTGTAACGTGTTCCACAGTGACACATTAGTGTTTTGCAATTAACTTTTTGGGGGAAAGCAGTAATGTAACAAATTACATTTTAAACTTGTGTAATTTTATTACAGTAAGTCAGTGTAATAGCATTACAAATATAGCTTTTAGAAGAAAAATATAGCTTTTTTTAAATCAACTTTTTTTTAAGCACGTTTCTGCACACAATTAACATCTATGTTGATCCTGGAACATCATTTATGTTCATAAACCCATACCTATTCCCTACCCCTAAACTCTACCATAACTGTACATTATTCCCAAGATCAGAGGGGAATAATAGTTGGATAACAATCTAAACCTAACCATAAGCCTAAACTTAACATAAAAGGTAAATGTATCCCTTAAGTCTGATTGGCTGATTGGAATGTTGTTCCAGGATCAACATAGATGTTAATCCAGCAAAAAGTCCTACTCGGTGAAATCAGGTTGGCGCGTTTCTGCAACATCAGTTAATGAGCATGCGCTTTTAAACTACTGGAAAACGTAAGCTGAAAAGGCTGCTGATGAGAACTGTTGCTTCATCAAGTGGAAATACAGACATTACTTTGATTTCATTGAGCGCAAAAACTAAAATACTGCAGTGAAATGCAGAGCCCAACTATCTGTGGTTATATTAGTGAATCCAAATCTCAACACGTTTATTATTATATAATAAATAGTGTTATTTAAAAATTATCAATATTATTATTAATAAATTTAATAATAATACTAATACTAATACTAAGAATCCTAATACAAATATTACTAATACCATTACTAATAATACTAATAAAACTAATAATACTTATACTACTAACACTAATAATATAAATAATACTAATACTACTACTTCTAATACTAATAATACTACTAATACAAATAATAACAATACTAATAATACTACTACCTCTAATATTAATAATACTATTACTACTTCTAAAACTACTAATACTACTAATACTAATAACAATACTAATAATACCAATACTAATACTAATAATACTACTAACAATACTAATACTAACACTACTACTACTAATAATACTAATACTACTACTTCTAATACTAACAATACTACTAACAATACTACTACTACTACTAAAAATAATAATAATAATAATATTAATAATATAACTAATACTAATACTACTAATACTAATAATACTAATACTACTAATAATACTACTAACAAAACTACTAACAATACTACTACTACTACTACTAAAAATAATAATAATAATAATAATAATAATAATAAAAATATAACTAATACTACTAATACTACTAATACTAATACTACTACTAACAATACTACTTCTAATACTAATAATAATACTAATAATAACAATACTAATAATACTACTAATACTAATAATATTACTAATACTAATACTACTAATAATACTTATACTACTAATACCAATACACATAATACTAATACTAATAATACTACAAATACTAATACTACTAATACTACTAATAATACTTCTACTACTAATACTAATAATATAAATAATACTAATACTAATAATACTACTACTTCTAATACTAATAATACTACTAACAATACAACGTCTAATACCAATACTACTACTAATACTAATAATAACAATACTAATAATACTACTACCTCTAAAATTATAATAATACTAATACTACTTCTAAAACTACTAATACTACTAATACTAATAACAATACTAATAATACCAATACTTATACTAACAATACTACTAATACTAACAATGCTACTAACACTATTACTACTACTACTACTAATAATAATAATAATAAAACTAATACTAATACTAATACTACTAACAATACTACTAACAATACTACTTCTAATACTAATAATACTAATACTAATAATACTACTAATAATACTTATACTACTAATAATAATACTAATACTACTAATACCAATACCCATAATACTAATACTAATAATACTACAAATACTACTAATACTACTAATATTAATACTAATAATAGTAAAATTAATAATAATAATACCAACAACAGTAATCTACATAATAATGATGATTTACATGGGGAAGAAGGAGGTCAAGCCGGTGGCCACATTGAGTGGACTCCTGAAGCTGCGAATGTCCCAAGTCTTCAGTGTGTCATCGCCTGAAAACACACAGACAAAAGCCATGATCAGAGCGGCCCATTGTGTGTGTGTGTGTGTGTGTGTGTGTGTGTGTGTGTGTGTGTGTGTGTGTGTGTGTGTGTGTGTGTGTGTGTGTGTGTGTGTGTGTGTGTGTGTGTGTGAGTCTGTGTGAGTCTGTGTGTGTGTGAGTCAGCTAGACTCATTCAGCACGTGTCTGGAGATCCCCGGTCCAGCAGAAAACCACATCTAAAGAGAAATGACATCCAAACCACATCCACAGTGGGTCATTTCCAAGACACAAGAGCTCCTTTATCTGGACAGAACTGCGCTTTGTGTTTGCGTTAAACATATTCGCACTTATTCAGTGTATTTCAGCATTTAAAACCCACATATTCAGTTGTCAAGGAAGAACAGGGGTGGGTGGCATACATTTTATATCATGCAGTATATTTCAATTAAAATGTAAAAGTCATAAAACTCAACAAAAAGCTGTTGAGAGCTATAAAATACAAACTAGTGAAAGGTATAATAAGTAATCTGCTGGGTGTTTTGAGCTGAAACTTTACAGACACATTCTGGGGACACAAAAGACTTATATTAAATCTGGAAAAATGGGTAACGGTGCCCTTTAAGACCTTTTTAAGACTCTTTCCATACAATTTAAGACCTTAAAACCACTCTAGGTTTCAACCGGAAACACTGGCGAGATTTTAACTTACAGTATATTTACTAAATATTAATGTAAGAAACTAATCCAAAACTAAAACATTATTCATATACTGAATAAAAGTCAATTAAAACTGGCCAATTCAGCAGGTTGGCGCCTACAGAACTGCAAAATTAACAGTGTTGCCTTGGGTACTGCAATAAACAAAGCAGCGTAAAGTCAAATCTAGCAAGAGTTTATTGATTTCACAGAGCATCCTGATATTCGCAGATTTAATTAATTAATTTATTATTTGTTTATTGCCACATCAGCAACTTATGGCTATTTCATGGCAAAATGGATATACATAAAAATATTACATGATAAAAACAAATTCGTATCACAATCAAAAGTTACTTACACAAATATTCATTCATTAACTTTCTTGTCGGCTTAGTCCCTTTATTAATCTGGGGTTGCCACAGCGGAATGAACCGCCAACTTATCCAGCACATTTTTATGCAGCGGATGCCCTTCCAGCCGCAACCCATCTCTGGGAAACATCCATACACGCATCCACACTCATACACTATGGACAATTTAGTCTACCCAATTCACCTGTACCACATGTGTTTGGACTGTGGGGGAAACCGGAGCACACGGAGGAAACCCACACCGACATGCAAACGCCACACAGAAACGCCAACTGACCCAGCCGAGGTTCGAACCTTCTTGCTGTGAGGCGACAGCACTACCTAGTGCGCCACTGTGTCGCCCTTACACAAATATATAAAATATAAATAAATAAAATTCACATATTTCAGTTCAATTTTTCATAAATAATGTAAATTTTCGCAGATTTAATTCAGGCAAACTTTAGCATAAAACCATACATCGCATAATCAAAAATAATATCAAATTTAAGACATTTTAATACCTTTTAAGGGTCTTAAATTTCTCTAATTGTAATACTTTTTAAGACCCCGCGGACACCCTGTATTAAAAAGGTTATAAACGTGATGTTAATAATAAATGTTAAATAGATATGTTTAAATAAATAAATATGTTCAACTCATTTATTTCCTCCGGCTTCAGCACATCGGAATAAACCACCAACTTATCCAGCAGATGCCCTTCCAGCTGCAACCCAATACTGGGAAACACCCATACACACTCACATTAACACACACACTCATACACTACAGCCAATGTAGCTTATTCAATTCCCCTATAGCGCATGTGTTTGGACTGTGGGGGAAACTGGAGCACCCGGAGGAAACCCACGCCAACACGGGGAGAACATGCAAACTCCACACAGAAACACCAACTGACCCAGCCGAGGCTCGAACCAGCAAACTTCTTGCTAAGCACTGAAGCACCAATATGTTAAATATAAATGTTTATAAAAGGTTATTAGTTTATCATAACTTTATTATTGCCATATAACTGCGTGCATTAATGCAGGGCTGTTCTGACCTCCTCTGGACGCTAGAGTTACTCCGTCATAGGAGAAGCAGAGGCTGGACGTGTCTGATCCAGGAGCGTGCGCCTGCCGGCAGTGGAACTTGGTGTGGACCTGAAACCAAACAAACAAGAAGAAAAAATATCAGATGAGGAGCTTTCAACACGTCTGGATGAGCAGAGCTGCCATCCATTAACACAGACGCTTTCCATCTGCAAAACCAGCAAAAAATAACAGCGCACTCCATCCTGAAAACCACTTCATTCTTGGACCCGATGTCAATATACAGCGTTCAGAGCTGCTCTTGATGCGTTGCCATCCTTCACATTTAACACAGAGAGCCAATGGAGAATCTAAATGTTGTCTGAGTTGAGCCAGTTTCTGTCACTATATTGTCTGGTCACACTTTACAATAAGGTTTCATTAGTTACTGAACTAATAATGGGCAATACATGTGCTGCATTTATTAATTACAGTTCAACATTCACTAATGCATTATTAAAATCCAAATTCACGCTCGTTGATATTGGTTAATGCACCAACTAACTGTATTTTTATTAACTAACATTAAGTCAAACAAATGCATTACTAAACATATTGTTCATTGTTTATTCATGTTAGTAAATGCATTAACTAACTTGAACTAATACAACTTTATTGTAAAGTGTGACCTTCTGTCACAATTACTGGACCACCTGAGTCCAATATAAGACAATGTGAAGAATGCTCTGGAGGATTTATTCTTCTCTGAGCTCTGAGGGATCTGATGGTCTTCTGAGGTGCTCAAATAAAGGCCTATGTGAGCGCCCGGAGCTAATACATTGCAAATGTGCTTTCCTGAGGTTTTGCCACTGTTGTTGGAAGTGCAAAGGAGGGCTGAGGAGAGAAATAAAAATAAAATAAAATAAATCATACATTAACTAAATTTTAAAAAATAAATAACAAAAATATTCTAATTAAATCATCAGAAATGAATGTGGAAATGTTATATATGTATAAATTAATATAATTAAATGTGCTTTTCTTGTTTCACCACTGTTGTTAGCAATGCAAAGGAGAGCTGAATAAAATAAAATAATTAAACGGGTTAGAAATGAAAGGGGAAAATTTTATATATGCATAAATTAATATAATAAAAAAATAAATAATAAAATGAAGTAAAAACAAGTCATACATTAAATAAATAAACAATTCAAATGAATTCAATAGGTTAGAAATTAATAGGGAAATTATTTTATATATGTATAAATTAATAAAATCAAATGCTTTTCTGCTGTTTTGCCACTGTTGTTTGCAATGCAAAAGAAAAAAAAAAAGAAATTAAAATAAAATGAAAAATAACTCAAATTATTCACATTAAAAAATAAATACTAAATAATTTAAAAATTAAAATGATTTAAATATGTTAGAAATTAATGGGGAAAATGTAATACATCTTTAAACTGATATAATTTAATAATAAACAAATGTTAAATTAAAATAAAAGCATAATTAATTAAAAAAAATTTTTATTGAATTAAATAGGTTAGAAATTAATGGGGAAAATTTCATATATGTATAAATTAATATAATCAAATGTGATTTTCTGGGGTTTTGCCACTGTTGGCAGTGCAAAAAAGAGCTGAAGAAATAAAAATTAAAAAATTAAAAAAAATAACAACAAAAAAAAATTAAATATAAAAAAGTGAAATAAAATTTCAAATGTATTAAATAGGTTAGACATTAAAAGATTTATATATCCATAAATTAACATAATCAAATGTGTTTTTCTCGGTTTTGCCACTGTTGTTGGCGGTGCAAAAGAAAACTGAAGAGAAATAAAATAACATACATTAATTCAATTAAATTAAATAAAACTAATAATAATAAAAAATAATAATGAATTAAATATGTTAGAAATTAATTGGGGAAAAGCAATACATGTATACATTAATATAATTTAATTAAATATGACTAAAACCAAATTATAAAAAAGATGTATGAAATAAAGAGATGAAAAATGATTACTTAAAAAGAACTAATCCTTAATAAAATAAACAAATATTAAATTAAAATAAAACATAATGATTTTTAAATAAATTAAATACATAAAATAAATGATTTATGCGATACATTATTAGATATAGAAGGTGAAAATGACAATGAAACCAAATAAAATAATGAATTATAATACATTTGTAAAATACAATAAAAATACAAATAAGATCATTTTAACACAAAAGTTAAGTTTATTTAGTTTGCCATTTTATTTTAGTATTTAACTAAATAAAAAATATAAATGCTTTCTTGGCAAACAGAACAGGTTTAATATTTTATTTCAGTTAATGTTTCTTTTTTATTTAAAGCGATGAATTTTTCTTTAATGCTTTTAGAGTTTTAGTCAGCAATAATAATAACACTCGTCTGGCTTAAATTTGCTTCGCCGAAGTGCCAAAGTCCACAAAATCTGGAGCCGAATGCCTTCAGAAAGTACCTGAAGCAGCAAAAACACCTAAATTCAAAGCACATCATGGTTATGAGTGCTCCAGAACATCTAAATCCATCACAAGTTCAGCGTTAGACTGCAGTTACACGCTGTACATCAAAACACAACTAAATAATAATAATAATAATAATAATAATAAAACTCACCAGCACAAGAGACCGGGGCTCAGAAATACAAAGCTTTAATTCAATTCAATTCATCTTTATTTCTCTAGCGCTTTTACGATGTAGATTGTGTCAAAGCAGCTTAACATAAAAGTTTTAGTAAATTGAAACAGTCAGTCCAGTTTTTAGAGTTGAAGTTCAGTTTAGTTCAGTTCAGTGTGGTTTCATTTTCACTGCTGAAAGTCCAAACACTTGCACTCCATGCACAGCTCCACAAGTCCCAAACCAGACACAAAGCCAGTGGCGACAGCGGAGGAACAAACTTCACCAATTGACCAAAGTGAAGGAAAAGAAACCTTGAGGTTCAGCTGGGAGGACCAGAGCATATTACTTTAGTCAAACGTCCAGCTAAATGTATTCTTACGCATGTATTCTCAAAATTAACTGTTTAATTATTGAAATAATACAAAAAATAGATGCTTTGTGCAAATGTTGATTTAACTTAGTAAACACAAAAATAGATTTAGACTTAATTTCAAGACAATTGAAGCTATACGTATAATGCAGGAGGTGGAGACAGTCAAAAATAGGGTTTTACTTTTTAAATAAGATAATATTTTCAAGATAAAATGTTCCTAAATACACATACAAACATTACTTTACAGGTAAGAATATAATTTGTGTTAATATATACAGTAGAAGCCGTTTTAAAGCTTTTGTTTTCGAAAAATAATGGAAGAAATCTTGGAGATGCAAAATGTACCGGCAGCTCTAGAACATGGGAAATATGCACACGATACTTAGAACAAAATTACATTTGGAATCAAAAGACAGATCAAGGACCCTATCATACACCCGGCGCAATAAGGGGCAATACCTGTTTAGCGCGATTTGTTGCTATTTTCAGACGAACGCAACCCAAATTTTCCCGTTTTGTGCCACATTGTTTAAACAGCTAATCAATTTGCGCTGCTTCATGGACTTATGGGTGTGCTGGTCTATAAAGGAGGTGTGTTAAGGCGCATTATTGACGCCTTCCTATTTTGAGGAACTGAAATGGACTGAACCATTGACCAACTAAAAGCTGGTGCAGAGCGTGTTAGTTATGCACCTCAAACGCTTACACATTGCTTAATACACACAGGATGATCAGCAATACACAAATATCTTTACAGAAACAATTAAAGGGTTAAAATGATACAGAAATGATTATTTTCTACATCAATATAAACAGCACTGCCTCCATGCCTTCTTCACCTCGGGGGCTTTTTTCAGTTTATTCATGACAATCTGCATCTGTATAATGTTATTATTATTATTAGCAGTATTATTTATTATCTGCATATTTATATTTGATTTAATAAAAACTAGTTTAGATTTGTCCACCTGTGGAGTTTTAAACCATACAGTATGGGGCATAAGAACAGGACGTGTGTTTGGTTATAACTCAGTGTTTTGAGCACACTTCATTATTATTGTTCATTTATTCCTTTGCTGGAAATTAGAACTGAATTTAGAAATAGTTCAGTCAAATCATTGTGCTTAACAAACTAAATTAAATATGTGGGCTAATGGATGTGTTCAGTGGAGTGAGTACAACTGTTTCCTCATCCACGAAAGTAAAGGAGTAAAAGTAAAGAGGCTGAATGGAGGAGGCTCGTTCTTTATCCTCACGCTGCAGATGCTCTGTTTAACTGTTTTCTCACTAGTGAAGCGTTCAGTTTTTACACTTACAAAGTCCACCATGTAAATAGCAAATGCACCATGGCGCGACACAACTGACTCTTAAAGGGAATGAGAGATGAGACTCTGATTGGTTTAATGCAGGTTATGCTCAAAACACACCCAGAACTCATTAAGAGAATAAGCACAACTCTGTTAGACCATGCGCCGAGGCACAGAGCGTATTTGTGACCTCTTTAAACTAAAGTCTGTAAAAATTTAAATATGTTTGTTTGAGTCTTTTCTGAAATTATGCGCTATTTAATATCAAGCATCTTTCAGTATTTCGAAGATTTCTTCCTTAGATTCAGCATCTTCTATCTTTTTCTCTCCAGGTGAATCTGATACTGCCTATAATATTGCCTATACATACTATAACATTCAGGTCTGGGCTCTGTGGAGGCCATTTCATGACTGTCTTTGTTTAATCAGCGGTTTTTCTCTCCAAATATGATTTTATTTCATCAGCAGTGTTTAGGATCATTATTATGCTGACAAATACTGCATTTCGTTTCCTTGTACTTGTACATGTGTAATGAGAATAAAGTTGAATCTAATCTAATCTAAAAAAATAAAACTATTACACATGAGGTGCTTTCTAGTAGGAACTACATGACGGAATATACTTTTCAGCACTCACAATCCCATCAATTCAGGCATTATTGACAACAGCTCTGGCGGGAATGCAGATCAAACCAAGACAGAAACTCAAAAGTATTTTTTATTCATTCCTCCATCTTTCCCCAACTCTTTCTTTCATTTGTCTTAAACAATTAGACCCCAAAAATCCAACTAGAACATGTATTTTCTGGTTGTATTTTAATAAGAATTAGAAGTAATATATAATGTCATTAAACCCCCACTAAAACAACAAATGTAACTGGGGGCCTAAGATCTGCACTTTACTGTATGTATGTATGTATGTATGCATGCATGTATGTATGTATGTATGTATATCCATCTATCCATCCATCCACCCACCGACCCATCCATCCATCTATTCCTCAACTCACATCTTTAGTGAATAAAGTCTTGAACTGACATGATGAACTACACATTTTAATTTAAAATGCCCCATTATTCCTAGTAATGAACAGTGAAAATGTTCAATAGTGCTTTTTTTTTTTAAATGTTAAACCTTCATGATTGAATCTTCACAGAAACCGACTTGCAAAAACAAACCCGCCATGAGACGTTTTGACTGGAGTGCTGACAACGAACCCCCACTCAATTAAACAAATGAAGAGTGATGGAAACTGGAGCCAGTTCACCGATGGAGAGCAAAAAACACCAGCAGGGACTGACAGGACGGGGCAGAAGCAATGGATTATGAGTGTAAAAGTGAGAAAAAAAACCCTTTAGAGCAGGTTTGACTGATGTGTGATGATGTCAGTGTGTGTAAACGCAGTTGAAAACACGTACAGGAGAAATCACAGAGCTGGAACACACTGATAACACCTTCAGCACCACACACTCTCCGCCAAACCAATTTTTGACTGCATAATTGTTCTCTTTATCAGAGTTTGTCCACCTGTTCGCGCGGCACTGAAGCGTAGCTCTGCTGATTACCCAGTGTGCACCGGGGCCAAATCACTAATTAACTCATGACAATGCAGAAAAAGCTGCGCTACCCGAAATAAAAGACGCAGCCATGATCCTCAAGTGCTTTAGACAATATTTCTCCACAACCTGACAGACGTCATAACTGATGTTTTTAACTGTCGAAAAGTCACAAGTGTGTGCTACTGTACAGGGAAAAAGGAAGATTTGAGAAACAGTGGAAAACAATTAATTAGACAAATGATTTCCCCCTAGGGCTGGGCGACAGGGCAAAAATGCAATCTTGATAATTATGTTCCATATTGTACAATAACTATTAGGCCTGGGTACAGAGAACCGGTATTTTTTTAACCGGTACGTAATTGGGTCGATACTGTACTAAAGGTACTGTTATCAATAATACTATAATAATAAAAAA
Source organism: Danio kyathit (assembly GCA_903798195.1). NCBI lineage: Eukaryota > Metazoa > Chordata > Actinopteri > Cypriniformes > Danionidae > Danio > Danio kyathit. The sequence continues at coordinate 2,202,389 of LR812528.1, forward strand.
GTACTGTTGTCAGTACTTATGGTACTGTTATTGATACTTACGGTACTGTTATCGATACTAACAGTACTGTTATCGATACTTACGGTTCTGCTATCGATACTAACAATACTGTTATCGATACTAACGGTACTGTTATCGATACTAACGACACTGTTATCGATACTTACGGTACTGCTATCGATACTAACAGTACTGTTATCGACACTTACGGTACTGTTATAGATAATAACGCTACTGTTATCGATACTTACGGTAGTGTTGTCAGTACTTATGGTACTGTTATTGATACTTACGGTACTGTTATCGATACTAAGAGTACTGTTATCGATACTTACGGTTCTGCTATCGATACTAACAATACTGTTATTGATACTAACGGTACTGTTATCAATACTAACGACACTGTTATCGATACTTACAGTACTGCTATCGATACTAACAGTACTGTTATCGACACTTACGGTACTGTTACCGTTAATAACGCTACTGTTATCGACACTTACAGTACTGTTAACAATACTAACATTACTGTTATCGATATATATGGTACTGTTATCGATACATATGGTACTGTTATCAATACTCAGCCCTAACAGTACTGTTATTGATATTTTTGGTACTTTTATTGACACTAACGTTACTGTTATCGATACATATGGTACTGTTATCAAAAAGTACGGTACTGTTATGGATACTTACAGTACTGTTTTCAATACTAACAGTACTGCTATCGATACTTACGGTACTGTTATCGATACTAACGTTACTGTTATCAACACTTACAGTACTGTTTTCAATACTAACAGTACTGTTATCGATAATAACAGCATTGTTATCGATACTAACAGTACTGTTATCGACACTAACGTTACTGTTATCGATACTAATGGTACTGTTATCGACACTAACGGTACTGTTATCGACATTAAAGGTACTGTTATTGATACTTACGGTACTGTTATCAATACTAACAGTACTGTTAACGATACTTGCGCTGCTTTGTGTCTGTATACTTTGGCATTAATATCAAACTACAGCTGCTGCTTATTTTACATTACTGAAGGATGCACCTGATGTTTGTTCAACATACAACATACTACCCTTTTGCATGCGCAGCGTGTGTTTACGTGCAGACAATCAGTCAAGTCGGCTAGGTTGAAAGTCAAAACAGGCAAAAGGCTGTGCTTAGGTAAAATTCCCACATTTTCATAGTGGTTCCGTGACACCTGCAAAGTAAACACAATATCCCTAAGATGTGGAGGCATGAGAGAGAATGAGCAAAAAAGAAAAAGCACCACATTACATGCTAGATTTATGAATATTATCGTTATTATTATTAAAATAAAAACTAATTAAAAAGACAAATGTTAACATTTTTGAACATAGTTACCGAAATCTCTAAAACCCACAAATAATTGTGGATAATTTACAACTGAGCAACTTAAATTAAATATATATTTTTTTAAATAGATAATTATCTAACTTAAATGACTATACATGATAAAATCTTTGAAAATATCCAGATGTGTTACAGCACAACAAATACAGAAACTAAGTAATTTAGCCTAAATAAGGGGTCTTCAATGTTGAGAGCAGCAGTCTTAAAGCCCCCATGACCTCAAGCTCTGTTCACATCTGTAGCTTTGAGCTCATTTATACGCTAATATAAGTAAAACCGTCCGTCCGCCTGAACTGATCAAATCCTGATGGATGAAAAATGTAGTCACACTCCTGAAGTTAAATATGCTTTGAATGGCATTTCTTGTTGACCAAACGACAATCACTGTGAAATCTCAACCAGAAAACAACCCTGTTAAACATCCGACATGTGAACCAACACCAGAACACATCAACAACTAGTACAAATCAGCTGGAAACGGATCTGAGTTCATGCCTAAATTCACCACCATGAAACATCCGTCTGACGCCTTCTTGAGTTTTACAAACAGCCCAGTTCACCTTCACGGAGACCTGCGTTTCAGCTTTAACACATTTTCACTGAAGATCCGTCACATACTGATGCTCAGTCAGAACCCCATCTAGGCACATGTTTTCGCTCGGAGTACTAATCCAGGCTCATTTTACAACATGCAGCGTTAAAGAGAAACCTTCAGCACTGACATGCTGATGCGAACGACATTGAAAATTGTATCGTTATACTGTAGTGGCTCCTGGGTTCCACTGTACCATTCGTGTCAGTAACTGTGTTTCCATCCATTTTTATGCACATTTTGGAATATTCCATAAAAACCCTGGATGACCATTTTAAAAATGCGCATAAAAAATTATGAGCACAACTGAGTAGGATAAACTTTTATCCAATAGACTGATTTCACGCGGTCACCATTTAAAAAAGCAAAATCGAGGATGCGGTCGGAAGAAACCCTGAAGTATCGCCTGAGTCACACAGGAATGTTGTGTACCTAACTGTTTATCTTATCAGCGAAGAGAAAGCGACACAAATTTATCATTTCACCATCTTCCGAGTGACCCGAAGGTCCGTTCTGAATGAATAGTGAAAACAAAAAGAGATATCAGACCTCATTTTCAGCTAAGTTAAAGGGCACCTATGGTAAAAAATCTACTTTTCAAGCTGTTTGGACAGGCATATGTGTAGGTATAGTGTATAGACCATCATATTGGGGTGATATAAACACACTCAGTCCTTTTTTTTTCAATTTAACAACATATAAACGGTGGACCAATTGGAGCGGTTTTGAGATCGACCACAACTTGACGTAGGAGTGCGGTCCCCCCACCCACCAATATTGATTGACAGGTGCGCATTACCATATGCTCAGTATGTTGTTTCACGTCCGGCATTTTCAGCGTGTGAGTCAAAGCGATGTCACCAAAGAAACACCCTTGCTCTATTTTTAGATGTAAGGCTCATTGGGCTTAACATTCACCACGTTTTCGCTCTCCTCGCCGCCAGTGTTTGCATACATGTGTACTTTTTATTGCATCACAGAAGCTCTCTGTCATCTTAACTTGGTGCAGCTGGAAAGTGTGAGCGCGTTGCCTCACGTGCGCGTCCCTCCATTGGAAATAACGATCTAACGACGCGCAGCGCCATGCATTTCGCGGGTGTCGAGGATGAAAGTGAGGACCGGGGGGGAGGGGGTGGGTGTCGCGGATGAAAGTGAGGAACGGAGGGGGGGGGGGGGGGGGGGTTCGCTCACTATTCTGCCGCCTAGGTCGCCTCAGGACACTGTTCAAATTTCGCCACAGAGCGTTATCTGAATATTTTTATTTTAAATAACATGCGAATGTGCGCATCTGGTGTGCCTTGTCGTGGCTCTAAACAGCACATCCGTGTATGACGCCCTTTAGTTATAGCCTTAAGCAGTTCGTACACCAGAAGCGCCGCTCTGCGCCACGCAGCGGCATGCATTTCTGAATCCTAAACATAAGTTTCTATCAGGGGACACACTTGTTAAGTTGAGCGGGAAGTCGATTTTCATTTTCATGTGAAGCAACACGCCCCTAAAACAGCGAACTGTGCACACGCCCCCAAAATGGCACTTTTTAACACATTATAATAAAAAATCTGAATTGTGTTTTGAACTGAACCTAAACTGGCACACTCAAAACAACCATAATATTAATATGAAATTAAAAAAGGGGTAAAATAGGTGCCCTTTAAGAGAAACGGCACTACTTAGCTAACGTTTTCTTTCCAAAGACACGTTTTAGATGCCATTCATCAAACTCAAGTTAATAAACTGATTCTTTCACTATATTAGACTTACACTTAACATAGGCACTGTTGAATTGCTATACCGCTGATTTGCCATAGTGTTCACCGGTGCTCAACAGAAATGACTGTGATTGGCCGTGGAGGTCATCAGTTCACTGCACTTTACCGCTGTTAACCGAGTGCAAACACAGACGAGCGATCTGCTGATGACTTGACAGATCTTTGCGGCTTTAAAATGCTCCAGTGTTCGTGCATCTATGTTTGCACTCAGTGGAGAGCGGTGAACTGATGACCTTCACAGCCAGGCACGTGCACACATAGGGCTCAACCTGTGCAGTGTACATGCCCTTTTGAGTCTGGGATATAAAGTACCCTTCCAAAATGAAAGTAAGTGCCCCCCCCCCCTTTTCGTGAGAACCGGTATCGTTCCCCCCCACCACTTTTCATGAAAACCGGGTCTGTCAATCCCCGCCCCCCCCCCCCCCCCCCCCACCTCCCCCCCCCCGCCCAACACTTTTTGTGAAAACTGGAACATGTCCTCTTCACAGCCAATCACAGTCTTTTCTGTTGAGCACTGGTAAATACTATGGCAAATCAGCTGTTTACGCTCTCATCGGCGCTTAAATGTTAGCGGGAAATTAACGTTTTTAAAACTTTAGTACCGGGACAAGAAAAAATGCAAATAAACTATGATGGAAAGCAATTGGAATGGAAAATCAATTCTAGCATGCGCATCGAAAAAGTCACGTGATTTTGTTCCAACAGATTATGTGATAACAAAAATGGCAGAAAGGGACAGGTATGTTTGGGTGGACGATGATGTCTGAACATTTTTAAAAATTATATACGAGAAAAAAGAGAGGACCATCCTTGATGGAGAACATCAGTGGAATGAGCAAATCTTCCAAGACGTGCGAGCGGAGATGATTCTAAAAGGATGTGACAAACTGTGTCACACACTCATACACTACGGACAATTTTAGCCAACCCGATTCACCTGTACCGCATGTCTTTGGACTTGTGGGGGAAACCGGAGCACCCAGTGGAAACCCACGCAAACGCAGGGAGAACATGCAAACTCCACACAGAAACGCCAACTGACCCAGCCGAGGTCTACTTTTGATAAGAACTCGTCCACATCTGCATCGCGGTGCATCAAAGAAACAAGTAATTTTGACGGTGTCTCGTGCTAAGATCTAACCAATCTGGCCAAATACTATCGGCTACCTTGCTATTTGCTGCCTCTGTGTTTTATTAGTCTGCTGCTTATTTATGTTGTTCAGAAAAGGGTTGGTGTGGGATTAGTTGCTTTCTGAAAGTATGCATGTTTATAAAAGCATTCGTATTTAATAAATACATGCAAACCATTTGATGAAACACTTAACGCAAACAACCGAAAGCATCGGAGGACTACACTTGTCATACAATGACACAAAAGGGGTACTCTGAGTAACAAAGCAACAAAAAGCGCTCTTGACTAAGCGCCAATACACTACCTGACTAAAGTCTTGTCCCCTATCCAAGTTTTAGGCACAACAAATAATAAGTTGACTTCTAGTTGATCATTTGGTATCAGAAGTGTCTTATATGAAAGGCAAAGGCCTCTAGATGACGTTTATTTGAGCCCAATAAAATATGATCATGTCTTGATTATTAATAATTTCATTAGGACAGTAAGGTCTGACTCTGCTTAGACTAAAGTCTTGTGACAGAAATAATGTCCAGTATAGAATATAAAGTCATGCTGCAGTGGAAACAGAATGAATATTGTGTCTGACTCCATCATGAGCTTGGAGGACTGCATCATACATCTCTGCAATGACTCAAATCACTGATTAATAAAGTCATCTGGAATGGCAAAGAAAGCGTTCTTGCAGGACTTCCAGAGTTCATCAAGACTCTTTGGATTCAACTTCAACGCCTCCTCCATCTTACCCCAGTCATGCTCAATAACGTTCATATCTGGTGACTGGGCTGGCCAATCCTGGAGCAGCTTGACCATCTTTGCTTGCAGGAGCTTTGATGTGAAGTATGAGAAGGAGCGCTATCCTGCTGGAGAATTGTCCCTCTCCTGTGGTTTGTAATGTCATGGGCAGCACAAATGTCTTGATACCTCAGGCTGTTGATGTTGATCATCCACTCTGCAGATCTCTCGCATGCCCCCGTACTGAATGTAACCCCAAACCATGATTTCTCCTTCACCAAACTTGACTGATTTCTGAGAGAATATTGGCTCCATGCTGGTTCCAGTAGGTCTTCTGCAGTATTGGTGATGATTAATGCAGTTCAACAGATGATTCAGAGGAAAAATCTGCCACTTTTCCAAATGATGAAGTCAAGTTATTACAACTGGGATCAACGACAGGACTTTTGTCAGGCAGGGTATGTCACAAGTCGAAAAAGAGAATGAGTTGCTAGATCACACCCACTAAAATACAGCAGAAACACCATCAGTGCTGACCAGATGTGTTCAGGTCCCAGAATGCCTCTCAGTGCTCAGGTTTCCATCACGCAGAGAGCCCTCAGAGAAGTCAAAGCTGACTCTCAGTAAGCATCCTCAGTGCATGAGATTAGTACTGTGCATAACACATGTCCACACAGGAGAAATTGATAAATCAAATTATGCAATTAGAAGAGACAATTATGGCACTGAAACCAAAATAATTTTAACAGCAATGAAGGTTTTAATGTAGGATGTGGAACACGCGTTCAGTTCTGGAAAAGCGAGGTAAAACGCACTGCATTTTTGTTTCAGAACGCCTCTCTCTCTCAGTGCTCAGGTTTCCATCATGAGTCCATCTCCCATCATCTGTCAGCACGATAAACATCAGCACACACTCCTCTCAGACGCAGCAGGACAGAGATCTGTAACTCAAGCCAAATGTGAGGCGAAGCAGAGTTCAGAAGCACCTGCCATCTGTGAGAGCTTCACCTACAATTGAAGTCAGAGTTATTCGCCCTCCAGTGAATTTTATTTTCCTTTTCAAATATCTCCCAAATGATGTTGAACAGATTCTGGAATTTTTCACAGTATTTCCTATAATATTTGTTCTTCTGGAGAAAGTCTTATTTGTTTTATTTCGGCTAGAATAAAAGCAGTTCTTAAGTGTTTTAAAACCATTTTTAAGGTCAATATTATGGGATTGTCTACAGAACAAACTACTGTTATACAATGACTTGCCTAATTACCCTAGATTGCCTAATTAAACTCTACATTTCTAAAGCTAAAATTTTAATTCCTAAATAAACCAGTAATAGCACAAAAACAACAGTAAACTATATTTTATAATACATTAATCCTAAACACACTGTGGGCCCTATCATAAACCAAGCGCAATAAGGCGTAAGACGTGTATGGTGTGATTTGTTGCTATTTTCAGACCAGCGCAACCCTCATTTTCACGTTTTGCACCACGTTGTTTAAATTGTAAATTTATGTGTGCTACTTTGTGGACTCATGGGTGTGCTGGTCTATAAAGGAGGTGTGTGAAGGCGCATTGTTGGTGCGTTGCTATTTTGAGGAACTGAAATAAGCCGCGCTATTGACCAACTAAAAGCTGCTCTAAAGTCCAGCGTAGAGCGCGTTAGTTATGAGTCTATGTGGGTCTAAACGCTTACACACTGCTGAATACACACAGGATGATCAGCAATACACAAATATCTTTACAGATGAAAACAATTAAAGGATTAAAATGATACAAAAATGATTATTTTCTACATCAATATAAACACCACTGCCTCCATGCCTCCTTCACCTCGGGGGGCTTTTTCAGTTTATTCATGACAATCTGTATAATGTTATTATTATTAGCAGTATTATTTATTATCTGCATATTTATATTTGTTTCAATAAAAACTAGTTTAGATTTGTCCATCTGAGGGGTTTTGGAGACGTCTGCATCACTATATGGGGCATAAGAACAGGACGTGTGTTTGGATATAGCTCAGTTTTTTGACCACACTTCGTTATTATTGATTAATTAATCCTTTGTTGGAAATTAGAACTGATTTTAGAAATAGTTTTGAAACAAATCTTTGTGCTTAACAAAGTAAAATAAATATGTGGACGAATGGATGTGTTCAGTGGAGTGAGTTTCCACCGTTTCCTTACTCCACCAAAGTAAAGGAGTAAAGTAAAAAGTAAAGTAAAGAGAAAGTAAAGAGGCTGAATGGAGGAGGCTCGTTCTTTATCCTCGTGCTGCAGATGCTCTGTTTAACTGTTTTCTCGCTAGTGAAGCGTTCAGTTTTTACACTTACAAAGTCCGCCATGAACATAGCAACTGCACCATGGAGCGACGCAACTGACTCTTAAAGGGAATGTGAGATGAGACTCTGATTAGTTTAATGCACGTTATGCTCAAAACACACCCAGAACTCATTAAGAGAATAAGCCCAACCCTGTTAGACCATGCGCCGGGGCGCAGAGCGTATTTTTCCATCCTTAAAATAGCAAAAGAGGATCCGGACACCCCATTATTGATTTTGCGCCATGCGCTTTAGACCTGTATGTCAGGGGTGTCCAAACTCGGTCCTGGAGGGCCAGTGTCCTGGAGAGTTCATCTTCAACTTGCTTCAACACACCTGCCAGGAGGTTTCTAGTATATCTAGTAAGAGCTTGATTACCTGGTTCAGGTGTGTTTGATTAGGGTTGGACCTAAACTCTCCAGGAAACCGGCCCTCCAGGACCGAGTTTTGACACCCCTGCTGTATGTTGATGCATTTTTGCATTAGTCAGATGGTTTTATCCAAAGCTTCATACAGTACACTGCATATAAAATGCAGATTAACATTTGCTTTTCTATTAAGGTCAGTTCTTGCATTCCCTGGGAATTGAGCCCATGACCTCAGTGCAAAAAATGCTGTTAAACATCACTGTTCATAGTTAGTTCAACATCACCAAGACATAATATTATCATAAAAGCTACCTCTATTTTTGCTAAACTAACACTGCCTGATCAGCACACTTCCTGTCAAAGTGAGCTCAGAATAAGTCAAAATAAAAGTCTGACTGCAGAATTACTGAATAAAACCCAAACATAGTGACGTGGCTAATAACACACAGGTCGCTCTAATAAAGTGCTTGGCTTTGTTGTGATTTTCTCCAGTTGAGAAAACTCCTGCAGTGTGAACACACACACACACACACACTCACCCAGATGTGCAGTGATCTGAAACGCAGAGTCTAGAAAAACAATCAGATGCAGATTGATCTGTGCTTCCCTTCAGAGCGGCTTAATTTAGACTTTAATCGCTTTCCTCTGATTTATTTCTGATTAAACGAATGGCATCATCTGCTGCACTGACTGTGGATGAAGAGCCGTGAACACCAGCAGCTGCAGAACTATGGATGAGAGTTATGAGTGTCTGAGGTTTATTATATGGTAACTATACTGGGTTAAAGTTGGGCTTTATCAGGCTATTTGCAGGAAATTAACTAGGCTGATAGGAAGTTTTCTGAAGACGGATGTGTGTTAAGTTTCGGGGTGTTTCTGTTCTACACAAAGATCAGTTTGTTGAATGAAACAATAAAATAACATAAAATAAAATAAAATATATAATATAATAATATTTCACATATATATATATATATATATATATATATATATATATATATATATATATATATATATATATATATATATATAAAATAAAAAATAATTAATTTTGTTTTAATGATTTTTTTAGCTGCAATCTTTTTATTTCATTTTAAGTCCCAGTAATATTTTACCCATTTTTTTTACAAAGTTGCAAAACTTCTGAATTCTAAGGGATATTAACAAGATGAAATGAAATGAAATAGAATATAATAAAATAAAACAGTAAATACTAAATAAAATGAAACGCAACACAATATAAAATAAAACAACAAAAAACACAAAATAAAACACAAACTAAAAATAAAAAATAAAACACAATATAAAATCATATAAAATAACAAAACAAAAAAAAACACAATAAAATAAAACTAAATAAAAACAAAACAAAATCCAAAACCAAACAAAATAAAAACACAAATCTAAATAAAATAATTTAAAATGTAAATAAATTTAAAATTAAAAAAAATTTTATTTAAAAAAAAAAAATAAAATACAAAATAAAAAAAATAAAAAATAAAATGCTATATAAAATAAAATTAACAAGAAAACAAAAAACAACACAATAAAATAAAACTAAATAAAAACCAAACAAAACAAAATGAAATAAAAAGTAAAAATAAAAAACAAAACAAAATAAAATTCAACAAAATATAAAATAAAACAAACACAATAAAATAAAATAAACAGAAAACAAAATGAAAACAAAACACAACCAAATAAAATAAAAACAATAAAATGAAAATTAAATAAAACAAAAAAACACAATAAAATAAAACAAAATAAAATAATTACACAAAACACAACCTAAAATAAAGAAAGTAACAAAAAACATAATACATATTAAATAAAATGAAATAAAATAAATTAAAAAACAAAATACAATATAGAATAAAATAAATAACAAAACAAAAAACAAAACCAAACAAAATAAATTAAAATGTAAAATAAAATAAAAAAATACAAAACAAAACAAAATACAAAATAAAATAAAACAAAATATAAAACAAAACAAAAAATAAATAAAATAAAATAAATCTTGTTTTGATTTGAAAGCATCACACACATGTTATTATTATAAAATAAAAAACGAAAAAAATTAATAAAAACAAAAACACAAAACCAAACAAAATAAAAACAAAATAAAATGTAAATAAAATGTAAAAAAAATAAAATAAAATAAAAAAATAAAAAAATAATAAAAAAAATAAAACAATAAAACAAAATAAAACAAAACACATTAAAATAAAGTAAAATAAACAAAAAACAAAATAAAAACACAATAAAATAAAAACACAACAAAATAAAATAAAAAACAATAAGAATAAAATTAAATAAAAATACAATAACATTCAATTAAACAAAACTAAATAAATAAAATAAAATAAAAACCAATAAAAATAAAACATAAAACAAATAAATACAATAAAATTAAATTAAACAAAAAACAAAAGAAAATAACAAAAGAAAACAACAACAAAAAAACAATAAAAATAAAATAATATAAAACAAAAAAAAAACAATAAAATAAAACACAAAACAAAATAAAAAACACAGAAACAAAGCGAAACAATATACAATCTAAAATAAAATAAAATAAAATATAAACAAGACAAAAAATCATTTAAAAAAATAAAACAAAACAAAACAAAACAAAAATAAAAGTTAAAATGTTAAAATCTAAAACTAATTATTGTTTTGGTTTGAAAGCATCACACACTTTTGTCATTATTATAAAGCATTTAATGAATTACACTAGTAAAGTTAATTTTGCACAAAAAAACAAATTAAAAATGTATGTTTATTTCCAGATGAGATAATACAAATATTTCAAAAGAGTTAAAGGTGCCATAGAGTGCATTTATCCAGTATGTTAAACTGTTCTCTGATGTCTAATATAGTAGGATTATGGCTTAGGTAAGTGCAAAAATGATCTAGAAATGGTTGTAGATCAACAGTAGACTGTGGTTGTGGATCTAGAAATGTATGCATATTACAAAATACTGAGGTTATTGTTCTAAATAAAATGATATTGGTATGAATAGCAACGCTCTATTACATTAGTACGAGCTGACACTGCACAAAGTGTCAAAGACGAACTGATCTATTGTGAAAAGATGAATGACTGGAGCAGAAGATGACGTCAGACGGCAGAAGATAACAACACTTTGAAGAAGACGAGACAGCAGACGCACTGATGAGGGGTCAGAGCCGTAATCAATGTCCAATCATCCAGAGCAGCCGTCTGTCCGGCCCAATATCTGCATGCTGGAGATCAAGGTCTGGCTGGAAACCGATCACGTCTGCCCGCATTCTCTCTTTATGAGCAATAGACATCAGAGAGAGCGGCTGGTTTCTGATTAACAAGCGCACATTCACTTCCATGAGCTGTTTGAGCTTTACGACACACACACACTGAACATCTTCACCTCTTCCGGATGTCATGCTCTGTTTAAAAGGGGTCGCGCTAATGCTCTTTTTACAAGTTGGTGTCCCAGAATGTGTGTGTGAAGTTTCAGCTCAAAACACTTCACAGATCATTGACTATCATGTGCTGAAAAAGCTTTTTTGGGGTGGAACTAAAACTGTCTTTTTAAAGTCGCCATGAAATGGTAGTTAAGATTGTCCATTTTTTCCCATATCAGGACAAAGATCAAATTGAAGCGGTCCTGAAATGAGAAAAAATGTAGGGCGGTGCATAGTTTTGTCCACTGAGGAGTGACTGAATCATTGGGAGATGACAAAATTCTAAATTGAAAGACAAAATGAATGGATGAAAGAGGGGCAGAAACGAGACACGCCCTGATAGCCCCACCTGCCCGTGATAGCTCCGCCCTAAGTTACTGATAGCTCCACCCTAAAGGAGCGATAGCCCAGCCTTAAATGACTGATAGCTCTGCCCTTAAGAACTAATAGCTCCGCCCTAAAGAACAGATAGCTCCGCCCTAAATGACTGACAGCCCAGCCTAAAAGGACAGATAGCTCCACCCTAAATGACTGATAGCCCAGCCTTTAATGACTAATAGCTCCGTCCTAAAGAACAGATAGCTCCGCCCTAAATGACTGACAGCCCAGCCTTAAAAGACAGATAGCTCCGCCCTAAATGACTGACAGCCCAGCCTTAAAGGACAGATAGCTCCGCCCTAAATGACTGACAGTGCAGCTTTAAAAGACTGATAGCTCCGCCCTAAATGACTGATAGCCCAGCCTTAAATGACTGATAGCTCTGCCCCTATGGACTAATAGCTCCACCCTAAAGAACAGATAGCTCTGCCCTAAATGACTGACAGCCCAGCCTTAAAAGACAGATAGCTCTGCCCTAAATGACTGATAGCCCAGCCTTTAAAGACAGATAGCTCCGCCCTAAATGACTGATAGCCCAGGCTTAAATGACTAATAGCTCCACCCTAAAGAACAGATAGGTCCGCCCTAAATGACTGACAGCCCGGCTTAAAAATCTGATAGCTCCGCCTTAAATGACTGATAGCCCAGCCTTAAAAGACAGATAACTCTGCCCTAAATGACTGACAGCCCAGCCTTAAAGGACAGATAGCTCCGCCCTAAATGACTGATAGCCCAGCCTTAAATGACTAATAGCTCCACCCTAAAGAACAGATAGCTCCGCCCTAAATGACTGACACCCAAGCCTTAAAAGACTGATAGCTCCGCCCTAAATGACTGATAGCCCAGCCTTAAATGACTAATAGCTCTGCCCTTAAGGACTAATAGCTCCGCCCTAAAGAACAGATAGCTCCGCCGTAAATGACTAATAGCCCAGCCTTAAAGGACAGATAGCTCCGCCCTAAATGACTGACAGCCCAGCCTTAAAGGACAGATAGCTCCGCCCTAAATGACTGACAGCCCAGCCTTAAAAGACTGATAGCTCCGCCCTAAATTACTGATAGCCGAGCCTTAAATGACTGATAGCTCTGCCCTTAAGGACTAATAGCTCTGCCCTAAAGAACAGATAGCTCCGCCGTAAATGACTGACAGCCCAGCCTTAAAGGACAGATAGCTCCGCCCTAAATGACTGACAGCCCAGCCTTAAAGGACAGTTAGCTCTGCCCTAAATGACTGATAGCTCCGCCCTAAATGACTGACAGCCCAGCCTTAAAAGACTGATAGCTCCGCCCTAAATTACTGATAGCCGAGCCTTAAATGACTGATAGCTCTGCCCTAAATGACTGACAGCCCAGCCTTAAAGGACAGATAGCTCCGCCCTAAATGACTGACAGCCCAGCCTTAAAGGACAGTTAGCTCCGCCCTAAATGACTGATAGCTCCGCCCTAAATGACTGACAGCCCAGGCTTAAAGGACAGATATTAAAAAACTAACAATTTTTTTAAAATTCAAAAACGAATGTTAAAATACGAGGTCTTTTTATTATTAATTATTAATATTATTTTTTTTTTTTACATAACAGCATTTTAAATGGAACAACATATTTGACATATTTGCTTTGCTGAACAGTTTTTTGAAAATAAAAGTTATTGTTAAAATCACTTCCACTTCAGGAGTGACCGTAACATTGGACATTCATTTGGAATCATTGCGCACAAGTCACCTCTCCGCGTTATAGTTTGAAATCAAAATAAACAATTTATTTAATCTGAAAGGCATTCAACATGTTTCAAAAACACCGTCATAAGCATCCCAATGTCTTCCAAAGCGGACTATAGGACTACATTACAAAAACTTTGCTACGGTTGATGAAGAGCTTTAAGACCGCCATTGTGTGCAACTTCAACCCAAATACAGCCTATTCTATTGCCTAATATAACCTATAATCATACATATATATATATATTGCAGTAGGCTATTTTTTAATAATTTCAATTTATATATTAAAAATCAGTAGGCTATGCTAGAAACTTATTTTTTAAAATTGCTTCTTTTTACTGTCATTCAATGTGTTTTTGATCAATATCAATCAGTGCATTTTAACTTTGAGGATAAGCAGCGCTGCAAAGTAGACCGTAACGTTTTGAAGCAGAAATGCAATATCTAGTTTAACCACTGGGTGTCAAACTTACATGCTGCACCTTTTACAAACATGCACAAATCCTGTAATAAATGTGTTGTTCATTGTTTGTAAATTCATTAACTAACACAGCCTTATTGTAAAGTGTGACCGGATTTTTCTGCCTGATTCTGTCCACTCTTTCTGACTCCTGTCCTCGAGGAACGGCTGTTATTGTAAGCTGCTGGGGAATGCTGGCTAAATATTTAGTCTGACAGAACAAGCAGTAATAAATTACAGGTTTTTTTTGTGCTGCTCATGCTTGGCCCAGTGAATAACAGCGAGTGGTTTACAGTCATCCGTTCACACGCTGGATCATGTGACCCAACGCAGACGCATGTGTTAACTTCATGACACATCGTTTCAATAGGCCGCCTTTGGGTAATTAGGTCATATTCTTATTCTGCGCGACCCTTATTGGACTTGGTTCACGGTTCTTGGCACGTTTCAAAGCTTTTCCATAAACACTGGAAATATATCTGTCGGCGGAGTGCGCAGAAACACATCCCATCCTATCTAGGCAGGATTGGTTTCACAAAGGCATAATGATTTCTGGATGAGAGATTTCAGAGGAAAACAAAACACAATCTACATTAGAAACAACAGCGTCTTTGGGTAAAACTGTATATACGTAACAATAAAGAACGAGATGCTTTTTGTATTACAGTAATTTAATAGAACAGTAATAATTTTGGTTTAATTTACAGTAAGATTTCATTGGTTCATATATTTACCAACATGAAATAATAATGAATAATACTTGAAGAGCATTTATTATTCTTAGCTCAACATTCACTAATGCATTGTTAAATCTAAATTAATGCTTGATAACTTAGTTAATGCACTGTGAGTTAAGATGAACTAACAATGAATGATTTTATTTCCATTCACTAACAATAACTAGCATGAATAAATACTGTAATAAACGTATTGTTCATTGTTTGTTTGTGCTAGTAAATGCATTAACTAATGCAACCCTATTGTAAAGTGTTACCAATGATTTTAATGCTTTAGCATTACAGGAATTACAGAGATTGCTTGTGTGTTACAGTAATGTAATATTTACAAGATGAAATATGTTTGTGAGACACACATGCACACAACAATATATTATTATTGTTATATTATTAATAATAATAATATTTAATAATTATAATTATGGGCAGCACGGTGGCGCAGTGGGTAGCACGTTCGCCTCACAGCAAGAAGATCGCTGGTTCGAGCCCCAGTTAGGTTAGTTGGCATATCTGAGTGGAGTTTGCATGTTCTCCCCGTGTTTGTGTGGGTTTCCTCCGGGTGCTCCGGTTTCCCCCACAGTCCAAACACATGCGCTATAGGGGAATTGAATAAGCTACATTGGTCGTAGTGTATGTGAGTGTGTGCAGGAGTGTATGGGTCTTTCACAGTGTTGGGTTGCGCTGGATAGGGTTAGGGCGCTGGATAAGTTGGCGGTTCATTCCGTTGTGGCGAAATGAAAAGAAAATAAATGTATGAATGAATAATAATAATAATATTAATAATAATATTGCTGTTGATACTATTATTGATGCTGTACTAGTAATAATAATAATAATAATGATAATAATCATTATTATCATTATTTTAAATATATTTTATAATAATTTATTTTATTAATTTGAATAATAATAATAATAACAATAACAATAATATAAATGTATTATTCTTTTATTATCGTCAATAATATTGTTGTTGATATTATTACTGATGTTGTAAAAATAATAATAATTATTTTAATATATAATTATTATTATTATTATCATTATTTTATTATAATTGTTATTAATACTATTATTATAATTATTATTATCAATAATATTGTTGTTGTTGTTGTTGATATTATTGTTGATGTTATAGTAGTAATAATTATAACAACAATATTATTCTTATTATTAATAATATTAATAATAATAATAATAATAATAATAATAATAATAATAATAATAATAATTTATTTTATATACAATATATTTATAATAATTTGTTTAATAATTTTAACAATAATAATAACAAGGACAAAAAAAACTGATATTTCCAGATTCACAACCTCCAAAAGCTAGTTTATAAATATATATATATATATTCAGACTCACAAACTGTAAACGCCAGTTTGTCCCATACGGTTAAAAAAACAAAAAACTCAGAAAATATATTTCTAAAGGTGCTGCTGATATGCAATTTTCATCAGATATCAGTAACAACCAAAGTAACCTAAAGAAAACAAAACTAATTAGATGCATGATATTGAAACTGATACAATAACCGATAATTAAGTCATTTTCATGGCCGATAACCATTAATTAAATCCTTCTCATCGCCAATTCCAAAATTGATACCAATAATCAATGAATTCATGTTTTGATATTAGAATATTTATATAATGTGCACCCAGATTTTCCACACTTACAAACTGATAACCGATACCGATAACCGATAATTAAGTCCTTGTAACAGCCAGATCAAAAATCTGCAACCTTTAACCGATAACTATCCAATATAGATACCAATAATCAATGCATTTATATTTTGATATTAGAATGTTTATGTAATTGCCAGTTTGTGCACCCAGGAGAATTAAAAAAAAACTGATATTTCCGGACTCACAACCTGCAAAAGTCAGTCTGTCATTTTTGTGTGCACGCGTGTGCAGATAAGATTGCCACTCCATGCCGGTCAAACAAACACAATGTCTGGAAAGTGTCCCAGTTTCACGCTTTACGGCAGACTGACTGACAGTGAGTGTGAGGATGAACTGGACACACCACTGACTGTCATTTAGGCAGCGTCTCGCTCCGCTGTGCTTCTTTAAACAGCAGACAAACGCTCTATACAGTCACATTCTGCATCTCCATCCAACATTCACAGCCAGCGGAGCCTGTCCAGAGTACGGGCCAATGATGGGTTTTACCAGAGGTGTAACACACAGCCCATATGCTCCGCATTTACTTCACATTCCTGCTCCCAATCAAACCCTCGACCCCTCAGACGCTAATGGATTGAGACAGGTCCATTCAACAGGGTCCGATTCTGCTTTGTTTTGAAGGAGAGGTTATTAAAGGAAGTAGAATAAAACACTGTTGTCAATAACAGCTTCACACCTGCGGTCAGAACGTGGAAAGCAGCGGCTGGAAAGTCATTTCGCTTCAGGGACAGACTTTACTCTGGACACCACATGGTGTCACATGTTCGATTTTCAATATTATATCATTTATTATCATTCATAATTTTCATTTAACATAACATTCATTTATTCGCCCTCAAGTGAGATTTTTATTCCTTTTTAAATATTTCTCAAATGGTGTTTAACGGAGCAAGACATTTTTTTACAGCATTTCCTTTGACATTTTTTCCCTTGTCAGGGTAAAGTCTTATTTCTTTCAGTTTGGCTGAAATAAAAGCAATTTTTAATTGTTTTTTTAACAAGTCAATGTTATTAGCTTCTTTAAAAAAGCACTGTTGTCCAATGACTTGCCTAATTAACCTAATTAAGCCTCTAAATTGCACTTTAAGCTGAACACTAGTGTCTTGCACTATAAATAAAAAAATTGATTTAACAAGGTACTGGAAATATTCCTCAGAGATTTTGCTCCATATTGACATGATAGCATCACACAGTTGCTGCAGATTTGTCTGCTGCACATTCATGATGCCAATCTCCCGTTCCAGCACATCCCAAAGGTGCTCTATTGGATTGAGCTCTGGTGACTGTGGAGGCCATTTGAGTACAGTGAACTCAATGTCATGTTCAAGGAACCAGTCTGAGATGATTCTTTATGACATGGTGCGTTATCCTGCTGGAAGTAGCCATCAGAAGATGGGTACACTGTTGTTAATAAAGGGATGGACATGGTCAGCAGCAATACTCAGGTAGGCTGTGGTGTTGACTCAATGCTCAAAGTGTGTCAAGAAAATATCCCCCACACCATTACACCACCACCAGCAGCCTGAACTGTTGATACAAGGCAGGATGGATTCATGCTTTCATGTTGTTGAGGCCAAATTCTGAGCCGAGCATCCGAATGTGGCTGCAGAAATGGAGACTCATCAGACCAGGCAACGTTTCTCCAATCTTCTATTGTCCAGTTTTGGTGAGCCTGTGTGAATTGTAGCCTCAGTTTCCTGTTCTTAGCTGACAGGAGCGGCACCCGGTGTTGCTGTATCAGAATTACACACGACATTTATTAAAATAATGCGTCTATTTTTAAGATCAAGCTGCTTAATTCTTTCAGTTTTTTAATTCATGGTCTTGAGAATTACTTTTTAACCCTTGAGTGTGCTGTTGGGGATGTTTTCATTCAATTCAACTCATGTTTATTTCTATAGCGCTTTAACAATGTAGATTGTGTCAAAGCAGCTTAACATAGAAGTTCTAGTAAGAGGTGATTTTGAGTCTTAATTTGGCCACAACGCTCTCTGTGTTTCAGCAAATGTGATCATTTTTGGTGGTAAATCTTATTTTGACACATATTTTGGGAAAATGCCTTGAAATTTTTCAAAAACTGCAAATTGACTACCCTTTGGTTATGTTGAGGGCTGTTTTTGCCCCATTGACTTCCATTATAACCACATTTTTTGACTGCAAAGCCATGACAGCATATAATTATGCACTCTTGATCATTGCTGGTTTTCCCTGTTGGGAAGAGGTAGAATTATCATTTTATACCAGGAAAAACCCCCAACATAATTATATGCTGTCATGGCTTTGCAATCACAAAATGTGGTTATAATGGAAGTCAATGGGGCAAAAACAGCCACTAACATAACGAAAGAGTAGTCAATTTTATCAGTACACAAGGGTTAAAATACTATAAACATAGATTTATAAACGGTAGATAAGGCTATGTATTTTATGCTGGTGTATGATATTTACAAGTGTTAGAATAGACCTTTTTTTAATTTTAATTTTTTTTATTTTACCATGTACCATGTGCAGCTGAAGTCAGAATTATTAGCCCCCCTGAATTATTAGCCCCCCTGTTTATTTTTTCCCCAATTTCTGTTTAACCGAGAGAAGACTTTTTCAACAAATTTCTGAACATAATAGTTTTAATAACTCATCTCTAATCACTGATTTATTTTATCTTTCCCATGATGACAGTAAATAATATTAGACTAGATATTTTTTAAGACACCTCTATACAGCTTAAAGTGACATTTAAAGGCTTAGTTAGGTTAACTAGGCAGGTTAGGGTAATTAGGCAAGTTATTGTATAATGATGGTTTGTTCTGTAGACTATCGAGAAAAAATATAGCTTAAAGGGGCTAATAATATTGACCTTAAAATGGCTTTTAAAAAATTCAAAACTGCTTTTATTCTAGCCGAAATAAAACAAATAAGACTTTTTCAGAAAGAAAAAATATTATCAGACATACTGTGAAAATTTCCTTGCTCTGTTAAACATCATTTGGGAAATATTTAAAAAAGAAAAAAAAATCAAAGGGGGGCGAATACTTCTGACTTCACCTGTTCATCCTTTTTTACCCAATCAAACCGAAAACCGTGACCACAAAACTTTGGTACGAAACCAACCAGTGATTTTGTAAACAGTCCCACCCCTAACACCTATATGTATAATTACAGACTCTGAAAGCCCAAACCTTTGGCCAAAGTAAATTGTGTGAAGAAAGTGGCAGCATCATCCATCAGAGTGAGTGCATGATGGGAAAAGAGCAACAGTATGAGCAACACCTCCTCAATCTTGTAGAATAGCTTCAGCAACACTTTCTGCATGTGTCCTGATTGCGTCCAGCGCTGAGCGTACAGTGAAGAACAGCTGTGAGCAGATGATGGACGGACTGCTAAAGCCTCTCTCTCTCACCTCCTGATATTAAACAGATCAGTGTCAAAGTGGACCGTCCGTTTGTCCGCTTAGACCCCCAGAGATAAGAATCACCGCTCGAAATGACTCAGAGTTTGTTTTTCCCATTAAAAGACAAGGATGAATGCACCAGCTCAGGTTCTCCACTGCTATGTGAACTGCCAAACATTCAGATCGTCTGGTGGAACGGTGACTTTACATGCGCTCAAGGCATTTAGCAAACAAAAAAGAAAACATATAATCGCTTTTACATCCCAGTTAAGCTCTTTAGACTTCATGCTTTAATGCTGTATGAATTCTCAAAGGTCTAAATCTGAATTTTACATTAATAACAAAACTTCATTTAAATCAACATGCACATACATTAATCAACCATTTTAAAAAAATAAGTGCTATTAGCATTTAAAAATACATTAACCCTCTGTGGATCCTGGTCATGCTGCCGTGACCAGCATCTCTTTTTTCTTATCAGTGCCAAAGACACTAAGAATACTCAATACTCACACAGATAAGTGTTATACACCATTCAAATCTGCTAGATGTCTACTTTTTTGTGTACACTCACAATAGCAACAAAAGTTAGTGCTTTTGCAAAATAAGGAACGTAAACAGTGTAGGCATTATTTCTTTTCTCTCTCTCCGCGATCTGTTTTTAGAAATGCGTCACTGAAATAAACCGAAACTTAGCGAAAACAAAACACACAGACATAAGACATACATCTATAGAAAAGCTTATATCTATAGAAATATATGTATCTTTAGAATATATCTATAGAAAGAGTCTATTTTTAATTGCACAGAGTGCAAGTTGAAAACAAATATTGTTTGATAAAGTAATCAGTATGAAACCAACACTAAGTCTAGTTTCTCAGATTGAGCTGGCTAGAAAGGTTGTTTCACATTCATTCTCAGGAATAAGTTGTAATTATAACCCATTTGACCTCACGGGACCACCATGATCTGATGCTGCTTTATTCAGAATGTGACGCATGTTATACGAGTTATTTATTTTATTTTACCGTAGTTGATCCAGTCAAAGTTTGGAAAAAGTTAACTAAGGCTGCAATTATTTGGGCAAACTATATATAAAAGGTCTAAAAATATTATTTTGATTTAAAGTAATTGTTTTTCATGTTTAAAATATAATTTATTCAAGTGTTTAAAGCATTTGTCTTTACGCTACTTCAGTGTCTCAGAGTCGTTCAGAAATGATTATTAAATGCTGGATTAATGCACAGGAAAGTTTTTATTACAACCGTTTTGCAAACATGTTTTTTTGCCATTTAAACTATTTATTTTTTGTGCATGCTGTATAAGTGCATATACATTGTTTACATGGTCATAATACAGCAAGAAATACAAGCATTTATAAATAGTTTGGGCTAGCTTTTGCAGCTGGAGATTGCTTTACAATGCCCTTGATGGGTGAACATTAGCCAGTGGGGGAGTGTCTTTTGTCTCTCCAGGTGTGAATTATTCATGACCATTGTCACTCCCACGCATACAGCTGAGATCACCCAAAACAGACTTTACAAAATGTAAATCATTCTAATGTTTTATTTGAATGAGAGAACAGAATAATTTTCAGATAATTGTGAAGTAAATATTCTAGCCTATATGACTGGTTACTCAAAAGTCTTGTTCGGGCACATTCAGTGTGTTTTTTGGACCTTATTTCAGCTACATTTTTATCTCCAAAACCTACTAACCATGCATAATATTTTTTGTTGAAGTCAGAATTATTAGCCCACCTTTGATTTTTTTCTTTCTTTTTTAAAAATATCTCAAAGGATGTTTAACAGAGCGAGGAAATTTTCACAGTATGTCTGATAATATTTTTTCTTCTGGAGAAAATCTTATTTGATTTATTTCGACTAGAATAAAAAGCCTCTTTAAGCTAATTTTTTTTCCTGACTGTTTTTTAGAACAAGCTATCGTTATACAATAACTTGCCTAATTACCCTAACCTGCCTAGTTAACCTAATTAATCTAGTTAAGCCTTTAAATGTCGCTTTAAGCTGTATAGAAGTGTCTTGAAAAATATCTAGTAAAATATTATTTACTGTCATCATGGCAAAGATAAAAGAAATCAGTGATTAGGAATGAGTTAATAAAACTATTATGTTTAGAAATGTGTTGAAAAAATCTGCTCTCTGTTAAACAGAAATTGGGGGAAAAAATAAACAGGGGGGCTAATAATTCTGACTTCAACTGTACATCAATATTTCTCATGTTATTGTAGCACAGTTTGTGCTGAATACAAAAAAAAAATACATGTTGGCCAGTACTATGTAATAAGTAGCTGAAATAAGCACAAATGTCAGGTCATGTCAAAACATCTTAGGAGCCCCAAAATCACCTCAGACCCCAGAGGGTTAATAACTAGTGAAAAGTGGCAAAACAACAAGTTACTCTTAAAGGGGGCCTATTATGCAAAAATCACTTTTATAAGGGGTTTAAACACAGTTGTGTGTCAATAGTGTTTGAATATAGCCAGCTTATAATGGTAAACAAGTATTCATTTTATTTTTAATGATCACACGTGATAAAAATAGTCTGCAGAAACACTTTGATTGACATTCTCCCTTTGTACGTGTCATCAGCGGGGAAAAGCCCCGCCCACTAGTGACCATCTCTCCCTTATTAGCATAGGATGTTAATCTTGTTTTTGAATCTGCCACTATGCTGACACACAGGCATCTGTAGCTCCGCCCTCTTATGAAAAGAGCACAATCTCATTTGAATTTAAAGCGACAGTCACCAAAATGCCACAAATGGGATCAAAGCCTAAAAGGGGCAGTTATAAAACATTATCTGTGTTGTATTTTAAGTTGAAACTTCATACACACACACATATATAAAAACGTTTTGGACACATAGCCCACTGATAATCATTTTAAATATTTGTGATTATGATTTTTCCCATAATCGCGATTATTTAAAATGCTTATCAGTGGGCCATGTGTCCAAAACGTTATATATATATATATGTGTGTGTGTGTGATGGATGACAGACCCAGTAATGCCATGTAAATGAAGAAGAGAAGCGGTCCAAAACAGAGCCCTGAGGAACACCAGTAACCCAGAAATAGCCTCAATGGTGTCATCCTGCGCTCAGGACCACCAGTGTGATGCCCTGACCAAACAAACAGCAGCAAATCAGCCCATTTCTGCCCCAATTCATCCCCGTCAGAGCAGACAGCAGGACACCCACGCTGATCACTTACAGCCCAGATCCACTGAAGACCTGCTCAGTGTCAGCGGCTGATGACCTCTGACCTCTGCATCCGGGACGGTCAGCGGTCCTGCACGCTCCGTCTGCACTGACACTGAACAGCAAAGCTTTATTGGCCCGTATATTAGAGCTGCACGATATTGGAAAAAATCCAGCGATATTTAATGTTTCTTCAATAAATATTGCGATATGAATACAGCTGATGGTCTATTTTGTTTTCTGGAGAGTCCAACCAGTATTCAGGTACAGAAATTAAACAATCGCAATGCTAAAAAACACAATGCTTTTCTTCCTTCGTCTCATTTCTAGTCCAAAAGTCTAAAAATTCTTGTAGATCAAGTAAAAGTATTGTTTTGTTTTCACCTTCAGAAGAAACAAGTCAAAATAAAGAGCTTTTGATAAGCAACATTATCTGCCTATAGCACTGATCATCAACTGGCGGCCCGCGGGCCAAATCCGGCCCGCTGAGCCATTCAACCCGGCCCGCGACTGGATTACAAAATTGTGAGTATCAAAAAGAAAACAGTGGTCCACACTATTAAAGCAACTAAAATACAACTGAGTCTCTTGTCAGAAAAACCTCCATTTATGACTATATTTAGGCTACACTTCCAAATGAGGACAGACTCAGACAGACCATGCGGCGTTAAGCATTTATGGTTTCAAACTGGTTTTAGCGTAAGTGAAGACCGGGTGGGGTGTAGGCGGAGTGCGTGCGATGTGTGTGTGATGAAGAGCAAGGAGGGATGCGGTGGAGAGGGGTGTGCGACGTATTTGAGGAGCGAGCGAGAGGGAGACGCGCAATTTCCGGGAGATTATCATTCGTTTGCGGGCATGCGGGAGTCTCTATGCATTTGCAGGAGACTCACAGAACTTCCGGGAGACTTGGGATGTCTGCCTCAGGACTAAGTCCCGTTTACACTAATGCGTTTTCGTTTTAAAACGCATAAGTTTTGCTACGGTTACGCCATCCGTCCACACTACGCCGGAGTTTTCGAGCCTCAAAAACGGAGCGTTTTGAAAACGCTGGAGAGGTCGTTTTCATTCTAAAACGCTGCTGCTCCGTCTTAGTGTGGATGGGGGAAAACGGAGACATCTGAAAACGGAGGCGTGGCTGCTGAGATTCGCTACCTGATTGGGGCTTTTGGGTCATTGCGTATCCTTCCCTTATTCGTCAAGCCCCTAATCACATGACTATAACGCTACCGGAAGACGGCAGACCAGCCTTCACTGTAAACAACAACATGGACACAGAAATGGGAGCGTTGTTTGCACTATTGTCCGTTTTAGGCGCCATTGTGCAGTTAAACTCTGCCTTTTTTACTACAGCAGCTGCATATATTCGCAAGAGGGAAGCTATTGTTTGAGCACTCGCTAATCGCTCGTGTTCATCGTTCAACCAGCATTTGTTGACTAACAATAACCAAATGCCGAGCGAGACACATGCTTCCTGTTTATACTTGAACGCGCATGTCCAGAGTGCGCGAATGGTCACGTGATATACGTTTTTGGTGGAGAAGTGTGGACGGAGATATGTTTAGAAACGCTAGATGAAACGCTAGTGTGGACGCGGATCGTTTTTGATCTAAAACGCCGTTTCAAAACGAAAACGCATTAGTGTAAACGGGGCCTAAAAAAAGGAGGAAAAACAATCTGGCACAATTTAAAATAGCATGGTAAATAAATAAACTGGTACCAGAACAAAACAGGTCACCAATAATGTTCGCACATCAAATGAAACGTTACGTGGGCTTGAATTCAAATCACAATGCTGAAACGGGCTACTCACAGAGCCTAATCAATGGCTAATGTTACATTTCCCCTTGTTGACTTAGCCTAATTGAGTTGAGGCAAAATATCTATCACTCCTAGTGGTTGACTGTGGTATAGGTGATGGGGGCCTGAATCAAATGCCTTCAGTTTTGTAATGAAATTGAAAAAGTATAAACATTAAACATAATGTTAAGCCAAAATTAGATTTTTATTTGATTTTCTTCTTGGGGGTCCGGCCCCCAAGGAGACTGTCCGGTAAAACTCTGGCCCTCTGACAAATATAGTTGATGACCCCTGGCCTATGGGCTATGTAAATTTATCTTATTTTTGCTTTAAAATGTACTAAACAAGGGCAGAATGGTGGCTCAGTAGTTATCACTGTCGAATCACAGTAAGAAGGTCGCTGGTTCGAGTCCCAGTTGGCATTTCTGTGTGGAGTTTGCATGTTCTCCCCATGTTGGCGTGGGTTTCCTCTGGGTGCTCCGGTTTCCCCCACAGTCCAAACACATGCGCTATAGGGGAACTGATGAACTAAATTGGCCGTAGTGGATAAGTGTTTATAAATTAACCGTTCACCGGAAGTTTATCAGTGGGGGACACTAGCTGTGTATATACATATACATTGTGGATGCACACATTATGAAATCGATGCTGAAACGATATATTGTGCAGCCCCACCGTATATATATATATCTGACTCAGTGATGAGGTAAAGATAAGGGAAAAAATACACTTACACTCAGGTTCCGGTCCCAGATCTGGATTGTCCCGTCCTGGCAGCCTGCGGCGATGAGTTTGCCGTCCCGGCTGTAGGTGCAGCAGGTGGGAGTTACTCGTTTGCCCTGCTGAGATCGAGGCTTGAACACTGACTTGTGCTTTTTCTCGGAGGTCAAATCCCACGTGCGTACAGTCCTGAGGATAAGATGAGAAAAAGCTCAAAATGTAATAAAATAATAAAATAAAATAAAAAAGTTGCATCTTTTACACTATGTTCTGTTTTAAAAGACTAAAGATAATGTCAGTTCTTTCTATCCGAATAAAAATAATATTATACTGGTGTTATTACAAATATGGCGACGCAGTGGCGCAGTAGGTAGTGCTGTCGCCTCACAGCAAGAAGGTCGCTGGTTCGAGCCTCGGCTGGGTCAGTTGGCGTTTCTGTGTGGAGTTTGCATGTTCTCCCTACGTTCGCGTGGGTTTCCTCCGGGTGCTCCGGTTTTCACCACAGTCCAAAGACTGTGTTTGCTGGTTGCTGGTTCGAGTCCTGGCTGGGCCAGTTGGCATTTCTGTGTGGTTCTTGCATGTTCTTACACTTCCATGAGTGTGAATGTGAGTGTGCATGGGTGTTTCCCAGTACTGGGTTGCAGCTGGAAGGGCATCCACTGTGTAAAACATATGCTGGATAATTTGGTGGTTCATTCCGCTGTAGCGACCCCTGATTAATAACCGGAGTAAGTCAAGGAAAATGAATAAATGAATGAAATCTGTTAATAAAAATACATTTAAAAAGTGCGTGTTATAAAATAATAAATAAATAAATAAATGTTGTGACACTATAGCACAGACGTTGTCACGATCACCAGCGATCGTCAGCCTGAGATCGCTGGTAAACACACACACGCATTCATATGGACTACAAATCCGCCAGTTCATGGACTACATTTCCATACATACACTCCGCGCACACATGTTCCAGATCACCCTTTGATTACACTCACAGCTGAAACCACTCATCCACTGATTACATGGACTATAAGTACACCTCACTGACACACAAGTTTGCTGAGTCTTGTATCCTGTTATAGTGAACATTACGACGCGTTTCTCCTTGCCTTGTTTTCCCGTGTTTAGACCTTTGCTTTGTTTTGTTTTGATTATCTCTGTACGCCGCCTGCCTTGTGACCATCTGCCTGATACATCGACTACGACTCTGGATTGCCCTAATACCTCTGTTTGTTCCTGTTTGACCATTGCTTGCCTGACTATTCCTAATAAAGACCTGCATACGGATCTTCACCCCGTCGAAGCGTCTCACTCTATTACAGAAGACTCAGCCACACTATGGATCCAGCGGTGTTATTAGTACGTCTCCAGCAAGGTAAAAACTCCCTTGAGAATCACATCATGAACTATCTGAACATTGCTAACGACACCCATTTGCCAGACCATATGCTCAATGACTTTTTCATATATGGGTTAAACGAGCCCCTGAAAAGTAAACTTACCGGGGTTGATTCTCGAGGGAGACTCACGCTACAGGAATTCCTCGACCTCGCACTGTTGTCTGTAGGCTCTTCCTTCACGATCGGAGAAATGGAGGAGGAGATTCCTAAATGTTTTTTGGGGGGGGGCTGTGTACAGCAAGACCCGCTGGCAACGGGGTTTGCTGAACAGTCCACCACATCGATCATGCTGGCATCACCGATACTCCTGTCCACACAGAAGCAACACCCGCGGGCTGCGGGATTTGCCACGCACAAAATGGCCGCCAACGCTAGCCAACAGCAAGAACCGCCGGCTGCGGGAGGCGCCACTCACAAGATGGCGGACTTCAAAATAAGAGCTCCCAAAATGGTTCCAGTTAAGGGGCAAACTCACACGGTGGTCACTGCCAAACTGCCGGTGACCCAGATGGCTCCTTGTTATAAGTCTGTTCCTGCCATAGTTCCTGATCTCGTTCCTGTTCCTGAAAAGCCATCACCTGAGCCACCAGAATGGCCACCACCACCTGAGTTACCTGAACTGCCACCACCATCAGAGCTATTACTGCCAGAGCTGCCACCACCACCACCAGAGCTGCCAGATCCCCAGTCACTACCAGAGCTGCCAGATCCTCCAGAGCTGCCATATCCTCCAGAGCTGCCAGATCCTCCAGAGCTGCCAGATCCCCAGTCACTACCAGAGCTGCCAGATCCTCCAGAGCTGCCAGATCCTCCAGAGCTGCCATATCCTCCAGAGCTGCCATATCCTCCAGAGCTGCCAGATCCTCCAGAGCTGCCAGATCCTCCAGAGCTGCCAGATCCTCCAGAGCTGCCAGATCCTCCAGAGCTGCCAGATCCTCCAGAGCTGTCAGAGCCGCTGCCATCAGAGCTGCCACCGCCAGTGCTATCAGAGCCGCTGCCATCAGAGCTGCCAGAGCTACTGCCACCAGAGCTGTCAGAGCCACTGCCACTGCCGCCAGTGCTGCGAGAGCTGCCGCCGCCAGAGCTACCAGAGCCGTCGCCGCTGCCAGAGCCACTGCCGCCAGTGCTGCCAGAGCTACTGCCACAGCCGCCGCCAGAACTGCCGCCACCGCCTGAGTTTCCTGAATGGCCGCCACCGCCTGAGTTTCCTGAATGGCCGCCACCGCCTGAGTTTCCCGAATGGTCGCCGCCGCCTGAGCTTCCCGAATGGCGGGCGCCAGATCCTCTTGAATCCCTCGAATGGTGGTTGCCAGATCCCCTTGAATCCCTCGAATGGCGGGCGCCAGATCCCCTTGAATCCCTCGAATGGCGGGCGCCAGATCCCCTTGAATCCCTCGAATGGCGGGCGCCAGATCCCCTTGAATCCCTCGAATGGCAGGCGTTGAATCCCTCTGAATCTCTCGAATGGCAAACACCAGAGTCCCTTGAAGTCCTTGAATGGCAGGTACCAGAGTCCCATGAGTTCCACGAGTGGCCAGAGCCGCCACCTGAGTTCCACGAATGGCCAGAGCCGCCACCTGAGTTCCACGAGTGGCCAGAGCCGCCACCTGAGTTCCACGAATGGCCAGAGCCGCCACCTGAGTTCCACGAGTGGCCAGAGCCGCCACCTGAGTTCCACGAGTGGCCAGAGCCGCCACCTGAGTTCCACGAGTGGCCAGAGCCGCCACCTGAGTTCCACGAACGGCCAGAGCCGCCATCTCAGTTGCACGAATGGCTGCCAAAGCCGTGTGAATTCCCAGAGTCACTAGAGCCGTGTGACTTCTCAGTGCTCCTTGAACCCAAGCCTCCTGATCCACTGGGGTTGAAAGAACTGCCAGTGCTCCTTGAACCCAAGCCTCCTGACCCACTGGGGTTGAAAGAACTGTCAGTACTCCTCGAACCCAAACCTCCTGATCCACTGGGGTTGAAAGAACTGCCAGTGCTCCTTGAACCCAAGCCTCCTGACCCACTGGGGTTGGATGAACTGCCAGAGCTCCTTGAACCCAAGCCTCCTGACCCACTGGGGTTAGATGAACTGCCAGTGCTCCTTGAACCCAAGCCTCCTGACCCACTGGGGTTGTATGAACCGTCTATACCTGCTGAACCAAAGCCCCCAGACATACCGCAGCTCCACGCTCCAGGCCCTCCGCAGCTCCACTCTCCGGGCCCTCCGCAGCTCCACTCTCCAGGCCCTCCGCAGCTCCACTCTCCGGGCCCTCCGCAGCTCCACTCTCCGGGCCCTCCACAACTCCATGCTCCAGGCCCTCCGCAGCTCCACTCTCCGGGCCCTCCGCAGCTCCACTCTCCGGGCCCTCCGCAGCTCCACTCTCCAGGCCCTCCACAGCTCCACGCTCCAGGTAAACCTCCGCTGCATGGTCCTGGCCCTCCATCCCTCCCCCTGGTCCGCCTCCGCTCCACCTCCCGCCTGAACTGTTTGAGGAGCGTCTGGAAGCCGCTCCGTAGAGGGGGGGCTATGTCACGATCACCAGCGATCGTCAGCCTGAGATCGCTGGTAAACACACACACGCATTCATATGGACTACAAATCCGCCAGTTCATGGACTACATTTCCATACATACACTCCGCGCACACATGTTCCAGATCACCCTTTGATTACACTCACAGCTGAAACCACTCATCCACTGATTACATGGACTATAAGTACACCTCACTGACACACAAGTTTGCTGAGTCTTGTATCCTGTTATAGTGAACATTACGACGCGTTTCTCCTTGCCTTGTTTTCCCGTGTTTAGACCTTTGCTTTGTTTTGTTTTGATTATCTCTGTACGCCGCCTGCCTTGTGACCATCTGCCTGATACATCGACTACGACTCTGGATTGCCCTAATACCTCTGTTTGTTCCTGTTTGACCATTGCTTGCCTGACTATTCCTAATAAAGACCTGCATACGGATCTTCACCCCGTCGAAGCGTCTCACTCTATTACAGACGTCAACGTGTAATCTTAACTTATTGACAGTAAACTAGCACACAAATCTCCATATTTTTTTTATTTTAGAGCATTATCAGATCATTAAAGCTGCTCGCTGCTCGAGTTTTTCTGCTCTAGAAACATTCCTGCAGTAAATGAGGCAAATCATTATTGAAAGTGAAGAAAAGCGGAGAAAATTTGCTTTAAAAGCAGATGAGAGACATGAATGAGAATCTAAGCTGAGAAACCGGAGAGCCCGAGAGCCTTCCTGAGGAAATAAATATATATATTGCTCAATAATTAGGAGAGCAGATCGAGTGTCTGTTCAGTGTTCCACATTGTAGAGAACGTTTATGAAGACAATAACAGTGAAGCACAGGGTTTGCCACAGAAATTCTCCTATTAAAGTAATAATAATAATAATAATGGTTCATTCCGCTGTGGCGACCCCAGATTAATAAAGGGACAAAAAAAAAATATGAACATAAAAGATATGTTAGGCGAATTATTACAAATTATTCAAATGATTATGTATGTATAAACGCAGATGATAACAACCGTTCATTTAAATACTAACCTAATATATCATTTGTAATATGTGTTATGTGTGTATTATTTTGTCATGAACCAGAAGAAAACAATAAAAAAACTTGAATTATAAAAAAAAATACTAACCTAATATAAAGCTTAAATTTACATTAGACATGATAACCGTGAAACCATGATTATTCTTCATCCATAATTGTTACGCAGTTTAAAACATCACATATGAATGTGTCTGAATGTAGAAGCCCATAGATATATACACTAGATATCGCATAGGGACCCTGAGCATGCGTCAATAGCGCCGCCACATTGGTACAGTGCTTCTAGGACAAACGTCATTCAAGCGCACTAGTCAAGACAGTGTGCCAATGTGAAGATGCTGGACTTTAGCGCTGTGTTTGCATTGTAGTAACGAGCAAACAAAGAAAACAAAGTACAAAGGCAGAACATTTCATAGGTAAGATTTTGTTTTTTATGTTTTTGTATGTTATGAACTTTTGTGCTTAACAAGTAATGTTATTGATGATAATGCAGTCTCTTGCTGCATTCACCATAAGGCAAAGGAGCACCAACTCGCACTAAATTCTAGACTAATGCTAGTTTTGTTGAATTAAATCAGCAAACAATGTTATGAAATATGACAACAAGATGCTGCCGTGCTAGAAACTTGTATTATTGTCAGCTAAGTGAACGAGTCGTTCATAACGGAGATTCATTCACAAACGAATCGCTCCCTCCATCAGAATGAGAAGTGAAAGCAGGAGAGGGGGTGTGTTTCAGGACATGGATTAGATTAAATTAAACAGGGAAGGAGGATAATACATTTCCATGCACACAAACACTCACTTTTTGTCAGGAATGCCCGTGCGGTCACATCCATCAATGTAGAAAAGTGATGTAAAATTATAATATTTCGTAATTAAAAAAATATTTGCATACTGACCACCGGGGAAAACTCCCGATCATAGATATATGTGTATATGTGTATTTCTCTGGCTTTGGATGGCCACAGTCCTCCGCTTCACCCTGGTCCCGCATTCATTTCAAAGGAGCGCTACCCTGTACTAAAATGGCGGCTCTATTGACGCATTCGTTCTAAAAAAAAAAGCCACACTGTACAATGCAGTGATGTTATGTAGTTTACAATCCAATATATTAACATTTTAATGTAGAAAAATACAACGTGGGTGTCTTAAGGAGCAAAAATACAACATATGGGCTCTTAAATGCTGTTGTGTCATCACCAGGGCCAGACGGAATCTGCGGATGTTTTTTGCTATTTCTGCCGAGAATTTTGGTAAAAATCTGCGGATTTCTGTAGAATTATTTTGGGAGTATCAGAACTAAAACCTTAATATGTGAAATAAAAAATAATATCTTTTTAACTTTTATTTAATGTTTAAAATGCAAATCCAATTAGTGTCACGTTTGTGGATCTTTCCGTTGTCTTGCATGTGTGTGTGCGTGTGTGTGTGTGTGTGTGTGGGAAGTGGGTGTGTCTTGTTTGGGTTCTTCACCGCGTGGTGTGTGCGTGTGTATGTGTGTTTTCATTCATCAGCTGGGTGGTCACGTGTTTTGTTACTACTCACAACACAGGTGTTTGTTATCAGTCACAGCTGTTGCGTGTTCCGCGCGCTATATATGTTCAGTGTTTTGTAGTTAGCGTTATCAGTCCGTTGTTGTTCACTTCTGTGTCTGCTTTCTGTTAGACTCTCTCGCTCGCTTTGGTGGAGGCTCTCCGATATAGCCTGTTTCATTTGGACCTTGTGCACGTCTCTGTTTCTTTGATGTTGTTGCTACTGCCTGCCCTGAAGACAACATTATCTGTGAGAGACTTCACCCCAAATCCGCTTCTCTAATGAACTTTACCGTGGGTAAACTCGACGATTTCCTTGAGAGCTGCTCCGTAGCGCTACCTTTCCCTTCCCTCGATATCTGGTGAGGTATCCATGAGAGACTGCTATACGACGTTGGTTCACGGATGAACCTTTACCGCTGTTTGGCGTGTCGTATTCTGGTGTGAGCATCCTTGCCCTAAACTATATCTGGGGACATCTATACCAGCTGTGACTCTTTAAATAAATCATCTTGTTTTCACTTGCATTTGGGTCTCCTGTATATATCATTGTGACAATTAGATTCACTTTATTTGGTAAAACAAGTCTCTCATATAATATATCTACTAAAAGACAGAAAATATTACTGTACATACTGCATTGTACATAAATCAGATGAACATTTTCATATTAGTCAATAATATTACTGTAATAAATGTAAAAACTAAAAAATATATAGATTTACACACATTTACTCAAGTAAATAAACAGAATTAATGATGGGCTAAAAATCTGCGGAAATCTGCACGCACAGATTCCGTGTAAGCCTAGTCATCACTTATATTGCAAGTCATATCTCTCCGGCCCCTCATTTGGGATGCTTTTCAAGAACTGGCCCCCATGACAAACTAATTGAACAGCCCTGGTCTAGATGCTGAAGCACATGACATCGGGTGCTTGTTCTGCACAGAGCAGACTTTTTTTTTTTTATGGCAGGCACACAGAGCGCTCCGTCAAAAACGCATGGTGCAGCAGGCAGTTAGAACACGAAGCACCCAGCCAGTCTCCATATGAGCACACAGAAAGCTCACTGCAAAAAAAAATATATATATAAAAAGACTCAGCACAAAAAATGCATTATTAGGACCTGAACAGTTTTAATTTCTCTCAGCAAATATCTGTGTACTCTCTAAAGCAGGGGTGCTCAACCCTGTTCCTGGAGATCTACCTTCCTGCAGATTTCAGTTGCAACCCATATCAAACACACCTGCCTGTAATGATCAAGTGATGTACAGGGCTTAATTAATTGGTTCAGGTGTGTTTGATCAGGGTTGGAGCTGAACTCTGCAGGAAGGTAGATCTCCAGGAACAGGGTTGAGCACCATTGCTCTAAAGCATTGTTTCTCCACCACGTTCCTGGAGGACCACCAGCTCTGCACATTTCCATGTCTCCTTAACCAAACAAACTTGATTCAGATCATCAGCTCACTAGCAGAGACTGAAAGACCTGTTATGGCTGTGACTGAGACATCCAAAACATGCAGTGTTGGCGGTCCTCCAGGAACGTGGTTGAGAAACACTGCCCTAAAGACGCAATGCATTCAAGCAGTACTAAGTCTGCCATGATGCCATGCCTTCAAACACAAGGTAAGACACAATAATCACATGACTATTAATGATTCATAGTTCCTGGTTTGTTAAACTGGTTAAGTGACATTTGGAGAAGTACCTTGGAATGCTGTTATTGACCAATCAGAATCAAGCATTCCAAAGAGCCAGGTAATAATTACTAATAATTTAATAAGTAAATAATAATATTCATTGATTCATTCTTTTTTTGGCTTAGTCCCTTTACTAATCTGGGGTCGCCACAGCGGAACGAACCGCCAACTTATCCAGCATATGTTTTACGCAGCGGATGCCCTTCCAGCTGCAACCCAACACTGGGAAACATCCATACACATTCATTCACACATATACACTATGGACAATTCAGCCTACCCAATTCATCAACACCACATGTGTTTGGACTTGTGGGGGAAACCGGAGCACCCGGGGAAAACCCACGAGAACATGCAAACTCCACACAGAAACGCCAACTGACCCAGCCGAGGCTCGAACCAGCGACCTTCTAGCTGTGAGGCGAACGTGCTACCCACTGCAGTAGTGTCTGAAATGAGCATCTCCGCGAGTCATAAACGCAGGGAAACGAGAGAGGACAGTACATCAGCATGACAGGCACATTTGAAGGATCTGTGAAATTGCCATTCTCTTCCCTCCATCTGCTGAACACATTACAGCTGTCGAGCGGGACACGGGGAAATGCAAACACAACAGAGAAACATGAAGATCCTCGACCCGGCCCAACCAGACTATTGTGGAGTAATGTAATTCACAGAAAACAGACATACAAGAGTACAGGACAGCGAGGGTCTAAGGACAGGTGATCCTGAACATCAGAGTCCTCAGCTCAAGCCCAAAACTGAACCGTCGACTCAATTTATGTGAACACACCCACAAATAGCACCTGAAAACAGAATTAACTGTGGTTGGTCACTTGACATGTCAATCAAACTGTCTCGAACTGTCAAAGTGGGCGGGTCTTAATCAGAATAAAAGCAATGTTGATCAGACAGAAACGTCTACAACAACAGAAATCGGTTCTTTTTTTGCCACATTTTGATGCATTTCTAAATGTGGAAAATGTCCAAATGAGCTGGATAGACCACAGATAAAGTCGTAAACACATCTCAAGGATGATCAATTAAAACAGGAGCGTCTGAACTCAATTTTAAAAGTCATCAAAAATGCTGTGAAGACTTATGTTTGTTTTTTCCTTTTTATTTGTAATAATTTTGCAAAGAGGAAAACAATGAATCTGACCCTTAAGACCTGGACATCCGTCCATTGCTAAACAAAGAAGTATTATTCATAAATGTTTAATAACTTTTGTTCCGAGAATCCGATCTGTACCATTTAAATTCAAATCACCTTTTACACTCATTGGCCAATTTATTAGGTACACCTTGCTAGTACCAGGTTGGACCCTCTTTCGCCTTCAGAACTGCCTTAATCCTTCGTGGCATAGATTCAACAAGGTACTGGAAATATTCCTCAGAGATTTTGCTCCATATTGACATGATAGCATCACACAGTTGCTGCAGATTTGTCCACCACATCCCAAAGGTGTTTCATTGGATTAAGTTCTAGTGACTGTGGAGGCCATTTGAGCCATTCATTGTCATGTTCAAGAAACCAGTCTGAGATTATTCCCGCTTTATGACATGGTGCGTTATCCTGCTGGAAGTATCCATCAGAAGATGGAGACACTGTGGTCATAAAGGGATGGACATGGTCAGCAACAATACTCAGGTAGGCTGTGGCGTTGACACAATACTCAATTGGTACTAATGGACCCAAAGTGTGCCAAGAAAATCTCCCCCACACCATTACACCACCAGCAGCCTGAACCGTTGATACAAGGCAGGATGGATCCATGCTTTCATGTTGTTAAAACCAAATTCTGACCCGACCATCCGAATGTGGCAGCAGAAATGGAGACTCATCAGACCAGGCAACATTTCTGCAATCTTCTATTGTCCAGTTTTGGTGAGGCTGTGTGAATTGTAGCCTCAGTTTCCTGTTCTTAGCTGACAGGAGTGGCACCCGGTGTGGTCTTCTGCTGCTGTAGCCCATCCGCCTCAAGGTTGGACGTGTTGTGTGTTCAGAGATGCTCTTCTGCAGACCTCGGTTGTAACGAGTGGCTATTTGAGTTACTGTTGCCTTTGTATCACCTGGAACCAGTCTGGCCATTCTCCTCTGACATCAACAAGGCACAGAACTGCCGCTCACTGGATAGTTTCTCCTTTTCAGACCATTCTCTGTAAACCCTAGGGATGGTTGTGCGTGAAAATCCCAGTAGATCAGCAGTTTCTGAAGTACTCAGACCAGCCCGTCTGGCACCAACAACCATGCCACGTTAAAAGTCACTTAAATCCCCTTTCTTCCCCATTCTGATGCTCGGTTTGAACTGCAGCAGATTGTCTTGACCATGCCTACATGCCTAAATGCATTGAGTTGCTGCCATGTGATTGGCTGATTAGAAATTTGCATTAACATGCAGTTGGACTGGTGTACCTAAAAAAGTGGCCGGTGAGGGTTTGTACCATTTAAAGAGTCACATAAAGAAGAAATTCTCAGCTTTGCAGCAATGCGTGACCCTTTTGAATCTTCAGGGGCTGCGGAGTGAGTTTGGTTACATCACATTTTGAGAGCACTGATTCGTCAAAAAACTTTTAAGAAAGCCAGTCCCACAAGTCCCAGAGCCCACAAAATAGCTCTCTGTATTTCAGAGTTAATCAATTCTGGAATGACCTGGCTGTAACATAACAATATATGAAGAAAGTGAAGCACTTTGTGCTGTGACCAGGCAAGTATAAATGAGAACAGGCCTTTGAGTCTCATAAGATGAAGGAAAGTGATGGAGAAAAGTTTCTGCAAAGCTGGTCTGTCATCAGAAGTGTTCGTCTCACTTTATCCCTCATATCTGCAGTCATCGGCCACAGCGAGAAGAGGTGAGAAACAAACATGAGAGGTCAGAGATGTTTAAACAGGTCGAGGAACAGACCCAACACATCCAACAGCCCGTCCTGTGCTGACCTGCTCTGACCTCAGGGAGTCAAAGGTCAGTCCAGACATGCGTAAACACATGGAGAGCCTGAGCGGTCACACACTCAATGTGTTTAGACAAGAGAAACACTGTCTGTCTGAACGCAAGACAAAGAGCAGCTCACGATCGAGACGCTAACAGCAGAAAAGAAGATCACAGTGCTCTAACAAACCGTAAAACAATATGAGAACAGACAAACTACATGCTGAAGATGATCAGACGGGACTCTGAGTGATGAATGAGGACACAACACTACACGTACAACACACACATATTTCACTCAAACTATTATCAGAATACGCCTTCGTTTGTTGTCAATATGTGCCCACTAGTGGCAAAAATGACATACTGTGCCTTTAAATGCAAGTTACTCCCATAATTCACACAAAATCAATTATCATGGATAATAGGGATGGGAATCTGCAGCGATTTCAAAATAATTTTTGAACAACATCTTCCTATTTCTTCTGCTGTACATCTCCTGGAGTGTAATGAAGACTACGACTCCCATGATTCCACACTCAGATATGGACGTAGTATCCGTGACGTCACCCATAGGTTTATGAAGAACCCAAAAGAAGCTACTAGAAGGCGGGGCCGACCGTCGCCATTTTGTTCGCGCGTCATCGAACCAACCCCGGGCATACCATACAAGGGCAAAGAGGCGGAGCGTGAGCGGATCTACAGATGCCCTGCTTAGACGGGCTTTCCTAAGGGAGAAACGCTTAATACTTCATCACCTGCGACTCGTTTGTGTTCTGATCACATGTGGTTGGTTGTACACTTTGTCAATAAATTGTTTAGACTTTTAAAAACACTGTTTCATAAGCAACGTCATAAGCGCAATGCTTAGTGGCTCAATGCATTACACACTGAGCCACTAAGCATTGTGCTTATGACGTTTTTCAACAGGAGGAAAGTGCGAATTACTTCCAAACACTTCAGATATAGTCTGTTTTAGTAAATGCAAGGCTAATTATGAAGTCCAGGCAGAACACTGTATGACAACGCTTCAGATGACTGTTCTAGAGCCTACAGCTAATAATCTGTCAGATTCTGGAGTGCATTACAGCTCTAAAGAACATTATAAATGATAAATGATCTTAAATAAAACAAATACATTCATAGAGATGGTATATAATTATATATTTCACTCACCTGGGAAATGAAGGCCACGTGAATGGCTTGTGAGCACAATTAAATGCACACAGCATGCTATATCATCTGATAATTGTAGGAAATAATTCCAAAAGGCAACTGACTGTGTAAAGCCACATATAACAACACAAAAATACGATGAATATGCCGAGATCAGCGGCTAATCAGCCGTAATCAGCTGAGGTGAAGTGACGGCGACCAGCGAGACCTAGCTGTCACTCAAGTGGCCACGCCCTTAATTATGCAGACTTAATATAACCTAATATAAAGGAAACGGATGAGTTATAAAAAAATTCACCCCCCTCACAGTTGTCACGAAGGGTAATATTAGCATATGAACCAAAATCGTTCTTTGTACCAGGCTGTAAACACCTTTTTTTCTGCTGTAAAGTTGGCCATTCTAACAGTGGGCTCAATAGAAATTGGCTCTATTATGGAGCCAGGACTAGCGGAATTTACATGAATTGCAGTTTCATTTACTTCCGTATTGGCTTACACCGTCATCAGAATACACCTTTGTTTGTTGTGAATATGCGCCCTCTTGTGGTAAAAATGACAAACTGCCTTTAAATGTAAGTTACTCCCACTATTTACACAAAATAAATTACCATAGATAACAGGGGAGGGATTATTTAGGGACTTCACAATCTGATTCCAAAATTATTTTTTAATTACATATTCCTATTTCTTCTGCTCATTATTTATCATTTTGTCAAACTCGTTTTTTTGTGGCTCACACGATTTTCCTGTTTATTATTATTTATTTATGGTTATGAGTTGCATTACAGAACCTTGATCACTGTTCTGTTGACGTTTGATAATCTAAAACTGTGACCTTTACTGACATTTTAGTAGTTTGAAACAATATATATACATTGTATAAAACATAATATAAATAAGTTTAGAATATAAATAGGTCAGGTAAAATTACTGACAGTTTAATCACCAGATTTCTGCACCATAATTTGTATTAAAAATGTCAATAATCATTTTTTTCTAACTAGTAAAAATATAGCCTATATATTGTTTTCGCTGTGATTCAAATCTGAAGTTTCAGCATCATTACTCCAGTCTTCAGTGTCACATGATCCTTCAGAAATCTCTCTAATATTGATGATTTGATGATAAAGAAACATTTTAAACTATCATCATCGCTAAACCTTTTTTTAAACTGATCTTTAAGAATCTGTACAACAGCATTACTTAAAGTAATCTTTAGTAATATCATAAATGTCTTTGCCATTGATGTGATCCAAGTCCTGTGAAGAGATGATGGTAACCATATAGGACTTCTAGAGGTCTCCATAATCTTGGACCAGGTCGTATCCTGAGCAGATGCTGTGCATCCTGAGCATTGATCCTGTGGGCCAGCCTGAACACCTGCCAGTGACCTACTCACACCTGCAGCTTCTTCCACGATAGATGTCCGGCGTTCTCCAGCCTCCAGCGCCTAGACTGCAGCTCTGCACAAGAAGTTTGGCCAGGGGAGAAATGATCATGCCCAACTGAGTCTGGTTTCCCTCAAGGCTTTATTTTCCTTCACTTTTGTCAATTGGTGAATTTTATTCCTCCACTGTCGCTACTGGCTTG
Source organism: Danio kyathit (assembly GCA_903798195.1). Lineage (NCBI taxonomy): Eukaryota > Metazoa > Chordata > Actinopteri > Cypriniformes > Danionidae > Danio > Danio kyathit. The sequence goes on from LR812528.1 coordinate 2,242,163, forward strand.
CATGGTTTGGGACTAGAGCTGCGCATCGATGCATTTGCTCTTCAGTGTTTGGACTTTCAGCAGTGAAAATTAAACCACACTGAACTAAACATCAACTCTAAAAGCTGGACTGACACACTTTCAATTTACTAGAACTTCTGTGTTAAGTTGCTTTGACACAATCTACATTGTACAAGCGCTATTGAAATAAGCATGAGTTGAATTGAGCGTTCACTTTTGATCAATTTAGCACATCCTTGCTACATAAAAGGACAAATTTTATTAAAAAAAAAACTTTAAAAACAGCTTAAATGTTGTCTTAACTATTAAAGCTATAATAAAATGCTAAGCTTTACAGCAGTCAGCATGTGCTTTCTCAGTGATATTTACACAGACGTCATCGCTCGCGTATCATAAAGGATGAGCAGGTATGAAATCAGGCCACCGTTTTCATTACACAGAGGCTCCAGAACATTGAAAGGTAAACGCTCAGGGAAATATTTTCCGATGACGTGTGGCGAGCTTAAAGCATTTACACCGTCATCTACAATTAACACTGACGGAGATTTATGAAGGCGCTTCCCTGAAAAACACATCGTATATTAATGAACACACACTGTACACTGAATGTGACGCATGTTTAGTTAATGTTTCGCTACAGGACAGTAAACTAGTCAATTTTGTGTTTCCAAGTCTAATACATTCTTTTATAAACATTTTATGCAATTTTATAAATAAATAATTTCCCACCAAACCTTATTATTCAACTAATCAATAAATCAGAAAAAAATGATACATACAGATTGTGCATTAAGAAGTTGTAAAAACTGTACATAAATGCAAATATATATATATATATGAGCAATTGCATGCAAATGTCAACCTTTTTTACAAAAAAATAAAATTTTCACCAAAATAGCGAAACCGTTTCTACACTTTTTGTGTATTTTACAGTACTTTAGAAATACTCAAATGTCTCTGTCAGTGTTTTCAAACTATTATATTTGATTTATCAAAGTCACACAAGTGGCAATTTCACATCTGTCACATCCATAACAGAGAGATGTCACATCCATAACAAAGCTTTTTCCTCATAAATGTAAAAATGTCAAACAAAATAAAATCAACAATGTTTGATCTATTCTGAGCCAACTCTTATCCTTTTGATTAGCATTATTTCTTTTGGGTTATGCAGTTTACCCTGCTAAAAAAACCAGCATAAACCAGCCTAAGCTGGTTGGCTGGTTTTAGCCGGTCGACCAGCCTGGTTTTAGAGGGGTTTTGGCCATTTCCAGGCTGGTTTCCAGTCATTTCCAGCCTGGTCTTAGCTGGTCAGGCTGGAAAATGACCAGCTTAAACCAGCTAAATCCAGCTTGACCAGCCTGGTTTAAGCTGGACATAGCTGGTTTTGGCTGGTCAAGCTGGATTTAGCTGGTCAACTCCCAGCCTGACCAGCTAAGACCAGGCTGGAAATGGCTGGAATCCAGCCTGAAAATGGCCAAAACCCCTCTAAAACCAGGCTGGTCGACCAGCTAAAACCAGCCAACCAGCTTAGGCTGGTTTAAGCTGGATTTTTCAGCAGGGTAATTCACAGAATTTCCACAAAGTTTGTTGTATACTGCAAACTCTCAGACTTTTTTTGTAACATCCATAATGCATGTTTATTTTCCACATTTAAAATATTAAAATGTTTACATATTGATATTTTTCTGATCCTAGTTAGTTGTTTTGGAAAATATAAACAGCTGCTTCAATATAATGATAAAGTATACTTTCTAGGTGAATTTATATTTTGAGTTTTTACTGCAAACGTCACATCCAAAACGCTGGAATTATTCATACATATAAATACACACATATACAGCTGAAGTCAGATTTATTAGCCCCCCTGAATTATGAGCCCCCTGTTTATTTTTTCCCCAATTTCTGTTTAACAGAGAGCAGATTTTTTTCAACACATTTCTAATCATAATAGTTTTAATAACTCATCTCTAATAACTGATTTATTTTATCTTTGCCATGATGACAGTAAATAATATTAGACTAGGTATTCTTCAAGACACTTCTATACAGCTTTTTCTTGGCTGTTGCATGGAGGGCGCCATAGCGACTAGCGTCTTCCGGTAGAATGTTAAGAACTTCCATTTACAATTTACAACTGGTAATTTGCGCTCCGAAAATGCGTTTCAATAGCGTTTTCAGTGGATTACGGAGTGTTTTTGTGACACACAACTTTAAAAGGTGTGTGTTAAAGCCGTTATAATCTGTCAGATGTGGTTCAAGCGCGAGAGAAAAACGTTCTCCTAGTTTACGTGTCTGCCGTCAGAAATGCAGGGTGTGTGTGTTTCCCCGGCCTGTCAGACCGCTGTTAGCTCAGCAGCTCTTCAACACGCGCACGCACGCAATACTTCACTGCATCATAGAGCAAACCAGATTACTGGCTTGAAATTTAACAGGTATGTAAGTCTTGCAATTTACAAAAATGACCAATAAAAGTCCGTTACTGATACTCCATGTAAACGTTGTCACTGATTTTACTTTTTAATAAGACAAAAAGTACAAAGGTAGCAAACGTAGGGCTGGGCGATTTTTTCGATTAATCGAATTTACGTTTTAAGACAATTTAATTTTTTATAAAATCGAGGTATCACAATTTTTTTTTTAAATGTATTAAAGCAGCTTTTCCACTATCGTGCCAAACCGTTCTAAACTGTTAGACAACCGTGCTGAAAGATTCTGTGTGTTGACGTCGCGGCTCTGTTAATGAGCTACAACAGCTGGCTCAGCGCAAGCGAGCTACCCCATTGTCGCGAGGTGCGCGCGCAGTCAGCGGAGGCGCGCGATGCAGCGCCAGGCGAAAGTATAAATCCAGCTTAACACTCAGGGCCAGCGTCCATAGAGACGACCTAGGCAGAATAGTGAGCGAGAACCCCCCGGTCCTTACTTTTATCCGCGACACCCACCCCCTCCCGATCTTCTCTCATCTGCAAACCGGTAAGTTTCTACTTCACTTTCGGGTTGAGGGCTGCGTGATTGCTGTTCGCCTAGAGCGCCAGTTCAGCTTGCTCCGGCCCTGATTACACTACATTACATTACACAAAATAATAAAATAGGCTAAAAGTTTTATTCGTGGCTAGAGCTTAATTAATTTGATTGACATATAGGCAATGAGACCTTTACTTCGCCTGACTGAGCGTGAGTTTATTGCATGCTGCGCTGTATTCGGTAGCACAGATCGCTCTGATCTGGGTGAGAACTTTACCAGCGACTACATGCACTGCTGAAAGCCTTTTTTCCTGCTGCGCATCGAATCAACAACAACATATATCCATGAAACACAAACTTGCAGACTCTTTGAACAACGAGGAAATAATTGCACCTAATTCAAAGCCCAGACGTCTGGTTTTGTATTTTATACCTGCGCACCACCTGAAGGACGGTTACGGGGTGTTGTGAATGTCGGCTGTCACCGCAGAAAGTCAAATCTTTCTTTAATTTGGACTTTTGCTTGAAAGCTTTACGGAGTGGCACAGTAGCTGTCCAAGGTACTGTAGCTATGAATTAAATCATAACCCATATATGCACCAATAAACAAGTCAAATGAATGAATAAATAAAATAAATGTGGATTCTTAAATGTCTGTATTGTTTTTACTCCAAAAAAATATCAATACGTTTTGACAAATGTGTTATAAAAATAAATTGAGCAATGGCGACACAGTGGCGCAGTAGGTAGTGCTGTCGCCTCACAGCTAGAACGCCGCTGGGTCGCAGGTTCGAACCTCGGCTGGGTCAGTTGGTGTTTCTGTATGGAGTTTGCATGTTCTCCCTGCGTTCGCGTGGGTTTCCTCCGGGTGCTCCGGTTTCCCCCACAGTCCAAAGACATGCGCTACAGGTGAATTGGGTAGGCTAAATTGTCCGTAGTGTATTTGTGTGAATGAGTGTGTGGATGTTCCCAGAGATGAGTTGCGGCTGGAAGGGCATCCGCTGCGTAAAATCGTGCTGGATAAGTTGGCAACTGTGGCAACCCCGGATTAATAAAGGGACTAAGCCGACAAGAAAATGAATGAATGAATGAAATTGAGAAATTTTTTTAACATTTCAGCTATAGGCTGTTATACGATTCAGTTCAATATAAGATAGACATTTAAATATAGATAGATATGTAACAGGTTTATGTGGGTTTTTTTGTTGTTC